>OY747115.1:19550000-19880000 GCA_963556455.1 Epiblema foenella
GTCATTTATTGTCACTCCGTTTATTAAAGTATTTTTATTTAGCGATGCTCACTTTAACTATGTATACACTGACAATTTTATAATTTAATTTAGATATAAATTTCTTTGATATCATGATTTAAGACTTGGGATTAACATAAAATAAAAAGATCAAGACGGTTTTTCTTGTGACGCACCCAGACTGATTTACATTAGGCACCTTCTAGAATAACCTTGGCACTCATTAATTGATAGTCAACGATATAATCTTACAATTAGGACAATCTAAGAATTGTCTTCACACTTGAATTTCAACCCTACAACTACATTTTTTAATTCCTTCGCTTTTCGTAATCTTACTTCGTTTATTGAAAAAATTTCAATGTCGACGCATCATTCGGATTTGAACCACTTTTTTCTCACCTTCAAACCTTGCCGCCGCCCGCCCCCGATCTCTACACCGCTCACCCCGACCCTGACCGCGGCAGCTCCCGTCCCGTGCGCGCGCGCAGGTTCAAGGCGGCGTCTGTCAGCGATGTCACTGCGCGCAAATACCGCTCTTTCAGCATCTAACTTTGTCCCTAAGAAGATATTCGGTTCGATCAGTATTAACGAATATGGAAGATTTTTAATGCCCCAGATACTTAGGCTCGGTTGCACCAACATACGATCACAAGCCGGTCATCGTCAAATATGGCGCCAGCAGCTGTCATCCCATAGAAACTTGTCAAACTTTCCATACGATCAGATTTTAACGAACACCGCTTAAGATTACAAACGGTTTGGTGCAACCCACCCTTACTTTATCTTTTACTTACTTTTCGTGCCTACAATTATGTTTATAACATTTCTAAATGAAAAATCTAATAAATTTGGTATCATACTATATGTAGGGACGTATGGAGCCTATGGAGGCCATGATGTCTGCTTACTGCTCACGTTCGTATGCTTGTTTGCCGCCGTCGTAGTTATAGATGTGTAGACGTCATGCACAGCTAAGGATGGCTCAGATAAGGAAGCCTAATGCCCCGGCGACCGGCGCGGGCGTCGGTCTCGCTACAACTTGCGTTATGTTCAAGCTGAAAAACCCCGCGCACACTCTGTCTGGTTCCGGCAGAATACCAGCGCTGTGACAGCAATGCCACAGCACATGCTGAGTCGGCACCTTTTCGCGGCTATGTCATGACAATAGTATAGGCATTAGTATAGTTTTGTGTCCATTAGCACTGTTTTTATTTTATAAGTGTGATTATTGTAAGAGTAGTTTTTTTTTTTTTTTAATTGGCAAGTCATATCCTTCAATAAAGTTTTTATCTATCTATCTATCTATCTTATGCGATCTGTTTGCGTGGAAACAATTACAGAGGAGACTTTCTGCCTCCTCATTTGTAGCTATGCATCATACGTACATAAAGGCAGGGTTGTGAGAAGTATTCATTGGCTAGCGTACGCCGTAGTCTTTGGACGCCTGGAACTTCAGCGGTATCTGAAGAACAGGGCTCGGAATCGGTTTTTACTCATACCGCCTTCCCCCTTCTTCCATCGGACATCCAGACGTACGGCTGGATACCATCCTTACTTGGTCGAAATTCCTCTTATTCGAACCAAGCGCTTTGCATCATCTTTTATAATGCGCACTTCTAAGGTTCGGAATTCTCTGCCGGCGTTTGTGTTTCCGAGCTCATATAACCTAGACCTTTTTAAGGCACGAGTGAATAGGCACTTTCTGGGTGAGCTCGCTTCATCGTCGGCCTCATCTTTGCCCCCTGGCTAGATGCTGGCCAAGAGCGATCCCATTTTTAATAAAAAAAAAACTATTTTTTGAAGTATCTCCTAAAGTACTTTACATATCTCCATTTTTATTTTGATATTTGTTTTTGTTAGCCTTCATCTATGATATAAATGATTTAAAATACGAAAAAATATCGTAAGACGCAATTAACCGAAATTTGAAACCGGTTAATTGTTAATATACGAAACCGGTTTCCGAGCCCTGCTGAAGAGTTGCCAACTCTAACAGCTGAAAAAAACAGGCGTTAATGCTTGTGAAAAACCTTTTGCCTCACACAGAACTTCTACATTTAAGTGTCTATATGTTCCAGTGGCAGCACGTCCATACAACTCGATTCCCACCGGCTTACCTAATTTTCAGCCAGTCCAGTTCCCTTACTACGGATCGTGAAGGATCATCATCATCAGCCTGTGTCAGTCCACTGCTGGACATAGGCCTCTCCCATGGCACGCCACTGAGCTCTGTCTTCAGCTCTTCTCCTCCAATCCCTGCCCACTGCCTTGCGAATATCATCGCCCCACCTAGTTACAGGGAAGGATAAGAAAGGCAAATTATTTCCGGCTTCTCTATTAATATTTTTGACGCGCCGCCACTGATATGTTCTCCTTTAAATTTCTCGGATCATAATGGCCAAGGTATTTCCAAGCTGCACTTTCAACCCATTACGTACCCCAGCCATCCATGCATTTGCCTTTCTTCTGATGACGCATGTCTTCCGCAGGGTAGCTCCGCTTTAATGAGTCGAGCCATTCAATGGCGCGCGTCGGGTTACGGCCGACCCATCCATTCCACGCGATATTATCGGGGTTTTGTGTTTTATGTGATGCTCGCTCCGTAATTATCTTAGTCGGCTGATCGGAGCGACCGGTGCTGAGCGCAGCGGATGTCGTTAGGATGTTGTTTTCTTGTTCAAGAAACTGATGTTAATAGTGTTTATTGTATTGATAGCGAAACATTGTTGCTTCAATGAGATTTACGACCGATTTCAAGTACATTTTATAGCTCTGATTCCAATTTATTTTCCGGTCACCGCCACTGCAACCGAGCGGTAAGACCGGCTAGCGTAATGTATCATTTGATATGCTAGTTTTTCGGTGTAGGAAAACATCCGGGTTGGATTGTCACTTTTGTATTGAGAAACTATAGATTAGGATTCCTTTAGGATAAAAAAGGAGATAACGGCTACGAGGATGAAAGTCCAATTTGCTTTCCTAGCGTAGAATATCTTAGATGGCGTATAAATAGGTACATAAGACATTCATCATCATCATCATTTTTTTTTTTATAAGTACAACCACATCATATATATTGCATTTCACTTAAAGCTAGTAATTAAGGAGGTATTTATTCTGATATATACAACAATTACGGAAGTACATAACATTGGCTACGCATATTGCAGTGAGATCAATAGAGGTTATTTAATTTATACAATGAGACAACAACATTTAGGTAGAAGATATGAGATAAGCTCTTAAACTAACATTAACATTAACAGAATTTGTATATAAATATCTACAGAACTATTAACTCTGCATCATCATCATCTTAGACTATTTCAGTAATTTAATCCAGTTTTCCCAGAGTCCGCGCTAGTCTGCTGCGCTAAGCCGCCCATCCGCGCCTTAACCCTCTTGGATTGGTTCAGAGCTTCAATCCTGTAACCTTCTTCTGACGTATCGAAATTTGTCATGCAAGTTATCGAGCACTCTCTTACGCTTTACTGTAGTTAAATGTGTGTAAGGGAGAACGAACTATTCGACACTACTTTGGGTTTATCCAGAAATAACGCGAGGTTCCGAAGGGGGGAGAGGCGATCATAAAAACCTCACGACTGATCACGTTGGGGAGGGGGGGTACAACGTAGACCTCACGTGTATTTTTTTCCTGTGCCTACAAAACCGAGGAATAATATTTACTCATGTAGAAAAAAAAATCATCATTTCGCACGTCAAAAACAGCGAGTTACGTTTTTTGAAATTTTGGAGCGCTTGCGTAACACATATACGAAAATAAACACAATATCAACTAACACAATACCGTTTTAGTCTTAAGTTTTAATAGTGAAAAAATACACGTGAGGTATCGTGGGGCGGGGGGTGTGTCTCCTAGAACCTCACCAAAGATCACCATTTGGGGGGGCTCATCTCAAAGTGGGCCACGTAATTTTTGGCTAAGCCCTTTGTCGATCTCTGACCACGTCTTACAAAGCAATTCAAGACTAGAGCATTGCTTTGTAAGACGTGGTCAGAGATCGACTTGAAGTACTACAATTACCAAATAATGTCGCTCTAGTAACGTAACGTTGAAACAGCTTAGTATTTAATCTAATTCCCTACTTTGATACATCTTAACGCCAATCAAGATGACAACATCAAGCTTGATCAGGGTACACAGCTTGATGCTTGCTTGATGAAAATGAAAATGAAAATATATTTATTGGGTATCAATACATCAGCTTATAGTGTATATACTAGAGTAGGTACATAGAGTGCACTTATTACTAGATAAGCCTAGGAACGGTGTCCTGTGCCCTAAACTAGGTAAACCTGTCTTATAGGGAACAGGCAAATTCCGATGCTCATTTAGAGGTCGCTACTTCGCTACATTGATCTTTAAGCAGGGTAATAGATAGTAGTAACAACCTGGATAGATGTATTGCATAGAATAAACAACAGATTAGTATGCTAAATATATGAACCTGTGTTTACTTTGTCCTAGCTTAGTTACACAATTATATTTTAATTCGCTTACGTGTCTAAACATATGCTCGAGTAGGTATGTGTGGTATGTGGTTGAATGTGTGTTTACTTGTGTGTGGGTATCAATGAGAAGAGGGTGTGGGCATTGATGATTGGATGTTAAATTAATGAATTAATGAACCTAATTTTCTGTAGATTTTATAATCCTTATTCCTTATTGCTATACTATTACTATTTGGCTCAACGACGTACTTTTACTACTCATAACAAGAACGATTAGGGTTCGTGATCAATAATCATAATAAAAGAGCATCGTGTCTTTCAATCCGTTTATCGGATGTGTAACATAAAGTTTTTCTCAGTCGTGTCCCGTTCGCGGAGTCGGCAGTCGGGCGTTCGCGTTAGATGCTGAAGTAGGCCACCGTTATCAGGGGGTCAGTGACCTCTGGTGATAGCGGGTTTTGCGCCGGACAAACTGGACACGCCTAGGACAGGCCTAGATCCTCCCTCACATATTTCTAACTTTTTTGTTGAAATAAAAATCATGACATTGAGCACCTTTCAAAGTGTGCTCGAGGGTGCTCTATTGAAATAGAAGGGGGTAGGTTTTCTCTTGCTGGCGACTCAATGAATCTTATGATTAATAAAAGCATTGAGATTGAGATATTTATTGATAAAGTTATAAGTAATTTTACATGTCAATTATAAGTAATATTTACATGTCGATTATATATAATTTTACGTGTTATTTTTATATTAACTTGCTTACTATTGTATTATTTATTTACATGTCATTATTATATTATAATTATCAATAGTTAGATGGCCTCAATGTAAACTCATTTATGTTGCAACAAGCCAGTTCAGTCAACAGTTTTCATTGAAAACCTTTACATAATACGCGCTACTGACATAAATGCGAAAATATACCGGTCATAATGGCCATGCCAATACTGTAAGCTCTATCATTTATTAATGCAAATGGATTTTAAAGCCAAATCTCTTCTTTACGCAGGTACTAACATAGTTGTGACTCTACTGGAGTTACAGGCGACCATAGGCTATGGTGTCTGCTTACCATCAGGCAGACCGCAACCTTTTTTGCAACCATCGTTGTATAAAAGAGAATGGAGTTGGTTGGTTTAGATAAATGACATCGGGAGATTCAATTTTTAAATGTACCGGAGGTAATATAATTATATATTATTTCATTTTGTTTTGTTTTTCAATATGTAACACTGTAGTTGATATTTTCTGTCTAATTAATAATTATTTATATACTAAGAAACTATATACAGTAGAATCCGCTTATAACGACTCCGCATATAACATTTTAACGACTTCGAAATTACCACACATTTGATTTCATACCAAACATTTTCAAAGTAAATCAGTCCGTTTTGTGCGACGTCCTGTTAGTGCGACGTAATATCACCGGTCCCTTGACTGTCGCTTTATCCGGATTCCACTGTACTAGAATACTTAACAGATATTTAAAAAAAAAAACATTTATTTCAGAATACTACAGTTCCATATTTTGTTAGTAACAATTTCTTTACTTAATATTTAAGTTATACACATGGAAAATAATGACAATAATTATAAATAAGCTAAACTAAAGGATTTCCCCTCCTCCGCCTATTTATCGATCCCTCCTCACATGCAGATCATCATAACTTGACTTAGTATAAAACTAACAATCTAAAACAGGCCCTTGAGGCATTGTACCGAGGACGCTAGCGGCATTTCCTAACTGTATCGCAATGCTGGAGTGCATTCGAAATGTTCCCTCTCTGTCACACTTGCAAGATAAGATAAGATAAAGATAAAAAACCATTTATTCAAGTAGGATTTTACAATCACTTTTGCATCGTCAGTTAATAACATACAAATTTGAAATTAAAATTGTCAAAACAAAAAAACAAAAACATTATTTACTTAGTCCTATGAGAGGCCAGGCATGCTTGTCATTTATATAGTCCTCAATAGTGTAATAAGCCTTTTGCATTAAGACAGTCTTTAAATATGTTTTATTCAAGTTCGCACATAAGTGAGACAGAGAGGGAAAACTTCGTTTGTGATTCGCGGTAGCCCCTCTGATACGTGGTGAAGGAAGTCGCCAGCCCTTCGGTCACCAGTTACGTCAACCATTAATTTGCCCTCCGATATTTGGATTCCCTTTAAAGCAGCGAGGCTCTCTAGTCTTCGTTTCTCGTAAATATCCTGCGCCCTGGGGCGAACAGCAAACGAAGTTTTCCCTCTCTGTCGCACTTACGTCCGAACGTGCAAGTGCGACAGAGAGCGAAAGCTTCGTTTGCTGTTCGCGTTAGCACCCCTGAGCCTGTACTTCGAACATCGAAATTCAGACTTCATATCGTGCCCTCCCTTTCACTCTCGTGTTATACACTATATGAGTGAAAAAGACGGCACGACACGAAGATCGAATTTCGTAGTTCGGAATAGCCCCTCTGGCGGGTAATGGCGCGCGAGGAACGCCCTCTCGCGACGCTTACTAAACAATTACACTTAATGCCCGCCATTACTGACATTTTTCGGAGATCCGTAGTGACGGTTTATATTAGCTGTATTTCATAACAGCAAATACATTTTTTTATACAACAACGGTGGCAAACAATCTTACGGCCCACCTGATGGTTAGCGGCCACCGCAGCCTATAGACGCCCGCAACTCCAAAGAAGTCACGTATGCATTGCCGACCCTTTATAAAATTTGAGGATGCACTGTGTTGACAACAGAAGGGACAAATTTAGGTCCCTCGCTCTCAACACATTGCATCCTCGGGAGCTCTGGCAACCTTGCTCGCCTCCAGGAACACAACACTGCATACTTGTGTTTTTATGGCTGTAGTCTTCTGCAAGGCGGAAATACTTCCCCAGTTAGGCTGCTCCAAATTCTAGCAAGATGACATTTTGCTGTGCCCTACATCTCTTAAAACATCTTACATCTAAAAAAGGCATAACAGGTCGTCAAATGTTAACGTGTCTCTGGTGGTGAGTAAAGTCTCAAGAACTCTTGGCCATGCTGTACTGAGAGCGAGGAACCTGCCTGACGACACAACGAATCCTCAAATCAATAATGGATCAATAAAGCGCTTGTGATTTTCCGAAATTAACAAGCGCACATAGGATTAGACATCATCTGCATACGGCTGACCGTTTGCCACCGCTGTTTTATTAAAAATCTTCTTCTATAAGCTGTGATTATGTTTTTAGTAGACGATTATTTCGTCCAACACAATTTCCATCGGCAGAACCTTCATGCAATAATACTGTCCCGATCGTAATTTTTTCATCGCGCCGGTCTGATGCGTTGAAATCTCGCGGCGCAAATCGCATGGAAATTGAACATTACTCTGTTCCGACTTACGTAACTCATCTATATTTTATATAACTTAAGGGAGGCGTACAGCGACATCTACCAGAAGACTCATGCTTCATTAACGGCACTAACGTCTCAAATCATATTGAGAATCGTCAGTTACAATGCGCCATCCCGTACCCAAATTTAGAATAAAGGAAAAATTGAAAAATTTAGGCACCGAGCAGGAATCGAACCTGCGACCTCCCGGTACTCGCGGCCAGTCGCTCTAGCCAACTGAGCTATAAGTGCAATCGCCACCCAGTCCCAAATTGATCAACCGTTCCTTCGTATTAAGCAGTACCGCTGCTAACGTAAACTATCTACAGTTATAGTTATCTATAGTTGTAGTGTAGTGTGGTTAGTAGTATCTATAGTTTACGTTAGCAGCGGTACTGCTTAATACGAAGGAACGGTTGATCAATTTGGGACTGGGTGGCGATTGCACTTATAGCTCAGTTGGCTAGAGCGACTGGCCGCGAGTGCCGGGAGGTCGCAGGTTCAAATCCTGCTCGGTGTCTAAATTTTTCAATTTATCCTTTATTCTAAATATGTAACTCATCTACTTCTCAAGCGTAGTACGAATACAATTTTTGACTAATTCACATTTGATTTTAATCGTCTGAGATAATGCAAGGGATGGCTATTAGGTGGTTAAATAAACGTAACAATCACAAATAACGCTTTGCATAAAGACGTCGTTCCGGGGCCCGCGGGATCGTTCCGGGCCCGATATGGCCGGTCTAATCGCCGCGGTGAAGGGACTTAAATGGTGCAGAAAGAGATGACATGGTTTTTTAATGTGTCTAAGAATAAAAGCTGTTTTTTTGTAGGTACGAAACAGCGGTTTAAATGCGCTATTAATTCCTCTATCAAGCCGCTTAAATCGTATTCGACAGACAAAGACAGCACGACGTATCCCTTTTTTTGGACCTGACTGTGGCTTCATAGGCCGGGCCCAATAAAGCGATAGGAGTGCGCGGTTGGAGAGTAGTCTGGGGAAAATCCAGGGGAAAACCTCTGGCACGTCCACGCGTGTGGTTTGGAACACTGGAATACTCTAAGAGTTTGCGCTCCAGTGAGATTGGTTGAGCGGTTTCAACCGAATCTGGGGTGTGAGTGGAATCGAGCTGACGTATCCCTATTATAGAGGTGACCAATAGCATATTCAAAATTTATTTTAAGAAAATCATGTGTGAAAGAGTATAATATGGCACATTTTTCGATATGGTTCATATGCCTTCCTTATGAATAAGAAGTTTGTTATTTCCATTTTAAGTTTGTGGATGTAAGTAAATCCCGGCTTATTCACATTCTACTAATTACATGAATAGTGAAATAATCTAAACGGAGCCCTCACTTCTCGTTGGGTTTGTGTTTTGCCCATATTGTAGAGAGAAATCGGGCGCGTCTTCATAGTTTGAACGATGTAAAAATGAGGTAAATATTATCAACAGATTGGGCAAATCTGGTCCCTATCTAAGGCCATAATCACCAATCATTAACGCTAGATTTCCCCCCGATGAGCGTATCGCAGATGAGTTACGTCCATTCGTTCCGTACACAGACGTAGCTATTTTAGTAGACGCTGCATCGCAATTTTTATGTCGACTGATTATTTTTAGCAACTCATATTCGTGCGTCGTGTTTACTGGCTCCCATTCCCGATCATGTTTTATTGATTTGGTTCAGAGTTTAAAAAATCTAATAATTCTTACACACAGATTCACGTGGACTGTGTTATAAAGCAAATGTTTATTTAAATTGAAAAGATTACACCTGAACTAGACCACAATAAAATGTACACATTTGTACATTAGTAAATTACATTTACAGTCAATTCTGACAAAATAACTGAAGCTAATACTTTGTAAATATATATTTTTTAATTTATTCATATTAAAAGAGAAAAAATTACAAAACATATTTAGTAGTCGCGCACAGAAACCTGTTTAAGTTTTTATGCGTGACGCGAATGTATCGCACCGCTCACAACAATAACATTAATAAATAATACAAAGTAGGCGATTAAAGTAATTTAAATGGTAATTTTAGTCTTTTTTTTGTCGTTTCGCAGAATTCATTTTAGTGTTGTTCCTACTATAATTTAAACCCTCTACATAGTTAAACAAATCCACGAGGCAATAAAAAATCGCAAAACCCATTTGTAATTCATCTCGAGTCGCAAGTGTCCGTAGTTTTTGCTTATCATCAGACAGGAGATTATAACCCCGATAGGAAGGCAAAATAAAAAAAGATGTAATGATAATATGTTGTCACGCGAAGTACGTGTGCATGATCTACGTACGTCTGTGGCTACATTTCCGGAGCCGGCCCGTGGTCCGATTTATCTCCGTGACGGACGGCCGGATCCGACGTATCATAAAAGTTGACGTCTCGATATTGAGAGCGATGCGTTCCGATCGGGGTTATTGCCGTCATATATTCCGTCTCAGATGAGTGTAATGTAACAGCAATAAGGGGGTGATATGTCAGGACCGAAAAGTGTTTTGTTCGTGATTGTATTTATTTGTCTAAACTTTACTGCACAAAGGACAAAAAGCACTATATAAATTTACACTAACGTGAGACATGTTTACAATTAATAAGAGAACAACGGTTGAAACTCACTTGGAAAGTCACTATTTGCGACATGTTTCGGACTACAATTGGAGTCCTTCATCAATTTATTGGAGTCCTACAATTGTAGTCCGAAACATGTCGGAAATAGTGACTTTCCAAGTGAGTTTTAACCGTTGTTCTCTTATTAAAAAGCACTATTTTATTTTTTATTATTATTTAGGGTGTCTTTGGATAATTCCGAATGCTGGGTAATTCCGAAAATAATAAATTCCAGTCTAACTCAGCGATTTTATTGCATCTCATCATCATCACCGTCAAAAACAAATGTTATTGTTTTGTTGATATTTGATATGCAACAAAATCCTTTAATTAGACAGCAATCTGGTTTTTCGGGATTACCCGACATTCGCAATTACCCAAAGACACCTTATTTTTATTTATCAAAAAAGTACATAACTGTTACATTTTAATTACGAATGCCTAATTATTATTGATCTATCTTTATTACATTGTCTACCGGTCAAACATTGGTCAAAAGTGAAGTTATGATGCAAGATCATACAACGCTGACCCGAGAAAGGAAACCTAAAGATATTCGTATTTCAACAGTATATAGAGTAGATTAGATAGAGAGCAATGAAATGAAATGAAATGAAATGAAATGAAATGAAATGAAATGAAATCATTTATTCTTCAATTTAGGCATGTTACATGCACTTATGAATGTCAAAAAACTACCACCGGTTCAGAAAATAAACCTCGAGAAGAACCGGCGTAAGAAACTCGGCGAGGTGTCATTTTTACAAAACAATATACTATGTATATAAAATAACAGTAAAAATAGTACAAAATTCAAATGCTACCTACAGTATAAACATACATACATATTTTTTAATACTAAGGACAAAATATTTCTGTGTTAGATTACTTGTGCGGGACGCTATCACTGCCAAACATCCCTATCCATGATGTAATCGTTTATCTTATAATATGCTTTTGAAATAAGTGTCTGTTTCACGACAGATTTAAATGTAGAATCCGTAAGTTCAGTAATGTGTCTTGGAATTTTATTGTAGAATTTTATACAATTTCCCAAGAACGACTTTTTCGCCTTCACTAGTCTATAAAAAGTTGTTTGAGTTTCCCAGTGTTTCTTGTAGTTATTAACTTATCAGTATTCGTTGGGAAATTGTATAAATTCTTCCTAACATACATGATTATTTCAAATATGTACAGCGACGGCAGGCAATCCCATAGACAACGGCCCCATTCACACTTCTCATTGTTTAGCTATTTATTTATTTATTTATTTATTTATTTATTTATTTATTTATTGTTATAAAATCCACAGCACAACTTACAGAATTTTTAGAAAAGGTTACATCTTACTTTTTCATTGGCCAATTACGGATTTACATAACATGGCCACTGTTTTCAACGATTTTGGACCCAATTTATTAGATATAATGCATACTAGAGATGTCTCCTTCAGTTAATGTAATAGGTGCTATTAAAGACTTACCCGTGATAAATTTGAGAATGTGTATGAGTGAAAGTTGTTAACCCCCGACGTGCCCCCGACGCAAGCGAGGGTTGGTGTAAGTTTAAATTTGTAACTGGGCGTCTGTCTGTGGCATCATAATTCGTAACTCCCAAACGGATGTACCGATTTGAGTGCGTTTTTTACACGAAAATCTTTACCATCAGGATGGGTTTAGCTGTTTTTTTGTCGGGAGTTGTTTATTGACCGAGTGAAACGATCTCTGCTTCAGCTTCGACAAAAATGCTTTCGTATGTCCAGATTCCGGACTTCCGTTTGAACTCGTGTACAGGTCGCAATTCTCAACCGATTAGCGTAAAATTTTGTGAGCTGGTCCGGTAATTATAATAGATTTTTTTTGTCGAGTCTGTTTTTAAAAATTTTCAAAAACAATTTTTGTTTCAAAGATTTTAGTAGTTTCTGCGTCCGAAATTCGGTTTGTTCTCCTCTACAGGCCGCATTTTTCAACAGTGTTTCGTGAAAATTTGTTAGCAGGTTCGATATTCATAATTGATCTTTTTTATAATGTCAGATTTTGGAAATGATAAAAAACTCACTCACGAGGTCTACAGCTCACAGAGCCACTAGTTTTAGTTATGCTACACAAACATCTAATTATATCTAAGTATACATATATGAATTGATTCCTACTACCAAACCTATCGAGACTGAACAGGTAGTATTAAAATAAAGTGTCATTCAGGTGGGTGGGTATATATATAATTTTCAGGCTAATGTTACAATTAATGAATGCGGAAGCAATTTGGAATCAATACAAGTAAGGCTCTTTTAATAGAAGATTCGTATTGGTTGTTTGTTAACCTCTCACCCGCTAAGCGCGCGGTAGCGTGCGGGTAATAGCTAACGAGCCGTCAACGAGATATATATTTGATGGCACGTTACAGCCGTCAGTGAATGGCCATTTCGAACCTTACTGCAACGGGATATGGACTAGGTGGGTGTAGCTGCTGTCACGCGAGGAGATTGACACGAGATTGACGCCACAAGCGGTTGGCAGTGATATTGCTTTGCTTTATTCATTCGTACCTAAAGTTCACGCCGGTATTTGTATAGGGAGGAAGCAGAGCACATCCTCCTACCAGCATTTTCCCGGTTGTATCCAAGGAACCTGAGCTTTGCTTTGGCACCGATTCCACTGACGAACGTGGCTGCCATCTGACCTTCCAAAGGAACAACCCCGTCGTCGACCGGAAAGACGAACAATACATACCAACAACATGTCGACGGTAATTACCGCTCGGTAGATGACGGATTAAACCTTGTTGCCATTAGATCGGTTTATCAAGATTTTTTTCCTTCACCAAAAAGCTAACTGTTAAATATGTATCAAGTGATATTTTGGTACATAAATTTGGAAAACCTGGTGGTTTCGAGCCAGGGTTCGAAGCCATGACCTTCAGGTTAAAAGTCGCGTGTAGTACCACTTCGTCATAGCGGCAAAGAGAACATGAATTGTCAGTACACTCTCTTATCTACTAGTATGTGCCTTGTTGGCAGAGAAGGTTTACCTACAGACGGTGAAAAACGTGTAGGTTAATAAACTGCCGTTATAGCCCATGGCCCAGGCCCGACTTCACTCCTATTCCGTAATTTTTTTGACTCGTAGTGTCGACAACTAGACACAAATGCAGGTATCTTCCTCTAACACAGTGCATCCTCGAGACAACAGCTATAGCGCCCTACCGGTGCCACATACCATCTGGAAACTCGCACAATAAAACATATCTACTAGGAGAGAGGCATACATTTTAGATCAATATAGAAACGAAAAGATGAAACGAGAAAGTTAAATGTATATAGAAATAATGTCCTCCTGGCAAATACTATCGAATAGAATAGAATAGAATAGAATTGTTTTATTTGCTAGAATACTTAAGATTATGTGGTACAGGATGTTAGTGTACAGCGGTACAGCGGTATTCAGTCGTTGATCGACATGCAAAATTTATTAAGAGAGAGATTTACATTATCATAATTATGATTATCGAATATACAGAAGGCAGGTGATTGAACAATAATAAATTGATAAATTAACCATGCAATTTAAAATCTAAGAATTACTTAACACTATAGAAACATTTGTCAGACTTCCATATAGTGATATATTTAACAAATATATTGCCCTCCAATTGTCTAATTTCTTCGGGAAGACTGTTATAAACAACGACACACATATTGTACGCATTCTTGCGGTATACAGCAGTACGGCAAGGAGGTTGATATAATACGAGTAGTCCCTTATATTGAGCTCTCTGTCGAGCTTGTTCGAGTGTCCACGGCCCTCTGAAGTCATTAATCACTAATATGATTACTTTGACTACCGGTCGCGGTATACTTCGCGTCGCGTGCCTGCCTGTGATTACGGCGAAGGGTGATTGTTATTACGAGCCCCAATGCAAAATAGCTCGTCTAGTCGCAATTCTGCATGCGTATTTTTTTTCAAAAACTAGTATTTCTACCCGAATCGACTTTGATGATTAATGGAATACACTAGACGCAATGTCACTAAAGCTAGCTTAGTTTTGAGTTGTACAAAGTGTACATCTCGTTATTTATTTTAAAATAATTTAATTATAAATATTACATCTCACACGCAAATAATTACGTCTGCTTCATATTTAAGGCAAAATAGGTCGTCTATTTAAAATAAAACCTGTTTACCAGGGTTCGTAATATAAAATATTATTTTCAAATTGAATACGGAATATTCTCTGTCATGTAAAATGACAAACCACTATATAAAAGGGCAAATTCAGCCTAATTTTTTATTACTCCAAATCGTTTTTCTATCGAGATGGCACGAGGTAAGCCAGTGACTGAAGAAGTGCGGAAAATTATAATCTCCAGTAACAATAAAGGCAAATCTACGTACCAAATTGCCAAGGACCTTTCTATGCCAAGGTCTACAATCCAAACTATCATCGAGCATCATCGAAAACACGACAAAATTTCTTGTTTAAAGAAATCCGGCCGCCCACGAATTACTACTAAAGCAGAAAACAGGATTCTGAGGAAGATCATCAAGAAAAATCGTCGTGCAAGAGCTGGAGAACTTACGGTACTATGGCGTGACGCAATTAAAAAAAACATTTCAGTGGATACTTGCAAGAGAGTGATGAAGAGGATGGGCTACGGTTTTTACACTGCTAAAGAGAAACCGTTACTTACACAACGGCAGAAAACTAACAGGTTGAAATTCGCCAAAAAGTACAGAAATTGGACCGTCGATCAGTGGCGTAAAATTATATGGAGTGACGAATCTAAATTTGAAGTCACAGTAGGCGATGAACGAAGTAAAGTCATTCGCGAAAAAGGAGAGGCATTTCAAAAAGATTGTCTTAAGCGTAAGGTAAAGTTTCCAGCTTCCTTAATGATTTGGGGCTGCATGTCGGCACAGGGTGTCGGCTGTCTGCAATTTATAGATGGAACCGTCAATGCCGAAAAATACAAAAGCATCTTACAAGAGAGTTTGCTGCCGTCTATACGTAAGTTAAAGTATAAAAATGCGTATACTTTTCAACAAGATGGTGCCTCATGCCATACCGCTAAAGCAACGATGGCGTGGCTGAAAAAGAAAAAAATACCTACCATGTCGTGGCCATCCAGCAGCCCGGACTTGTCTCCCATAGAAACGTTGTGGTGGAAAATGAAGAAGAAGTTGCGAAAGGACCCGTCCAGATCAAAAGCTGATCTTAAAGAGAAACTTACCTGTGTTTGGAATGAAACAACCCCGGAAGAGTGTCGACAGCTGGTAGATACAATGCCGCTCAGAATTAAAGCCGTTTTAGATGCAAAAGGAGACGCCACCAAGTGGTAGACGTTCTAATCTGCGTCGGTAACACTAAAGACGAACTTTTTTGCATTTTAGTACAATTGGTGAAACAATGTTTTTTTTATTACCAAGGAAAGTTCGTTTTTTTTTTCATTGAATAAATAAAATACGATTTATAACTTATACTGTTTTTATATTGCTAATTCTTCCAAACACCTTCGTCCCCCAGAATTTTTAGGTTAACGTTAGTTTAGTACATTTTTTTCCTACCAGACGTACTCATTTGCATTGGGGCTCGTACATTACAATAACCGGGAGGTCTATTTCTGTTCGTCGATTCCCAGCCAAGTCGTATACAACTAATTTTCAACGACCAAAAACCGTTTGTTATGTAGGAACCGCTACTTTTTTTATTAGTAGGTATCAGTAACAGCTTGCGGTTTTCGTTAAAAAAATATCATTGCGATTCTAATTTTAATAATGTGGCGAGGAATCATTTAACATTTTCACATTTTAAGGTTATGTTTAGTTAAACTTAATTTTATTCTTATTTAGCATGTTTTCCGTCATTTTAAGAGAAACACTATATTAGCCTCGGCGAGAATGGAAACTGATAGCTTCGACAGTTTAAACCATTTGCTAATGTACGTACCTAATACTCATCCTCAATTTGCTATTACTCACCCTACAATTGCCTACTCCTATGCCTCGGCAATAATGTACTATTATTTCTGAATTCCATTTTAAGTTAGTAGTATTAGAAAGAGTGCAAGTAACTTTAAAGGTTCCGAGAGTCCGTGTAAATGTTTTTTCCTAATAAATTATTTTACATTTAGGTTGTGGTCGTTAAAATCTGATTGTATGCTAAGTTTGACAAGTTTCTATGGGATGACAGCTGCCGGCGCCATATTTGACGATGACCGGCCTGTGATCGTATGTTGGTGCAACCGACCCTAAGTGTACTTTCCTACTCCCCACCAGCCCTGCTCGCCGGCAGCAGCTGCCGCCACCACCACCCTGACTTTGATCTGTGGTAACAAGACGATGTCTTCTCACAAACACAACAGTACCAAGTTTGTACGGGGAGCAAATCTTTTTTGAAGTGAGAGATTTAAAACTTCGTATATAGACTCTCTGTTTAAATAAAACAAAACATATTTCAGCGTTTATTGAAATTGCTCCTCTAAAGGGGTAAAAAGAGAGTTCCAAGTTTGTACGGGGAGCAATTCATTTTTGAAGTTAGAGATTTGAAACTTCGTAAATAGACTCTATGTTTAAATACAACAAAACGTATTTCAGTGTTTTCCAAAATTGCTCCCATAAAGGGGTGAAAAGAGGGTTCCAAGTTTGTAAAGGAGCAAATCTTTTTGAAGTGAGAGATTTAAAACTTCGTAAATAGATTCTCTGTTTAAATACAACAAAATTTAATTCAGCGTTTTTTGAAATTGCTCCTCTAAAGGGGTGAAAAGGGAGTTCCAAGTTCTCCCGTAAAGAGACAATTGAATATCGCGCCGGGCCTTATTTTTCATCTATTGCACATTAAATTGCAATCATCATCCTCCTACCCTTATCCCAGTACACTTGCACCCTGAAGGATGCCCGGGGTCCGCTACCTAATCCCAAGATTTAGCGTAGGCACTAGTTATCACAGAAGCGACTGTCATCTGACCTTCCAATCCGAGGGGAAACCAGACCATTGGAATTAGGCTTGTCAAGTGAGTGGGCAACTTCACTGTTAGAAGTTCTCGAGCCGCCCGAAGGCCTCTAACTTGGCTTAAGGACTGCTATCATAGACAACAGCCGTTATCAACGGCTTAACGTGCCTTCCAAAGCACGGGAGCGCTCAGTTAATTACCACACAAAGTGGTCACCCATTCAACAACTAACCTCGGCCAACGTTGCTTAACCTCGCATACCGCACGCGGTACGCGGGCGCCGCTGGGCCCTTCAAAATCAAAATCAAAATCAAAACATTTATTCTGCAAATAGGCCTTACAAGTAAAAATCTAACTAGGTACATCTAATAAAAATAATACAATAATCAATTCACATTGCAATCTTCCCTTTACATTATACGAGCCCCAATGCAAATGAGTACGTCTGGTAGGAAAAAAATGTACTAAACTAACGTTAACCTAAAAATTCTGGGGGACGAAGGTGTTTGGAAGAATTAGCAATATAAAAACAGTATAAGTTATAAATCGTATTTTATTTATTCAATGAAAAAAAAAACGAACTTTCCTTGGTAATAAAAAAAACATTGTTTCACCAATTGTACTAAAATGCAAAAAAGTTCGTCTTTAGTGTTACCGACGCAGATTAGAACGTCTACCACTTGGTGGCGTCTCCTTTTGCATCTAAAACGGCTTTAATTCTGAGCGGCATTGTATCTACCAGCTGTCGACACTCTTCCGGGGTTGTTTCATTCCAAACACAGGTAAGTTTCTCTTTAAGATCAGCTTTTGATCTGGACGGGTCCTTTCGCAACTTCTTCTTCATTTTCCACCACAACGTTTCTATGGGAGACAAGTCCGGGCTGCTGGATGGCCACGACATGGTAGGTATTTTTTTCTTTTTCAGCCACGCCATCGTTGCTTTAGCGGTATGGCATGAGGCACCATCTTGTTGAAAAGTATACGCATTTTTATACTTTAACTTACGTATAGACGGCAGCAAACTCTCTTGTAAGATGCTTTTGTATTTTTCGGCATTGACGGTTCCATCTATAAATTGCAGACAGCCGACACCCTGTGCCGACATGCAGCCCCAAATCATTAAGGAAGCTGGAAACTTTACCTTACGCTTAAGACAATCTTTTTGAAATGCCTCTCCTTTTTCGCGAATGACTTTACTTCGTTCATCGCCTACTGTGACTTCAAATTTAGATTCGTCACTCCATATAATTTTACGCCACTGATCGACGGTCCAATTTCTGTACTTTTTGGCGAATTTCAACCTGTTAGTTTTCTGCCGTTGTGTAAGTAACGGTTTCTCTTTAGCAGTGTAAAAACCGTAGCCCATCCTCTTCATCACTCTCTTGCAAGTATCCACTGAAATGTTTTTTTTAATTGCGTCACGCCATAGTACCGTAAGTTCTCCAGCTCTTGCACGACGATTTTTCTTGATGATCTTCCTCAGAATCCTGTTTTCTGCTTTAGTAGTAATTCGTGGGCGGCCGGATTTCTTTAAACAAGAAATTTTGTCGTGTTTTCGATGATGCTCGATGATAGTTTGGATTGTAGACCTTGGCATAGAAAGGTCCTTGGCAATTTGGTACGTAGATTTGCCTTTATTGTTACTGGAGATTATAATTTTCCGCACTTCTTCAGTCACTGGCTTACCTCGTGCCATCTCGATAGAAAAACGATTTGGAGTAATAAAAAATTAGGCTGAATTTGCCCTTTTATATAGTGGTTTGTCATTTTACATGACAGAGAATATTCCGTATTCAATTTGAAAATAATATTTTATATTACGAACCCTGGTAAACAGGTTTTATTTTAAATAGACGACCTATTTTGCCTTAAATATGAAGCAGACGTAATTATTTGCGTGTGAGATGTAATATTTATAATTAAATTATTTTAAAATAAATAACGAGATGTACACTTTGTACAACTCAAAACTAAGCTAGCTTTAGTGACATTGCGTCTAGTGTATTCCATTAATCATCAAAGTCGATTCGGGTAGAAATACTAGTTTTTGAAAAAAAATACGCATGCAGAATTGCGACTAGACGAGCTATTTTGCATTGGGGCTCGTATCTCCCCTTTATCTCATTAAAATATGATTGAGATCCAAAGCGATAGACAAAAATAGACCGACATTGTGAAACATGGATAAATCATGGTTTCTGAATTATTCAGAGTACCTACTTTTCGATCTAACCCAAAAAGTAAAAGTCGTGTTTAGATGCAGTTATTTTGTTTTCCCTCGTGTTTTGTAACTACCAAGTCTGACGTCAAGAGTGACGTCAGACTTGGTAGTTAGTCTAATGATTTCGTGTTCCATTAATTTTCCGGTTTTATTTATAGAATGTAAACTACAGAAAACAGTAATTAGATATGCTTTTTTATTTCCAATGCCAGAATATTGTCTTTATTCTGGGCCGTATTCAGAGCGAAACATTTGTGAAATACTATCCGTCGTCTACCGAGCCCGGTAATTAAATTACCGTCCACACGTTATTGTTATGTATTGTTCGTGTTCTAGCTATCTTAAATAAATAAATATTAGAGGACAATCTTACACAAATCGAAATAGCCCCACAGTAAGCTCAAGAAGGCTTGTGTTATGGGTACTAGACGACGATATATTTAATAGATATAAATACTTAAATACATAGAAAACATCCAAGACTCAGACAAAACTCCCAGTAGCTCTATTCCACTCACACCTCAGATTCGGTTGAAACCGCTCAACCAATCTCACTGGAGCGCAAACTCTTAGAGTATTCCAGTGTTCCAAACAATTGGTAAACAATTGGTATAACAATTGGTGGCACCCTCGTAAAGCCCAAACGATACCTTAATGAAAACGGTTTAGGTATCGAAAAAAATAGCGGTAGGTACCGTTATATTTCCCTACCGAAAAATTTCTTTTGCGGTATCGAAACCTAACCGAAATGAAACGGTATGACGTCATACCATTTTGAAACGCTACCTTTATTTTCCGGTTATGCAGTCCCTGGCGGAATGTAAAAAAAAAACTGTAAGCAATGAATCGGGCGCCATAGTTAACTATGATCGGTCTGTCATCGTATGATGGCGCAAGATTTAATCAGACAAGTAATATCCATGATTAATCATTTGCGTTTATCCAAGCAAATCCAAACGTCGGTCAACGGTGTTGGCTAGCGTCCGCGAATCAACTCGCGCGCACGTAGACTTCACTGTCGGTGGAGACAGGGCGGCGCGGACGCTGCCAACACACACACAAACAGACACATCATACGCACACTCTGTGCGCAAAGGCAATGAACAATTGAACATCGAGTCGCGCTGGGCAAGTTAGTTATCCCCTTGACATCCTAAACGTATTTCAATACATTTCGCTAGCGCACTCTAATGCGGCAGCTCCAGGCGTATAGTAACTGAAGCGAAATACTTACGTTCAATTGGAATATGGCTGGAATCGAATGCCATATACAAAATAGACCTCCTTACTTGCCAGGGCATCGTATACAGTTGTATATCTACATAATGTATATATATTTGTGGGTACTCTTACAGTGATGATCTCATATTTGTTGCTCGGTCATATCAAAGGCGGTGCGGTAATATGTATCTATAGTCACTAATTTGGCAGTTTCTTACGTATTTGTATCTCGAGACACACCTGCGCCTTTGCCAAGAATTACTGACATTTTACAAAAAATCTGTCTTTTAAGATCATTCTACAAGTACAAAGCTAAATGCCAATTTATTACGAGTTCCTTGAAGTCAGAATAACAGCACATAGATATTGCACGAGCACGACTTACAATACAATAAATTCCTGCTCGGAGTTTTAGGATTTAACTCACTGGAGGTAAGGCGAAATTATGGACTTATGACTTGTGCTGCTAAAGTTTTGAGAGGTGATTCGGATTGTCCAGAACTAGTTGGGCAGTTGGTACGGCTGTTAGTTCGCTCACTATCGTAACTCAAAGTAAATCTCCGTCCCCGCACTTGTCCTCTTCTGGCAGTACCTAGGACAAGCACTGTGTCCCATAGGATGTCTCCACTTGTACGCGGTCTCCGGTACATCAACGAGATGCTAGCATCAGCACCGGACTGTGATATTTTTGCAAGTAGTTGGATGAATATATGTGTAGAGTGCATGAAGTTCTGTGAGGTGATGGATAAGAGACCGTCCTCTGTATTTTAGTGATTGTAAATTATGAATTTCGCAGTGTCTTAGGCTTCAATCCTGTAAAACTGTGTAATGTTTGGCATAAATAAATAAATACAATACAAATACTATTTATTGCACACCTCAATCAAAGGACAGCCAATTAAAGGGCATAACTTACCTGTCCATTTATTATATATCTTGTTGTGTGGTTGTCCATACTAATATTATAAAAGCGAAAGTAATATTCCGACCGTCTCTTTGTTACGAATTCACCCCTATAATATTTTTTTCTATTCAGATTCAATTTCAAATAGAGATATTGAGTCCCAGAGGACAACAGAAACTTTTTATTCTAGTATTTATATAAAGAAATAAAATGAGATAGAAGTTTGGACGAAATATCATTGACTAGTTTTACACTAAATCAGTCGTCGATAAAAGTGATAATGGTAATGTTTCTGTAGTGGGCGTTCGTAAACTCCCAACCGAGTGATGATTTCTACAAATAGTAATAACTTAATAACAACTCATTACAGTCATTACTCAATATATTTACACCTGTGAGTGATCACCTTCCCACTTGAGTTAAATGGCCCTTAAGACTCAATGCTTGTCAACTATTCTGGTGTTTTTTTTAATAATTGACTCTGACGTTGGCTGTTTGGCTCTCAGACAGTTCGTTGTTAGGGTTCCCGCATAGTTTTTTTGCTTGTTTTTTTGTAGCTTACCAGTGAATATAGCTATAGCGTCAACTAGTTAGACATAGACATAGACATAGACATAATTTATTGGTAATAAGGTATTACAAGTCAGTGTTACTGCTTCATCTGAGTATAGCTGACCTTGTACATGCAGTGACCCCCCCTCATGTCTGCCTAATACATCACCCCCCGAACATTGCCCCTGTCAGCCTCTGCTTGTGCAACCCCGCAGCCAAAGGTCGCCCGAATGATTAGATGACCACAGCGTTTAATTTTTGTAAGCGGATTTCCACGAAATTAACAGAAAGAAGGATAGATGAAAGCTCTTTTAGTTAATATAGGTACTTATTCATAACGTAACGTTTAATGAAATGGAACATGCATGTTTGAAGGGGTGTCTATTATTTTATCGAAATATCTTACATCGATTTTCATTTCACCGAAAACTGTTCGACGAATTTCATTAGGTTTTTTTTTCTAATCATATAATCATCAATTCATTGCATTTTATATAATCGAACCACATTTCATAGTTAATCGTTTCGAATCCGTCTCTAGTCTTAGCGTAACGGTACATCGAATGCACGATGGGTACGATGAATGATTCCTAAGTGATAATAAAATTCTGCGAATAGTGTTATAGGAAACGATTAACGATGTAACGATTTTCAGTAAAATGATGGATTCCCTGTTTGAAGAAAGTAAAATGTGAAGTAAAATCCGTAGCATCCTTTAAAATCAATATTAAAACATATCTAATCAACTCACAAATTGCTAATGTATAAGCGGACACTCCATATATACTAAGTACCATATATGACAATGTTGTATCATCTACATATTTTAGTTTAACCAAATCTGTAACTAATTTCCAAATATTTGAAATTATTGACCAGCGATCTCCCCTTCTTCTCCATCATTAAGTTAAGCTGGCTAGTCTAGTTAAGATGTGTTATTAGTTAAGTTTATCTTTGTATCTCTTTAGGGTGCCCTGAAAACCAGCGCCTTAGCATATATTGCTATTGGCATATGCTGAGTGGTATCCTTTTTGGTGTTTAATTTAGTGTTTATTTCATCTTTTTTCATTTTTGTGTATTGTGTAATGATTTAACACCAAATAAATATTTCTTTCTTTCTTTCTTTCTTTCTTTCTTTCTAAGTATGAAAATTAACAGCAAAGCCCTGACATTCCCAGTATAACTACAACTAACAATAGCTTTCTATGAACATCTTCAATTGTTTTCCAAATCACCTGAACTAATGAACAATTTGACGTGTTCCCAGAAGCAGAGAAAAAAGTGACATCAGCGCTCGGCCGTGAACTAGAGGTGCTGGCCTTGTCAGCCGAGTGACGGCTGGCACGGGTTCAGGCCAAGGAACGACAAGTTCAGACATATTTAACGTCCGTTGTCCACCATACAATAATACATAATTCTAATTCACTTCAATCAAAAAAACTAAATCGTACCTTGTCACCCGTAGTAGTTATTTTTCTTTAATTTGCTTATTGTTGTATTAAATTAATGATAGTTGTATTAGTGAATGACATGTTTATTATAACCGCATGAAATGAATTTTTGTACACCTGCATTGCGGGTAAAACATAGTGCTCAACCGTATCTGTCTATGTACCATCTTTTTCTACCTATGTTTAACAAAATAAATATTTTGATTCTGATTCCGTACCGGCTTGTAAGTTCTAACTATACCTCTATTCCGACGTCTAACTCCAGTGGATAGACCAGTGGGTGCTGGAAGACCTTATTTATGAGCAAATTACAAAATTCTGAAGAAAGATCGGTTCAAAGGTCCATAATGTTATGGAAGTTAATATGGCGACGGTAAGCCAGGGTCATCAATAACGCAAGTTCGTGATCAGTACTCAATACTCAATAATTTATTGCAATATCACAAAAGTAGGTACAGATGTTAACTTAAAGCTACAGATCATTGTGAACCCTACAGAAAAGACCAAATGTCAGCTCAAATTTTAGTATCTCAGTACATTTTTTGTCATAACAAACCGACATAAGGTCTAAAAACTCTCTCTTTATAAAACCGAGCCTTAGTAATTAGTTAGACTGAGACAAATAACTATCTTATGGCTGAAGAGCGATTTTACTCTGGCATAAAATCACGTAAGTACTCCACCATAGACATGTTTAAACATCCCTGACCTGTTATTCCTAGCCCCATAAGTAAGTACAGTCGCCATCAAATATATCTGTACTCTTCAGGGTGCTCAAAAATATCTGAACATGCAATTTAACGCCTTGACAATAGAGTCGTATTCAGATATTTGTGAGCACCTTGTTCGCTCCGATATATCTGATGGCGACTGTACAACATACATCGCGCCTAAACCCTACATAAATTATACCAACGCGCCTTAATGCCAGCTTTCATAATTCACAGAAGTTACGCTTCGGAGCTTGTTGCGTTCAGCTCGTACGAAAAGCTTCTTGATTCCTTCATCATGACATGTTACTGTTGACAGATGTCTGGAAAGTGGATAAGGTCCTAAAATACATCGATAGACTGAGGTCTTCATTAATAACGGGTTACCTCGTCAGTTATTTTCTCAATGAAATGAGTCTTGGGTGTGTTCTATGTATTTCAGTACTAGCAGCGCCCTGCGGTGTTACCTGCGGATAAAAGGTAGCCTATGTCCTATTCTGATGTCTAAGCTACAATACTGGAAAGTTTCATAGAGATCCGTTCAGTCGTTTTTGAGATTAAGCGGAACGTACATCCATTCGCTCAAACTTTCACGTTTATAATATTATTAGGATACATATATTTCTCTATATAAGTATATATAACGTCTCCTAGTACTCATAGTAGCTTTGCTTAGTTTGGGACTAGGTAGATTTGTGTAAAATTGTCCCCAAATATTTATTTATTATTTATTAAATGTTTCCACCGCTTATTCCTGAATTCAAATATTTAAAAGTATGTTATGTATCTGATCATCGAGATACACATATTGTAGTCTCCTGAATGTAGTGGCAGACAGATGGGACGGCAGCCTACTAAGGCACTGGTCCACATTACATTTAAACTTTCATAATAACATAGTTATATAAGTCTATGTGCTACTAACAATTTATGGATCTAAGTTGTCCGAAATAAATGCTTTTTTTTTATTTTATTTTTTTTTTTATTGTAGTAGAGACAATTCCTGAAATTATTTTTAGAAAGTCATATTTAATAGGGCTGTCTATTCAATTTTCAAATCAGCTTTATGACCTCTTTCCATTTCAATATTGCATTCTTAAAGATTCTTATTCTAACCACAGAAATTAGAGTCAATCTCTGTATTTTACTGGTAGATTAAATGAAATAAATGAACTTTATTCTGCAAGTAGGCCGCAAAGGCACTTTTACAAGTCAAAAACTACTAGCGTTTCTCATGAGACCACTGCCGAGGAGAAACGCCGAAAGAAATTCGACAGTCAGTCATTTTCTCCAAAATATGCTTATTACAATGATACTACTTAACCTACTTAAGTAAATGTAAGTGGTAAACAATAAAAGAGAATTGAAAGAAAATCGAGGAATAAATAACAATAGGTATTTATAATGTGTAGTTACACAAGAAAACAAAACATCTCGAATCGTTTGATATGCTTTCCTGCAAGAAATGTGTCAACTAGATACAATGAAAATATTAGACTCTTTACGCTATTTAGGTATTTGGTCTGGGCCATGCATTTCTGTCTGTTAGATAGTCCTCAACCCTATAATAAGCCTTTGACATCAATGTTTTTTTTAGGTAATTTTTAAGAGCTGGATTCGAACTAACCAACGAAGTGCGGCCAAGGTCGGTCGGCCCTCGCACGGAGCAACACTGAATGAAAAAGTGCTGGCGTCACTCGGCTGGCTCCCGTCCATCTCATTACGGGAACTCTTTAAACATCAGTCGAATATCTGTCTCCATTTATCCCCATGAACTAATGCCAAAATTATGGTATCTTCCTTATTTTTTGTGATGATGCGGGACGGGAAATGTAGGGAGTAAAAGACGTCATATCGATATTAAATAAAATAAATAAATAAATATTAGAGGACAATCTTACACAAATCGAACTAGCCCCACAGTAAGCTCAAGAAGGCTTGTGTTATGGGTACTAGACGACGATATATGTAATAGATATAAATACTTAAATACATAGAAAACATCCAAGACTCTGAAACAAATATTCATGCTCATCACACAAATATTTGCCCTGACCGATATACATACAAGCATGCCTGTGTCCCGGGGGTAGAGGCAGAGATCACGAATTTTCAATTGACATGATCCTGAAAACATTTATTGGTTCAGTCGCTGTATAAAGTACCCGTATTATTATTATTATCGGGAGACTGTACTGTCCCACTGCTGGACAAAGGCCTGCCCCTCCGTTTCCATGGTTAACGATCCTGAGCCTCCTCTGACCACTCCTACTCTTTTTCAAAGTACCCTTGATTATATAAAAAAGAAAATGATGGAATAATTAATGTGTTTTATGTCACACCTGGCCATAAAGTGGCAATTACCGCACGCTCCGCGCGCGGAAAATCCCACTGGACATAAATTTTGTACTTACCTGGGGCGGTAATTAAGAAAGCCTCAGATCGCATAATTATCGCCCTTGCCTTCGGCTCGGGCGTCAAATACCTGCGATCTGAGACATTCTTTGTTTTACCGCCCTTGGTAAGTAATGTACTATAGTTTTAACATGCACAAATATTCTTCTTCTACTTAGAGTTATCCCGGTTTTTGCCAGCCGCTTTCCTACTTGCCTTTTTTCCCTCGCTTGTTCGGGGGGGTCCTCCCAAGTGAGGCCGTTCTCCCTCCTCTCGACCCTCACGACATCCATCCATTATTAGATCACAGATTATATGTTGGAGTCTATTCTTATTTTTAATTTTATAATTAATCCATAAACTTACTTACTTTATAGCCTATTGGCTGTCCCACTGCTGGGCAAAGGCCTCTCCCCATGTTTTCCAGGTCTCCCTATTGAGCGCTTCTTCTTCCCAATTCTTGGCAAATGCATCCAGATCATCCCGCCATCTCCGTCTGGGCCTGCCCCGTCTGCGTCGTCCATCATGTGGTACCCACTTGGTGGCTACATTAGCCCACCTAATATCTGGATGCATGCGACAGACGTGGCCGGCCCAGTCCCACTTGAGCCTGGCAGTTTTTTTACCTACGTCAGCAATGCGTGTTTTAGAGCGCAGTGTAGTGTTTCGGACACGATCCGTCCTTTTGACACCCAAAAAATCCATAAATATTTAATAAAAACAATACAAACTACAATATACAGAACATAATTTACACCATAAATTACACTAAAAACTAGCCTAATCTAAACTGACTATTCTTATCGTATTCATTGATTTATGAACTCAATTATCACCACCTATTCTAATCTGCACCAGGCCTTACTACGCGGTCAACGACTTCCAACCTTCACTTCATGTAATTAAGTCCGTAATTACTCTGTAGTTACCCAATGATGCAAGCGACGGTAATACTCCGACATCGCAGCCAAGTCGGCGCGCGCGCACGCCCGACTGCTCAGGGAATAAACGCCTTAAGCGTGTATGGAGATCATACGTTATTAGTGTCAGTTTCTTTTGAAGCGTAGGCGCGGACAAATGTTCCAAGTCAATCTGTCAGTAGGAATTGAATAGCGTTTCCATTGTGTAAGGTTGTACAGTCGGAGACAATGGCGGAATTAATAAGACGTGTGACATGCGACGGGTCGTGTTCTTTTTTTTTTTTATTAAAAATGGGATCGCTCTTGGCCAGCATCTAGTCAGGGGGCAAAGATGAGGCCGACGATGAAGTGAGCTCACCCAGAAGGTGCCTATTCACTCGTGCCTTAAAAAGGTCTAGGTTATATGAGCTCGGAAACACAAACGCCGGCAGAGAATTCCAAACCTTAGAAGTGCGCATTATAAAAGATGATGCAAAGCGCTTGGTTCGAATAAGAGGAATTTCGACCAAGTAAGGATGGTATCCAGCCGTACGTCTGGATGTCCGATGGAAGCCGAGGGAAGGCGGTATGAGCTCATGGAGCTCCTGAGCACACTCTCCGAAGTACAATTCGACAGTGTTCGACTCGACTTGAGTTCGCGCGTATTACATGGCGGCCTCTTGAAAATTCTTATAACTTACGCTATTATGATGGGTCCGTGACATAATTTCGTTTTAAAATAACTACAGAAGGACGTAAGACAACAAATCTTTTGTCTAATGTTCATAACTTGTTAATATACACTAATGCACGTTTTGTCGAGCTCAGTTATTCCAATCAAAATTTCTATCTACAAATTGTCTAAAATTTATCATCGTCATGTGATTTAGTTGGAGTATATGAATGTTAGTTTTGTATTATATATAGTTTTTTTGGTCTGTGACAGTTTATTGAATTTCTTATAGGCCTTATAGCCCAGAATATGAAAATTTCGGAAGTATCATACTATAATGAATATTAATATCGCAGTAAAAACACTATAAGTGGTGCCCTCACCCCTGGTACCTCACATATTAATATATGGCAAGGGTACATAGAATCAATTAGAATGAAACAATAAGCAGTGGCGGATTAGCCATATAGCAAGAGTAGCAAAGGCCTCGCGCACCCACGCTTTCTGACCCTATTCTGAATGCGAATATCGTATATTCTCCAAGATAGCGGCGGCTCTAGAAGGTCCTGGCCTCGGGACTTGGTGACGAAAACAAGGCCATCAATGAACATTCGTACCAAATTTCATCAAAGTTACGAACTTAAAATGCTACAATAATGATATGTATGTTTTAACATACATATAATTTTTTAATATTTAGGACAAAATATTTCTGTGTTAGATTACTTGTGCGGGACGCTATCACTGCCAAACATCCCTATCCATGATGTAATCGTTTATCTTATAATATGCTTTTGAAATAAGTGTTTGTTTCACGACAGATTTAAATTTAGAATCGGTAAGTTCAGTAATCTGTCTTGGAATTTTATTGTAGAATTTGCTATTGGCATATGTAGGTATATGATCAGTGTGTACATTTAACTGCCCTATGCATCAACTCTTGCGCAGACAGGGCGGCGGCGGCCGAAAGTGCACGCGCATGTCACAGATATTTGGATGGGCGTGGCTTTTGAGTAACAGCTTGGCAATGCCTTATAATTTATAACCGTAAAATATTGGGTCGCCCTTGGATCGAATCGGTTTTAATACACGGCGGTGATGAGGTCTTGTGAATCATCATGTCGAATCGTGGCCGTACACTATCAGACTGAAGCAGCACCAATCAATATTCCTCTCGCGACAAGCGGACAATATTCCTCTTGAGACAAGCGGACAATATTCCTCCCAAGATAAGCGGACAAGCGTGTTGGATAGTCCAACAATACATCTAAATCATTAAGTTGGTACTACTGATATTCTACATTAAAAGTAGTATTAAGATTCAGAGTTTCCTGTTTGTATTATTACCTGTGGCACTTGTCGCCATACCTACCCTCGTCTTGTGCAAGCCTTCATGGTCGCAATACATAGTTTCCCGAAATTACCATCTTTTACTGCTGCTGCTCTCCCACAACACACAAAAAGAATCAACGCTTCAACCCTGACAGTCTACCCAACAATATTCCTCTCGAGTATGGATGGAGCATGGTGTACAGCGTGACCACTTTTAGTAGTTTCCTACTTTTTTGGTAGTTTTGAGGGAATTTTTTCAAGCTTTTAGTAGGAGAAAATAAGTCAGTAGTTTTTAGTAGTTTATAGACAAGTGGCTACTTGACATTTTTTGAAAATCTGTTTCAATATGTTATAAATGTTGTAAATTAAACGTTTCAGCTTATAAGATTTGCAAGATAGGGATATTATGACCTTGGTTGTCTCGCTCTATGTCGAGGCTTGTGGATGCGCCTTCACGAAGCATGCATGATTGAGTGTTTTACTGACATTCTCTCCCTCTCGCACTCACTAACTTACTAGCAAAGGACGAATGCTTGTTCCGAACTACGATATACAAGATTTATACACAAATAATTGCGATTTAAACACAATCAAGCTTGACTTAGTTAGTTTAGTAGTTTCTAGTAGATTATGAAATTTATTTGGTATTTTTTAGTAGTTTTCTGACCACTCTTTTAGTAGGAACGCCGATTATAAAGTGGTCACGCTGATGGTGTACGCTGCACAATCGAAATAGCAATCACTATCAATATTACACGTCGATCGTTTCTGGGGTTAATCTCAGAGTTAGGTACAGTAGAATCCGCTTATAACGACTCCGCATATAACATTTGACCGCTTTTAACGACTTCGAAATCACCACACATTAGATTTCATACCAAACATTTTCAAAGTAAATCAGTCCGTTTTGTGCGACGTCCTGTTAGTGCGACGTAATATCACCAGTCCCTTTACTGTCGCTTTATCCGGATTCCACTGTATAATGTTTATTTCTTACATATTGATATAGTCAAGTGTAGCGATTATTGTTCATTTGTTTCTACTCTTCTGATTCACTATATTAATTAACATTTGTATTCCATTTATTCAAATTTAGTAGTTCTTTCATTAGTGTATGTTGAATTGTTTCTGTGCTTTCAATTTGGGTTTATATTTTTTTTATCTAAAGACCGATATTTATACTACTATTGAAAGAAGGGTTATGAAATAAATAGCCATGATATTTAATGTTGTTGAGAGTGTTGATATGGAAATTGTTTCTCAACTTAATTCATTGATGATTGATTAGGCACTACGTGTTGACTTTGTATTGTTTAAATTGCTGTAAAATGGAAGACACTGCCGGTTCATTATTTGAAATTAGAATAAACCAAATACCTCATCTTAGAATACGTGCGTCAAAGGCAGCACGTTATGGGATGGCCGAATGTGATGAGTTTGTAAAATTGAGGGTAATATGTACATAATTTGTTTAAATATGAGGGTAAGCAAATATATTGTATTACCAGCTCGGGCGTTTGATCTTGACTCCCTTTTACCCTTTTTGGGTGAGGATGCGAAAACAAAAAGCCGACGTCTGAGTAGAGAGAGGGATTCTGTAACGAGCGCTAGCATTAAGTTGAGTATAAGTACACCAAGCAACTAATATTTGTCACAAGTCAGTGTTTTTATTAACATTATGATACAGAACTTGTGATTTTACCCTAATAAATATTTTAATTATAATTTTTCATTTAACATCCAATTATTTTTTTATGAAACAGGGTAACCGACGTTAAACTGCAAGCCCTGTCATTGTGCTCGACCTTGAGAGTGGTGGAGGCCTGTCCACTCGTTGGCACTGTGGCGGGGTGGGGGTGGGGGTGGAGGGGACCCACGAGCGATTAACACGTGAGTTACTACCCTTAACTCCTGAGATAACGCTATCTAATCCCCACCCTAATTTAGGGCGCACTTTACCCCACGCTCCTTAATTCTCCTCGAATTTGCATAATAATGTCCACGGGCCCGCAAGCTATTACAGTGACAACTAAATTTGGTCCTTCATTAACGAAGGCACCGCCATAAGTCTAATAACTCGTTAGAAAACGAAGTATTTACGACGTTCTGGCATTGTTCTGCGTACACGAGCCAATTTCGAGTTGGTAAAGAACTGAAAGGTTTATTACGAGGGTAGTTGATATCGGACACGTTTTTACGTTCGGACAAATTGTTTCCCTGTGATTGGATCGCGTTTCTGATTAAATTGAAGGCGTTAAACGAGCCATATTTCTTACGCAAGGAATCTTGAATTTCTCTTAGGCGATAAATGTCTAAGAGCGGCTCAATGCCTCAGATGGACTGTTTCAAAGCACTTATTTGTATTGCTATTACAGTTTTACTTAAATAGATACGATCGTTACGAGTAATATACCATTTACAGGCTACTTATACGTAGACTACCGATGACCCAATGCAACCTTTCGGAAATAATCACATAGCATTCAACCTGCTCGTAAGTCGTTCTTCCGATTTAACAGAAATGTTTAGTCGAGTATATTTTAAACACTATGTCACAATTCATCATACGTCAATTAACCGTTTTAGGCTGTAGATGCCAAGTTCACACATACATACATGAAATAGATCTCTCCCCTTTCGGCAGATTTCATAGAAACAAGATTTTAATAGCCAGTTATGATCATCGACAAATCTGGCTTAGCAACGGCGGTTGTCACTCACACTAATTACTCGAACATGCGGCTTGGTTTTGGCTGCTTGCCTTCTGCGTCAGAGCTGCCGAGGTGTCTGCAAGACACGGTTTTTGGACAACGTTCAACCCTAGCTCTCTCCGCCAGACTCCAAACAGCTACCAACTAAATACCAACCTTGTGCAAACCGTTCAGGGTTGGGTTTTCTTTGAGAGACAGCGGGCTACCGTAAATAGCACATGACGTATTAAGGTTGTTACAGAGATTCGATAGTATAACGTAAGAGTTTGCAATTTGTCTGAAAGCGCTGTGTCGCTCTCGAGTCTCGGATTCGAAACCTGCTCGACAAAAGGTCTCGGGAGACTTCGGTTTATAGTTGACAAGCTAAGTATACCGGGGCTGAATCTCAAGTAGACAACAAGTCGAAGTTTGAAGTTGAAGTAATGTCACTGAGATTGGTACTAGACGGGGGTACTCAGTATTATATTATTTGGCCGTTGCGTCTTAGCCTTGAACTGGGAACTCTTCGTGAAGTTTAGCTTCATATATTAATCTTATCGGTGATAAGTTCAATGTGGGAAATCCTCTCGATGTAATTTACATTTTCTAGAGAAAACTTTCTGAATATAAACTTGACAGATTTTATGAACATTTCAAGATAAATTAGGAATATTCTCTCTGAAAATGTTCTCGAACTTGTACAGTTATTGCGATCATTAAAAGCTTTACAGCAGTTCAGTCAATAAGTTACGAAATTGTTTCAAGACAATTTATTGGCGCGCGTTGTCTATAGGGACTTTTTTATTAAAAAAGCTTACCGACCATTTCTAGGCTAGCCAGTGTAAGTCTGACTTCCTATGCTAGTTCTCGTTAATTCTGTGTGTTTGCGTTTTCGTCACTGTGCCGTGAAATCACCAAATGGTCACAACGGAAGATCAGCGCTGGTCCTGCCGGCATAACGCTGAGTTTTTACCATTTCGTGGCAATATGTTATTCTGTCCTGTCATCTTTGTAAATGTCATGTGTTTGTTACGAATAAATGTTTCTTTCTTTCTTTCTTTCTATGACGGAAAGTCGTGAAGATTATGGATACATTATACCAGGGATGAGCTAAAATTCAAGTACATAACGATCGTGAGTAGACAAAGATATCCGTCCCCGGCGGCGCTACAGGAACTCGTCGCTGATTAATTTTCTTTGTTTCGACTTGTTTTCAATTTGATTCCCCGGGGCCGGGCTGATCCGCGGCGGTTCCGCAGGGCAATGGCTATTTAAGCTGATGAGTACATGTGAATAAACGATAGCAGGGCTCTCTTTCACTCTACTAGGCGACAGGCAGGCCACCAAGTATAAACAAGATTTTTAATTAATCCAAATAATATCGGAAATGAGTAGCACGGAACACGTAGAACGAACATCCATAATAAACTATTTAAAAGAAAAGGATATTGATGCCTCTGGTTTGGACACTCAGGGACGAAACTACTCAGGAACAAACTAAGACCTAGACCTGTATTTAATCCGACAGTTGGTCTCTTCATCGTCTGAAATGACATGAAATGCTTCATCAGTCAGATAACTGTACATTTATCAGGATAGGCATAAATTTTGTGGGTCTATTACATAAATTACATTAGAAACTCTTCAACACAGTTTTAAGGTTTAGGATCGGTTGCACCAACATACGATCACAGGCCGGTCATCGTCAAATATGGCGCCGGAAGCTGTCATCCCATAGAAACTTGTCAAACTTTCCATACAATCAGATTTTAACGAACACCGCTTACAGACGGTTTGGTGCAACCCACTTAATATCTAAGGTCTTCAAAAAAGGTATTTTCCTCCGCTCCCATTAACAAAGCAATGTTTAAATTTCAGTAAACCCAGCATAAATTATTTTCAGTCCGTATATTCCGACTACTTGAGGGCATTGTAACGAGTGACAAGCGAGACAGTAATGTATAATTTGAAAGCCGTTCTGCCCATCAAACTAATCAAATTAAACAAATGTTAGTAAAAGGTTTGCCCCGGCCCCGGGGGAAGGGAACCCTACAACGCGGAACTGACACGGAACTTTGTGGCCCTTGTTTCCCTTTCTTGTGAAATTTGTGTTTCGAGTTTATTAAATGACCAAGTCCGTCAAAGTCTTGCTCGTTTTGACTCATTATATGAAGGGGCTTAATGCAGAAACTCGACTTAATGCATTTACGAAGTATAAAGATTAGCCCGTATTGATCTGTATTTGGTATTAAACCAGTTGATTCATGCAAGCCGCTTTTCATAAAACATAAAATATTGACTCTATCTTGCCTGTATGTGTTCGAAATATCAATGTACGTAAAACATAACATTAATCAATTTACTCGATTTAATAGCCTACGACACCAGGAAAAAATAAATTATAAGTCCTCCAAAACCGCTTTTTTTATCAAAAAGTGTATTTGGTATGGCACCCCGAATTTTCAATAAACTACCAGTGAAGATTTTAAAACTGGAAAGTGGAAAAGAATTTAAAACTGCTTTATATAATTTTTTAGCATCTAAGGCCTATTATTCCATTCAAGAATATTTAAATGACATTGTTTTTTAGTTTATAAGTAAATTATGCATGCGATACACATGACATACCTTAAATATTTGCATGTCCTTGTGACCAAACATGTAGTTCCTTATATTTTTTAGATTATGACCTATTTGTTGTACCATGTTTTAGCAAATAAACGACTGATTACTGATTTATTGATCCAGGAGCATCCACGTTTAAGGACATAAAAGTCTCCATACACTAAATCTTACCAGTGACGCATTTTACAAATGTTGGTTTTAATTTGATCCACTATTGTCTATATTCTAGGACAAGGCTACTGAAGCGGTCATTACTAGTGAGCCCGCACGACTCACACTGAAAATTCTTGTCGCACTGTAGATAGCGGATATCGGAAATTCATATGGAGTTGCGTTATTGCTTTAAGGTATATACAAGCGTAGATACAGATGTTTGCATTCATAGACCTTATCTCATTGCAATAAGGTTGGAATGGTCCCTACTCCGGGTGTCTCAATCATACTTTTATTGTGTTGCTCCGCGCCTCGCCCGGGGCGCTTCTATTGACTCTGTTATGTCTATACCCCTGTTATTGCCTTTCTGCCGTTATCTTATTTTCTTATACATGGGTTTGATTCCAAATTTAAAAACCAGTTTACGTAAGAATTTATTTATAACTTACAGACGCGAATAAAGAATTGAAAAGATTGAAAGGCCAAGCCGAATACTTAGAAAAATTCATTCACAAATTATACGAGTCTTAATCTATTTCAATCGAACTTGTCAAATTACGTCGGATTTAAGTACAAACAGTGGAGGTTTTCTTGATAGACTTACCCATACATTATGCTTATGCCATCCAACTGTGGACAGAAGAGAATATCAACTGTATTCTACACTACTTATACAGTATAATATAAGCCGCCAGAGTCATGTACAACTGTTCGGTTGTCGTTGCGTTATATCACACAATAGTAACTATTTATTAGACAAATCCCATTCTCTATTTACCAAGCCTACAAAAAGAGTAAAGAGTAAGAGTAAATTTATTGATTCTAACACAAATTATACAACAGGTTACACGGGATTTCTGGTGCAGTCCAAACTAGGCGAGCCTGTATCTTGGAATGCACCATTTGTAGCAGTTACGAATATAAAACATGAAAATTAATAAACTAAGTAAAAGTGTTTGTGTGTAATATGTTTGAAGATGTGTGAGTGTGTATGTGAGTAGGGGTGTGGTGTGTGCATGTGTGACGTGAATGAGTGCGAGTAGCTTAGCTGATAAAAGAAACATACAACAACGTATTGTTATAATCCGTTCTAGAGCCTCCACAATACTTATTAGGCTTATTAGGTTGGCAAAGAGTAGATATAAATATAATTTTAAACTGAAAACTGTTACGTGATTTCATAAATTTCAACTTACTTATGTTATAGCATACAACCTACTTTAAATTAATTATATTGTTATTGTAATTAATTTAATTTTATAACCCTTATTTAGTGTGAAACCAACTCACTGACTACGGGTGGGCTTAAAACCAGCTTAGCGCTGTGCTCACACCGATTTTTCAACGTCTTATTTTTAATACCCATACTTACTATAGATTGAATATTGTAAAAATTTGAGAAATAAACCTTTTTGTATTTGTATTTGTATTTGTTTTACTCGTCAGTTAAAAAGAACCAATACATTGCTGAATGTGTAATGTTCTTACACATTTTTATATTAACAGAGTGGTCCTTGAATTACGCGTGGGTGGATCGCTCCGTGGAATACGAGCTCAAGTCCCGGGTGTCCCACTCGTTGAGGATACGTTTCGGCCCCGCGCGGGGGTGGAGTGGTGGGGTGGGGCTGCCTGCGCATAATGGCCCGGTTCCGTGCTCCAGCGAACCTGCGAGGCTCGAGTGCCTTCTCACGCTAATTTCACGGCGACTTATTTTTTGAAATTATTTAACATCCTATTGTTGGGGCTTTTTTGGTATCCGCATTTCTTATTTTAATGAACTGGAGGTTACTACTATACTACTGTATATTCATTACCAGTTTTATATTAGATGAGTATATTGAGTTAATTATATCATACACACGCCTTTAACAGTACATTACTAATTAATAAAATGGTTAAAATTTATTTATTGCAATATATTACTATTAGCATTGTTAACATAAGACTATAATAGTTATAATGTCATCATAAAAAAACCAAACACACACACGCACGCACGCACGCACACACGCACGCACGCACGCACACTGTACTGTATAATACCTATGTTTACACCAATAAAACATTTTTGATTTTGATTTTTTTGATTACTGCAGAGGCAGCGAAATAGAGGATTGTCGGCTGTATACTTATAGATCATCTAGAGACAAGAGACCGACAATAACAGTTCGCACCGAGGCTTGTATAGTGCTTTTCTCAAATACTGTAATAAAATTTGATAATTACAAGAAAATGAAATTCAAAGGATTCAGTAATAAAAAGTTAAAAAGACGAGCTGCAGCAGCTGACGGCCGGCGTCAAAGACGATCAGCACTGCCGGCCTAGGCCCGCAATGTTGTATGACATTCCATTATGGGCCGCTCGTTGCGCCGCACCCGAAACGTGATACTTCGCAACCCGTTATAACGAACGTAACGTCAATATTTCATTGCATGTTTGAGAAAGTACAATAACACATATGTATGTATTTTATATCAAATAATTTCAAAGCCTAGAATCCTAATTGAAATATAAATGTTTTATATTTCTCACTGCCCATGTGCGCTGAAGTGCTACGCCTTAGCCCCTAATATTTTGCATGAAAGCTGTAAAAGAATAAAGAAAGTCGGTTTCCTAGAAACCGTACTCCAGCATTTATAAATACTGGTTGTTATATTCTAATACATATTTTCCTAAAAACAGTAATGCATTTCATTGAGTAGTATCAAAATATTCCATATCATTTTCCCCGGGAAACTTGAGCCTGCAGGGAAAGCGTGATTTATCTCTGCGAAGCTTTTTACGGGACCTTAATGAGGGTCGTAATTACCCGAGCCTCCTCTATCGACGGGACCCAATTACTGATCGGTGAATCCACGCTTTGCATCTACAAAGGCAAAATTCAAACCACCGTTTGTAGAAATTATTTTAGGAAACGCAACCTTCTATCAAGTATATGTGACTCATGTTGGCTTAGCCCTAGCTGCGGGCCGCAAAACAACGGCTGCGCTTGCAAGTGTTCGTTTCTTGAATAGCTCTGAAGCTGCTGTTTAAAATAAACTGATTTTTATATAATATGTAACAAGGTTCATATTGCAAACTACTTATGTCGGTACAGTCACATGTAATATTTTTTTTCAATTTGTGTCTTGGCCATTGTTATCTGCCAGATGAACTGATGCATACAGTAGTTGTACGAGTACCTATCTTTAAAAATAGAACCGGCGATGCCTCTGACATGTCCAACTACAGGCCCATCTCACTAGCTAATGTGATAGCTAAAGTTTTGGACAGGCTGCTTGATAGACACTTGGATAGGCACATAAACTTACATGATGCCCAATTCGGGTTCCGATCTGGCCTATCCACCGAAAGTGAAGTCATGTGTCTCAAGGAGATTGTACAGTATTACACAGCTAGAAAAACGCCTGTTTTTGCCTGTTATTTGGACCTGTCATTAATATCATTATTATTAATAATGATATTAATTGTCATAAAGTTAAAACTAAACAGTTGTTAGTTTTGCCGGCAGCGTTTAACTGCCCGCTAAAAGATAAAGTCAGTAAGTAATAATGAGTGTGTCGTCTTTACGACTCTTTGTATTTGGAGTGTAACTATGTTTTTGTGCTCCGAGCTGAAATAGCATGTTACGTGGAACACTAGATGAGGTTTAATGAAGTGAGAACGCTCTAAAAGGTCGGTGAACTGTTACGTTACGTCAACTGAGCCGGCTGAGCTCACTCTCGAGTGGCCACTTACGAGAGATGTGTCCGTGTAAATGAAGTCATTGTGAACATTGTCTTGCGGCAGACTTCAATATTATTGTAGATGACTTATTTATACATTTTTGAAACTGTAGTTTATGTTAAAAACAACTTGCATCAATTTTCGTTTTTTAATAGTGCTCGCCGATGTGAAAATATATACATAAAATCAATAAAAACAGCATTTCTGGCAAAAAGCATTTTTGGAATGGCGCCTAAAATATATAACAAATTACCGAAGAATCTATCCAAAATACAAGATTTGGTAGATTTCAAAAAAAGCCTGTATACACTTTTAGTCGGAAAAGCGTACTATTCACTGAAGGAATACTTTACGGATTTTGAATTGTAGGTGTATCGTGACGCATTCTTTATACCCATTTATAGTTACGGAAACACTGTTTACGCGGGTTATTATACCAATTCAAAATTAAGCTTTTTGGCCCTTGATCTTTGATATGTCCACCGAAAAGACGAGAACCTAAATCTGACAATGACCCATCTCTTTCTTAAGCTAGAATATTAAATTAAATCATGACCAAAAGGATAAGCCTCTTCTCATCGCTACTCTGCTACTGACACGGTGGGTGGCCAGATCGATGAATGTTGTATTCAACTTCACCATTTAAAAATTAACTTAATTAATGTACTTATTTTTGAATAGGTTTGTTAAAGAAAGTATTCAAATAATTAATGAATTGTAAAACTATTGAATTTGTGTAAAACCTTTTTAATAGATTTTCTGTGTATGCGTTGGCGCCATTTTTGACAGTAAAAAAATGGCGTGGATGAAAAGAAAGAAGTAGGCTGGGATTATTATGGTAATCCAACCGAATGTAACTACGGTGGTCGGAATTTTGTAATAGAAATCTAATGAGATACTGTAGCAAGAAATTAATATGGGCTTTTATTAAAGTCTTATTCTTCAATCATAGGATATTGCCTTGTTTTTTGCATATCATTTCAACTCATTTGTAAATTGTAGAACCTTGGTCTACATAAAATAAATAATCATATGAATAGGAACTGGCAGTTTTTTGAGTGAACCACTATAAATATCAATCGTTACACTAACTAAGCTGCTACTTACGACTAAAATCGAATTTCAAGAGAGATGAAAAAATACACTCGAGTCACCATTTTGATACTACTAGCGCCATCTCTTGGCGTCACTGAGAATTATCAACAAAGCGCCTCCCATAATTCATTGTCGCTCCTTTTCTCTCATTTCTGATTCGGGACTCAGTATTCACTTAGGAAGGGACGCTTCATACCTTATTTCCTGAGCTTATTGAGTGTTTAAATAAATATTGAATTGAAAACGAAAGCTATTACAGTTAACCCCCTTAGAATAAAGAGTTTCAGCTAAACAGACCCAACGTAACGTCTCTAACAATCCTCAGTGAGAGGTTAATTTATCTCCGCTAATTAACATGTATGAGCCTACCATGGTGTAGTGTGTTATGTATGAGTATTCTGCTGTCTACTTCAGACTTCAGAAAGTAATGATAAGTATTCACAACACACATATATACGATATTCATTTCGTTTACCGAGATCGTCATATTCAGAGCTCGGAATAGGTAGTGCCTATTTACCTAAACTTCGCGGGAGGACGTAACTAAGAGTGGTTACAAGCACCAAAAATAATTATTTCTTTTTAATGAATGCGGGATTTCCCGGGATTTACTGTATTATTCTAGAGGCTTAATACATTTGGCTTTACTTATAAATCTTGTTATATTGCATATTATTTGTTTAATTACCTTTAATTAATAATAAAATAAGGATCAAGTTGAATCAAAAGGATTCCGAAATTTGATACTTTTTAGTTGACTTAGACAGAAACTGATTGTTATTTAAAGGTAATTAAACAAATAATATGCAATATAACAAGATTTATAAGTAAAGAGAAATGTATTAAGCCTCTAGAATAATACAGTAAATCCCGGGAAACCCCACATTCAATAAAAGAAGTAATTATTTTAGGTGGTTGTAACCACTCTTAGTTACGTCCTCCCGTGAAGTTTAGGTAAATAGGCACTACCTATTCCGAGCTCCGCGGGGTAATCACGTAACTTTATGTACTACCGTTAGATAGATTTTAATGTCAATTTTGAAGTATAAATTGCTGAGCTAATGTCATGTTTTTTGTACCCGACGCTAGTACATAATTGAATGAACGATTGAATGGAAATCCCATACTAAAGTGAGAAATTGATCAAATGATTGGAAACACGTAACTTTTTGACGGTAAAATTGTACGGTATAAATATGTCAATTACTGCGTGACAAAGTCATCGTCAGTCATCGTGTCTGTCATGTCATAACAATGAATTAAACAAAGATTTTGGTCATGATTTAGGTTTATTAATTAGTGTAAATGCCCCAAATTTCCCTGAAATGTCTTTAAAACACACGATCGAGTTTAAAATTCCCTAAGCACTTTAAATAAAACGAAAAGTAAGTAACAACAAATGTCATGGTCATGTGGTATTTATTTGATCACATTCGTATTTACTAATATATTTGGTATTATTATGTGCTTCTTTTCAGGATGTAAATAAACCAGATTCCCCATCTCTTGGTGATGAAGCGATGCTGCAAGATGCAGAGTGTGAAAGATAAAACGAGGGATACTATGAAGTAACACGAACCAAGCAAAATAGCGTGCCATATTATTCATCGCTGAAATATAGAAGTGTTAATTTATAAGTATGTGCTTTTTCATACACGTGCCCCGCGTGTCGATGTATGCTTGTCGATTTATGAAAAGTAATAGGACGACATAAATTACCGCCCCGTAGCTACCTGTCTCCGAATCCTTTAAACATGAGTTTATTAAGTCCACTTGGGATGCTATTTCTTTCTTCCTTTGTAACCAGCGTGTAATGTGAACCTTCGGTAGGTACATAAGATATATTATATCCCGCGCCTCTACTTGCTTTCCCTAGCAAATAGAGTAATACTCCGGCGGATCCGCGCGGGTAGGCAGATAAAGTAAGACAAGAGTTATACACAAATGTCAAATGTTTTAGATGATACAACGAGATTGCGAAGCCGTCGTTGGTGCTGGTGAGTTTTTAATTCCGCGCGGGTTTACTGCCAAGAAAAAATCCTACTCGCATGAAGAGAGAAGAAAGTTGTATAAAGACATGATGTTATTTCTTAATATATTTTTGTATTTTTTCGTTGTTGTTTACATTATTTAAATATGTAAATAATACGTTTCGTCATTCATTAGGTGTAAGCAGGTACATATGAATACACTATATTGAAACGGTGTGCATGCTATTGCATCGACTTATGTTCATTAAATTAAATTCTTCTTTAACTATGCAAATAGAAAGAAGAAGGAGTTTCATTAATACTCTTACTCTTTTTTATTCAAACGGTACCGTCAACCTTGTGGGGTGTAGATAGATTACTATCAAGGCACATATCGCACCCAAAGCAGTCTATAACGCTAGCGCAGAGCAATAAATTTGGCAAGAACAAGAAGCCAAGGGACTTCATCAGTACCGATTGCGTAGTTGAGCTCAAAATACATTAATCTCGAATAATGTTGTAGATGCAATAATGTAATCCATGTGTGAAAAGATTAATATCACGTTATTGGTCATGATTATAATTTTATATGATATTTATTGTAAAATACAAGTGCTGCCCAACGTGTGCATGGATAGATTATAAAGACTGAGTTTCTCTCAATCACCTCTCAGTAAAATAGCTAGTAATGTATAAACAATAACTTATTCTACTTGACGCTAGATGTCTAAGTTGAACCCATTTCGTTTCATACGATAGCAACGGTAAAATCCGGTAGTCTTCTTCTAGCATTAAGAGGCTGGATAGGTACTTTAACTTTTAAAAATAATAATTTGACACGTCGTGTCAGTCAACATTTTAGAAAAAATGAGTTTACAATTATTATGTAATATTTAGTCCAGAGCAATATTAAACACTTATTTGGTGAATGTCACGTATAAAAAACATTTTTTCATAATGGCTCGTATCGAATAGTTGGCTATGGTAGTTCACGTAAGTAACGACTTTATCTGCTACAACGCGCGGTAAGTAATTTTATTACATATCACTAATAAATAGTGTGCATGTTACAACATAACACCATGGCATAACTCATTATCATTAGCTGAATAGACGTCCATTGCTGGTCATAGGCCTTTCCCGGAAAATGCCTTGCTGATCGGTCGCGTGTCGTCCCAGTTCTTTTGACTCTAAGGTCATCAGGCCACTTCGTAAGGAGCCTTCACTCACTGCGTCATCCGATACGCATTCGTCACTCGAGAAGTCGCTGGCGTGGGTTAAGCAGACACCGTAGCCTATGGACGCTATCGACTCCTAAACAATCACAAGCACGTTGCCGCACATTATTGAGTTTAGGATTCAGGGACAGGGATATGTAAATGCGTATTTTGGTATTATAAATTGCGGACTTTTGAGACTATGGAGCGTGGGTGATACTGATAATGGTACTGAGTCAAATAGGGAATGTCCTTAATATAAAATGTAGTATTTTTAGTTTCTACTGCTACTATAATATACATAATCTATAGCTAGGCTCATGATAATTCAGATGCTATTTCAAGATGTTCATACTATGCTCTAACTTCTTCTTTCAGTGCAGCAATTGTGAATTGCGTATTTTTAGGCAACGTGTTAAAGATGACTATTTCTTTGATCAACACATGGTTATGATGATAATTGGATAAATTGAAAATCTATAACCGCCACCCTGCTGCCTGGTCCACAAGATCTCCTTACCTCAAGGCAAGTAAGTTTTTTTATTGAGTAATCTCTAAAATACAGTTTAAAACAACCAGAATAGGGATATTGTAATTTTAAAGGAGGTTACCTCATCAAAAGTACTCGTAATTTCCAGTGGAGCTATATCTCCTTCTTCGTCGTTACACTCTTGACAGAATGGTTGTGGCCGTCTAACGTCTAAACACCTGGCACTTTCGTACAATGGGCAGTTTATTGCGGCCTTAATTTGATCAGCCCACCTCATGGGGCACCCGTCACGTGGTCTCGTGCCCACGACTATGCCCTGTAATGTGTCACATGCCGTTCGATCGACAGATGTCCACATCGTGAAGTGGAGCTACATAAGTGCCAAATTATTTCTTGCTTATTGAGTGGGGAGTTACGTCGTGGAATGAACAATACTTAATAAAGCGTATGTACCTATCTAGTTCTGATAGGAAACTGTTTTTAGAGCCTGTGGACGCTTTTCGTTTCAGGTATATTTCATGTGCTGCCAATAAGTCACAAAAACCGGTTCACTGCTTTCTTGAAGGACCAAACACACGCAACTTTTAGAGTTCCGTATTAAACAAGGAACTCTTATACAAAGTGCGAAAAGAGTCCGTTTTGTGACGCATTTCTCATACAGTTTTAAATGGCACGTCACAAAACTGACACAAAATATTATATGGTAAATCGAGGACATTTTTAAAATGGAACCCTTATAGTTTCGTCATGTCTGTCCGTCCGTTCGTCCGTTCGTCCGTTCGTCCGTCCGTCCGTCCGTGCGTCCGTCCATCCGTCCGTCCGTCCGTCCGTATGTCACAGTCGATTTACTCGGAAATTATAAGCACTATAATTATGAAATTTGGTAAGAAAGTGTATTCTATGATCCGCTATATAAAGTAATGTGATGTTAGAAAAATATATTAAACGAGAGTCTCGTAGCGGCGTCCCGACGCCGCTAAAATACGAAAATTCTCATAGTTATTCAGAAAAGGAACAACTAAAGGTACAAATACATTTCTTTAATTCTGTGCCTCTCTTAGGAACACCAAAAACATGTAAAAAGGGTTCTTAAAAATTGACAGTTCCTTTTCATTGTCACTAGGGTTTGCAATATTCGTCCAATTTTAGTATTCGAATAATACGAATACATAAATTTCCAATATTCGAATATTCGAATATTTCGAATAAAACGAATATTTTTGAAAATAAAACAAAATAATCATTGTAAAGTATGTAATGAGTGTGTATGTGTGTGATGTGGTGTGTGTATGTAAAATGTAATGACCTTGCAATTAAAAACATTTACATTTACAGTATCTTCTTAAAATTTAACAATAGTACCCGCTCCACTATGCGCCTCAGGTAAGGGACTCCTTGATATTGGAGTGACATTTGGGCCCGCATTTTCTTATTGCTTCCCAATCCAGGAAGCGAGGATTCTTTCCAACTTATTCCCGGTCTCGTCAAGCAATATCATGGGCCATGGGTTTCCACCCGGAAGGGGAGTCCGCTGGGCGATTTGCTATACCGAGGATAGAAAAATCTTCTTAAGGCTAAATCGCCAATAGGAATTGTACTCCTATCGGCGCGCAAGGTACTGTTAAGGTCAACAAAGATGCGAAGAGACTATAACAGAGATGGACGTCCACGAAAATGAATGCATGGTTTAAAACTAGAGGTTTTCTCTCAAAATTTTGAATATGCGATATGCGAAGAGTTTGCATAATTATATTTTTATTGAAATAAAAAGGTCATGACAATTTAATACTGGCATACAAGAAAAAAATATTAAATGTTGGCGTTGAATTTTTAAATAACGATACAATACGTCTGTCATTCATGTACTCGTAAATTGTAAACAGTCTGTGTTGTAAACTTTGCGAAAAGATCGTTTATTTAGTATTTTGTTAATTTTCTTGGGGTTGTGGATATATGTCGCCGACTCAAAACGTATATTTTCTCATGCTGAAGAACTTACTACAGGTTTGAGTTCAATTATTGTTTATTTTTTACTGTGTTATGTCAATTCAAAACAGGAGCCACGTCGCGTGACGTCACGCGGCCAAAGTCACGTGGTCAGCGCACAGTAGTTTTTTAAAATCAATTTTTTAGTCCTTTTTCCTAAAAAATATGAAAAAATAAAAGTTTTATGCAACTCTCCAGCATGAGACGAATCTTATGACACATCATTTATTAAAATCGGACCATAACTGTAGATCTGATGGGGTGTACAAACATCGGCCTCGCGTGATACATATATAGATTAGAAAGTTTGTTTTTGGCAAGTGAAAAGAAAAATAATATGCTGTTTGTCTTTGATTAAAACTTCTTTTTAATATTTAAGATTATTTCTACGGGTTGTTAATGTAGAGGATAATAGATCTTGGCATTTTATTATAGTTTTTCGCGAAGGTAAATAATTTCAGTCAAATTTCTGTACTATTCGAAATATTCGTTTTATTCGAATAATGGATGTCATCGAATTCGAATAATATATGTAGCGAATAATTCGAATATTCGAATATTCGAATTGCAAACCCTAATTGTCACATTACGCCGGACCAAAACCATGCCTAATAGTAGACTGCTAGGTAAATTAGTTTTCCGCACAACGTGGATGCGGCACATCATAATCATCATCATCGGTCGTTCCGTCAATGCTGAGGACATAATGTCCAATTCTTGCTGACCAGACTCCTCCATAGGCTCCTGTCACCCACCTTATGGATGGCCTCGTGCAGATATAGTTACAGGACACCACCAGTCATTTGGGTATTCCGTCTAGCGGGTAGTCTGCCTCGGGACCTCTGCCCCTCAACTTTTTCCGTCATAATATTTATCTACTGGCTATCCGAAGAACGTCGTGAGAGGTGTTCGAAATATATATGAGGATGCGGTCCTGACATACTGTCGATAGTCGACAGCTTAACGTAGCTGGATGGACTGGTTTGTTCGCCTTGCAGTCCATGGTATTAGAGATTTTCTCTCAAAATATTGAATATGCGAAGAGTTTGTATAATTATAATTTTTGTTGAAATAAAAAGGTCATGAGGTTTGTATGCATGTATTGTAGATAAGCCTTACATGGTTTTTGGGCGAGCGTAGTCTCCTGACACAAGTACATTTATTACTTAAAAGGAGATTCTTCTCCTTGCTTTTGTTAAACTTTATTTTAACCAATAGGTATGAAAGTAAGTACGTATTGAATCGCACAAACGTGTTGCCCAACCAATATCCTCATAATTATGAGGATTCAGAGTGCTGACATTGTACGACCACGGTAAAGTAAATATAAAAGCACCTTTTCTGCGCGGTATCGTTCATATCATACTTGGTATGTCTACTAACTATTGTAACTATTTTTCAGCTAAAATATGGCGTCCGTCGCTCTCAATACAGCTCCACCTCTGAAGCTCTGCCATTCTTGGTTGCCAGGAACACAACGCCTCATGTGTTAGTAATTATGTGTTATTGCTATATTATATACTATTATTATGGCTTCTCCAAGGAGTAGCATATTTCTCCAGTATTATGCTGCTCAAAATGTTTAACAAATCGGGGGTCATTATCCTCACAGCATCTTTCCGGTTGTGCCCTAAGGATCCTGGGGTCCACTTTGACACCTAATCCCCAGAGTTGGCTTAGGAACTAGTTTTACTAAAGCGAATTCCATCTGACCTTACAAACCAGAGGGAAAACTAGACTCTGTCGGGATTTGATCGGTTTCCTCACTATGTTTTCCTTCACTGAAGCGCCATTGTTACATATTAAACGAAATATCATATAGTTTAAGATTGAAAGTGAAGTGTCTCACCGCTCGGCTACACTAGCTCGGGTGATGAACTGATTTGTGTTTTATCATATGGTTCCAAAAGATTTTAACAAAATTTGACTATATATATTTTAATATTAAAGTTTAAATGTTTAACAAAAATAAAAATAAAATCATATGTTTGAGTGTTACAGACAAGTAATTCTATAATATGCTACGTGGATTAGGTACAGATCTAAACGTATAATATTACAGGATATGACTAACATAATAATTTTTTTAGCTCTGAAATACGATAGAAGTTTGCAAGAGAACAACGTCAGCTAAAGGTTAAGCTATAATATATTGATATTGATATCTATATGTATATTATTCAGAAGCCTGCAGAATGAGAGTAAATTGTGCCTTGAGCTTAGAAAGAAAGTAGTACTCAATCATCAAGTGTTTTGAAGCTTATGGCCTGCCTATGTCTGACGGCAAGAAGACATCTTTAACAGGATTTGTCGCATCTCTCTCTCTCTCTCTTGCAGCATATTTGCATCCACTTCTGGACATATGCCTTGATGTCGTCCCACCATCTGGCTTGTGGCCTTCCCACACTAGAACTTACCGCTCGAGGTCGTCATGTAGTAGTATTCTTATAATTCAGTGACAAGAAAATACATACAAGAATACGTAACAACAATCATCATCATCATCATCCTAGCGTCATTCCGGTACAGTTGCATCCTAAAGGATGCCCGGGGCCCGCTACCTACTCCTAAGAGTTGGCGTAGGCACTAGTTTCTATACATAGTGTAATACATAACAACAATATATGAAATAATATTAAAACTATCTTCAATATAAAACAGGCCCTTGAGGGAGGCGTACCGAGGATGCTTGCGGTATTTCCTCGCTATATCGCAATGCTGATACGTTTTGCGAGGAAGTCGCCAGGTCTTCGGTCACCCGTTACGTGAACCAGATGCCTCGCAATTTCAGTAAATAACTACTAACTTTATTCTATTGAGTAGCTCTTCGTACCTTATACTTATGTCAGTTTACATATTACTGTTATAATAATTTCGGATTGTAAAATGATGTATATGAATAGGTACAATTCAGTTTACAAAGCAACTTCTACAGATCATGTTTTTTTTTCAGGAATGCTTGAAAACTGCAAGCAGAAGGTTTACTACTACAAATTATGACTTGCTACGGTCTTCCTCGCAACGTTCAAATCATCGCGGCAGACCCAGAACGTAACGATACTTTATACATTCAAGAGCAATAGTAATGGGTATATACTTTCTCCATAGAAAAGTCGATACAAAGTGTACCCGTTATTTTTGGTACTTGCTTATTTAGGTAGTAATAAATGCTATTTATGTGTTGGTTTATTATTATAGAAAGATCCCTAATAAAAAAGGATTTAAATACTTTTAAAGGTATGAAGGATCCGACGTATTTCTTACCGAAAATAGTCGTTCTTTACCCTTATTCCATATGTCTCTACCGACACATCCCGTCTGTTAGAGAAATGTGGACATTTTACTTTCTTCTCTACCGGTAGGGATATTATTTGGTTATTACCCGTGGTCCCACCAACCATTCCTTAACCGTGGTACCATCAGATTGTAACAACAATGGTACTACGGCTAATATTATTTTTTGTTACCCGTGGTACTGGATAGTAGACAATTTGGTAATTAATTAACAGTCATGTAGATAATGGTTACATATAATTTAAAGATCTTATTTTAATAACTGCATATATTATTATTTTGCCAAGTCGAGCAATACAAAATCACGGCTATTACCATCCATTTCTCGAAGCCATTCAGGCCATTTTCAGCCTCTTGTAATTTTGTGCTGGCTAAAGCTCCATGCATAATTTATTTCATTTTCTATTATAAGATTCAATTGAACTTGTTGTTTTTGAACGATTGCAGGTCATAGTTCATTATTTTTGTCACTGACTGGCTGATCATTGACCATTATAATTGCAACGCAATGGTACTAGTAAACATTTATTTTACCGTATTACCATCAATTATACCAGATACTACGGCAATAGAATACTTCGGTTGTACCATTAATGCTACCATAGCAAAAAAAGAACCATAGAACCATCAATGGTACTATCTGATGGTGCCACGGTTAAGGAAGGCCTTCTGGTGGGTCCACGGGTAATTTGTTTTATCCGTTGTCTTACCGTCGTCCTTGACCCGTCGTCCTACAGTTCGAAACAGTGTTCGCAGGTGGGTCTACATGTCCCCCTGGTGGGTAATTGTTTTTGACCCGTTGTCGTCCCATTATAAACAGTATTCACCAGTGGGTCTGCGGGCAATTTATTTTTACCACGGTCCCACTGCATTAAGCGGTAAACATGAATTAAAAACTAGCTATTTTGTTTGGTAGAACTGCGAACAAGTAATATTTCTGACCTAACCAATTGTAACGAATGTTCGGTTCTGGAGCTTCGCCGGCTCTGTAGGCTCATAGTTCTGTTTAAACACTCCTCGCTTCGCTGCATTAGAGTCGAATACGTAGTGCAGTGGGACTATGGTAAAAATAAATTGCCCGTAGGCCCACTGAAGAACACTGTTTAGAGCGGTAGGACAACGGGTCAAAAAAATACCCGTGGATCCATAAGGGGGACATGTTGGTGGGACCTCGGGTAATAGGCTTGTTTGCCAGTGTGCCAACGAGCGCAGCTAGAAAGTGTTAGTACAACTGCGACATTACAAGCAAAGCGACCGTGCCGCGGCAGCGGCCGGCGAAGCACCTGAACCGAACAGTCTTTTCTAACGACCATCTTATTTGCAACTTGTCGGGTCGCACAGTTTTACGAACACTCCTCCTAGCTTCGCTCGTCGTCGTGCCTACACCTCTTTTTAAGGATGGTCGTCAAACGTACTACTTTTATAACGACCACCCTTAACAGATGTAGGTGGACGTCAGTAGTTTCATTTGTAGCGACCCTCCGGGGGAGATGTTAGATATCACAGGTAAGGATAGGATGGAACTTATTGCATACTGGTATCCCAGATATCTTGGCTCCCACTCCCAAGCCACGCCACAGCTCAATAGCACCCAGGAATATATTCATTCCCTTACTTTCATATAAAGATATCGGTAGTAGGAGTAGTCGAAGCTATTGTATATCTGGCATGCAGCCACCTCTGCCTACCCTGGTGGGCGGTATGGGAGCCAGAAGGAAAACAAATTCCTGGGTCCCAAACAGCAGCAGTATGGGAGCCAAGAGGGAAAATCGGCGGTATGGGAACCAGGAGGAATAACGTTATCCCTGGATCCCGTTGGGCAGTGGCTTGGGAGAGACGAGGAAAAGTACCACCGCTGGATCCCACAGGGCAGTTGCATGGAAGCATGACGGAAAAATATTTAGTTATCAATGGATGTTATGGCAGCCAAACGGCATCAAAATACATCTAATGATACCATGGGAGCATAGCGACAAAAACATTACGTTGCAATTCCATGGAATCATAGGCTTGGGCACCAAGTGGAAGGAGGGAAATCTAACGGTAAGCTACCAGGGTAAATGTAGTGGTAGAGATATATGGAATACGGGTAATGCTAGGCCTCTGCTCCAATATACTAAACTGTCTGTTTAACCAGTTGAACATATTGGACAACTTTCCTCTATTGTTTTGAAATGTATCGTAAGAATAGTTCATTTTATTTAACGTCATAATACTGTAATTGAACTTATTGCATTTTTAAGTAACAAGTTGCTCGACTACTTTTTAAAAATTGAAGGAAAGTTATACAATATGTTCAACTGGTTAAACAGACAGTCAAACATATTGGAGAAGAGGATGCTAGGTGTCTATGGTCAGACTGATAGAACCAAGGACATAGAAAATTACCTGTGGTACAATTATTAGGACTAACGGTGTAGGGCCACGGGCAAAGAATGATTTTTAGTTTATCATTATGGACCATTACGAAGTAAAGTCATGAAGCAATAATTAGGCAAGCCTACAGTGTGACCTTCAATTTGTCAGAAGTTTGTCAAATCCTTAGGCCCGGCACCCATTATTGGCACGGCATTGGCACGCCAAGGGATTCCTCCTCGGGCACGCCAAGATGTGGTTAGGGTTGCCGGGGTTGCCGAGACGTCCTTAGGCATGACGAGGCATCCTTAGGCATGCGCATCCATCCTTAAGCATGCCCAGGCCTCATTAGGCATGCCGAGCATTCCTCGGCATTCCCAAGCACACCTTTGGCATGCATTGTCTATCCCGCTAGTCTAATGTGTGAAGCTGAGGAGCCCTTTGCCGTGCCGTGCCGATAGTGGACGCCTTTGCCTTCATGTACCTACTTAGTGTACACTGATGTCGGATCCGATTGAATTATAGAGAACATTCTGTCTATTGTGGATATTCAAGGAACGTCCAGGGCTATTATGTATTAAATTTGGGAAATATAAATGCTCGTTTCATTTCTGTTTGGGGACGTAGGTAGATTAACCCTCTTGATATGACAAAAACGCCTATAGGTGTTACCTGCTTACCTGGTGGTGTGGTGTGGTGTGGTGTCACGTACGTTGTCAAAGTGACCTTCGTGCTTTACACTAAAGTTCATATACAATCTCTTATGGAAAATGAGTTTGTTTGTAGGGATCACTGCCGTACATGACGCATGGCGATTAAACGGTTAACTAAGATAGGCAGGTTATGCCTGCAATTCTTAAAATTTGAACCTTTTTGGACTGATTTGAAAGACTATACCGATATAGGATTACTGCAATAATAATATTGTTATGATAATGCAATTTCACCACACTTTTCATTTTATAATTCGGTGCGGGTCTAGGCTTCGGTGTATAGCCAACATTATTTTACTGCCTGATAGTTCTCCTACTGCATACTAGATGTCAATATTATGGAATGCAAGTGAATTAACTGTCAACAAGTTCTCCTATTCGATACTAGATGGCATTTAGTTCTTTAAAATAAATATTATTAAATGATACAATATAAATTGATGTATTTATTTGTACCGATATTATTTAAAGACTTATTAAAAGAAAATAATTTAAAATATTACAAAGGTTTTACATCGTCACATTTACATTTGTCTTTCTGTCATACTCTCTCTGTAATAATGCGTTTTGTGTTTATCGGTTGCATGTTTAGTATTTGTGATTTAAATATAATAACTCGTGTTCATTTATCAAGATCACATTTTTCCTTAATTTTAGATAAAGTGCTTTGAATTGGGTTATTATGATAGTAAATTTGTGCAAAACATTGGAAGGAACAACCATTCGTTCATTGGATCACCTTTGCAATAACAGAACGTCGAATCTCATTCACCTTGTGAACGGTAAGGTACGAAACGGTGTTTCTAACGTTAGTACATAAAGTTACCTGGTGCGAATTTTTGACAGGCGTTCGAACGGTCGAAAATTGACAGTAAAATCTATCTACCGTTAGTACATAAAGTTACGTGATTAGCCTGCTGGTCATATTGCATTCTGAGCCGCTCTTCGTACCTTACTAGTCAAATATTAGTTTACAGTTTTGAGCTTTATTCCTTTGTGATACAGCAAATAATGTATACATACTTTTGATAGCGTATAAGCTTTATTTGACTTCCTTTGTTTATTTCATGAATGTTTAGTTTCAATTTGGATGTTTCCCTTCGTTTTACGATTGTATTGGAAGAAGGAACACGTGTACACATGTTCACTTCTCAACACATATGTGCAATATGGAATATTTTAGAAGATGAAAGGATATATTTTAGAAGATGAAAGAATAAGGAACAATTTCATGTCAATCAATCAGGAGGATATTAGGCTAGTATCCAATACGACATCAAATGAAAAGTTGATTTGTTCCTTATAGAGCACCGCAAATAGATACGCAGGATGTGTTGTTTTGACAGTTGCGGATCGTTTTTGTTCTTATAATTTGCAATAAATGCTTTAAAGCAGTGACAGTCTATTCCTCTAATCTCTAAATTTGCATTTCGTTTTTGAACCTGGCTGTGGCTTTACAGGCCGGGCCCAATAAAGCGTTAGGAGTGCGCGGTTGGAGGGTAGCCTGGGGAAAATCCAGGGACAACCTCCGACACGACCACGCGTGTGGTTTGCAACACTAAAGATAAAGGTAAAGATAATTTATTTGATTAAACATGAGTATAAAATATATTCAGCTGTTACAAATTAGATTGTCCTTCATGTTTTGCCTGTCGGTGTATAAATTATAGTTTAACGTTGCTGTTATACACTGGAATACTCTAATGTAAACCTCATAAACATTTGTTAGATTTAAGTAAATAGGTTAAGTTAAAAGCACTAAAAAATGACCGTATCTCGCCATCAAACGTCACAGTTTGACGAGTTTTATTTATTTTATTTTTATTTTATTTATTTGGAAAACAAACAGAAATAAGTGAGTATTGTAGTGTTGTGGCGTCACTCCTGTCAACTGTCAAATCTGACATGTTCTGCATCGCGCTATCGAAGTTTCTAAAATCAGTTGCATAAATATAACTTCCCAACAACTCTCATTGGGCTTCGGTCCCTGAGAGATCTCTCTATTGTCGTTTCTTCCTGTGTCTCCTATCTATTGTATATATGTATATAATATGTAGATACCCTTTCCTGTACATATCCAACATTGTATATATTATCCTTTATAGGAGCACATCCTACTTATCTACAGTGTAATAAAATGTATTTTTCTGTTTATTAAATAAATTAAAAAAAGAGTTTGCCCTCCAGTGAGATTAGTTGAGCGGTTGAATTTGCATGTATTTTCCTTATACTCATACTTATCAATCAACGCTTTATGACCAGAGCTGACGTTTTATCTTCTGAACCCCTGCGTGTGCGCCCCAACGGAGCGTTATTGCGCACAGCACTCGGTTGTCCTGAACGTCACGTCACTCAGTAAAGCTGTTGTTTATGACGCTGACGTAATGAGGGTGAGCTGGGAGCAGGCAATAAGCTGGGGTACGGAGATAATAGTTTACGATATTGAGATTGCTGCAAGCGAATATAGTGAGTGAAGTGCGCGTGTGGCAGTATGGTGTACATTAAACATTATTAAACACACAGAGAAGCTCGACTATGGGTAGAACATAAACTAGTACTTAACATAATGAAGTATTGACAGTCAAAGGATCGTTTAAGCCAAGTTAGTCGTGAGTTAGTGTATGCAAAAAAGGGGCGAACTGAAAACCAGCGCTGAGCAGCCGTACTGGCTGACTCAGCACATGCTGAGTCCGCTCCTTTTGTCACATACAAATATATAATAAGGCATGTACCTATTTCTTTTGTAATTATCTGTGTTGTGTGGCAATAAATATTCTTCTTTCTTTCTTTCTTTCAAATAAACGAACGTTATTGTGACTTTCAGAATTGTTTTTACTTAAGGCGCTACACGGCAAAATCAACAAATTTTAGAGGATTTTGCAAAGTAACTAGTTCAAGGAGTCTTAAGTTTTCGCATCCAAAAAAATGTATGTTGTAGGTTGGTCTTTATTAACACATTTGTCGGCTAGAATTTAGAAATAAGTCCTGTACACTTCACAAAAAAAATCCGCCGGAAGGACCAGGAAAACATATATATAAAGAAAATTTTGGAACTACTTATCAACAAGATAACTGCAAACTGAATTTACAACTTTTCCGTATTTTCATGGGCACTTTTTATTGGATTATTAATACTTTTCGAGAAAAGTACGAAAAACTTGTTTTTTTTACGTAAAAATTACAAAGTTTGATGGCGTATATCTTGGTTTCAGTTACTGGTTGAGGTAAAATGAGATCTAGATCTTGTATTGTTAAGGACGGAAAAAAGAAGAATTCGTTTCAAGGTCATTCAGATAGGATCCTTAAAAAAAACAACTAATAATGTTTTTTTTCGCTAGAAACGCGCCTTTGCTGTCAATTTTCGCACTTTTTAACTACTTAACGGAGGACCTATTACCGAATTGCTTAAAAGGCAGGAAGTACTGCATGCGTCAAGCAGGTCTGTGACGCTTGTTGGAAGAGGACGTTCCAGCAGTGGACTTCCGAAGCCTGCCGATGCTGGTAAGGAACACTGTTATAAAAGAATTCTCGTGCCGCTTTGCCACCTAAACATTCATCAAATTTTTCTTGATGTAAGGATGTTGATGGCTTGTGGAAAAGTGCTTCTATAGTGTGCAGGAGTATTTAGAATATAAGTAAGAGAAATGTAAAGTAGGTACTTTAAAAATAACGAATGTATGACATTAAACTCGATAAACTGATGTAATTAATTTTATAATTTTGACTTATAGACATTTTATTTGACTTTATTTTTTTCTGTATTTTGTCATTAATGACCATAGTATACTGTATTGCAGGTGTATATACCTCTCAATTTCACATGCCATTTATGGTAAATTTTAGTGATACTAAGACTACTTTTAAGATCCCATTGTACCTGAAATTATGTGAAAACAATTATTTGATATTTGATGGTTATGATAATCCTCCGTAGGTTGAACGAAAATCTGCCTAGCTATCTGTATAATGTCAAGAATTCCTCTTCGAACTACAATACAACAAACTACTTATTATGATGACATCTATCTGTCACAGAGCTCAGTGGAGCTCATGGAATTAAAGTGTACATTAACATCATAAAAACAGTAACGAGAATCAATCAGATACCCAAATTGGTTTCTAAGTATATTCGGGAGCTTAATATTAAAAGCTTACGACATCGTGTAACGAAAGCTGCACACGCAAGAAGTCAATTACAAAAGCTACTCACCAAGATTACCGATTAAAAACCAAAATAAGTTTGAACCCCGAATAGGCATATTTCGGACGAATGTTGTGATCTGAGGGGCTACCGCGAACCACAAACGAAGTTTTCCCTCTCTGTCTCACTTATGTGCAAACTTGCAAGTGCGACAGAGAGGGAAAACTTCGTTTGCTGTCGCGGTAGCGCCCCTGGTTTGGACTCGGTACTGGCTCACGAGGGTTAGTGAAGCAGCGGGGGCGTCCCATAAACTGCGGTTTGTATGTGCTAGCTCGTAAAATGGATGCCTATGGTGGCTATGGCGGTGTCAATATGAAGTCCTAATCCACCGAGTAACTGCTAATAGTAATCAATCAAGCCGGTGCTTGATTGAATGATGAATGAAAAATGAAAAAAAATCGTTTAAAAGGCCTTAAAATGTTTCGATTTCAAATTATGACAAAAGTATTGATAATACCAATAAAGTGATTAAAGGATTTGACGATTTTAGTTAAAGTTTAACATAGCCATTTTTGTGTTTATTGTGTGTTAGAATTTAAGCGAAAAACCACAGATTTTAGCTTGAAAATGGTCGATTTTGGATTTAAAGGTATGAAACTATATTTCTTAGTGAAAAATCCAAAAAATACATTTAGAATTTATGACATTAGGTCGCAATAGTTTCGTTCTAGATAGTAACATTGAGATAATGTCTAGATGCACGTCGATTCAATCAGAAAATCGTCTAAATATATGAGCGTTTTTTAATTAATGAGGACTCTTAAGCTGAACCATTAAAGAGCTCAGGTTCGTTTCTTATTATTAGTGACAGAATAACAGGTAATCTATTACTGCAATATCACATTTTCTCCATCTTTAAACCTACAATTTCTAAATGTGGCACTGGATTGAATTCATGTGCTGTACCCACCCCTTTTGGGATTATAGGTGTGAGTTTATGTTTATGTCAATAACAGGTACCTACGAGGGTACCTAATCATTTTTGAGACATCTTCATCGGCCTAATTATCTACGTTTCACAGACTTCTCAGGCACGTAATAGACAATAGTGCCAAAGATGCTGGCAGCATTTCCCCGCTCTGTAGCAATGCTCATGCGTTGTGCTGTATTATATAAGTAAACCTATAAATATAAATAAATAAATATTTTTTGGACAATCTTACACAAATCAACGTAGTCCCAAACTAAGCAAAGCTTGTACTATGGGTATCAAGTGACGATATACATACTTATATAGATAAATAGATACTTAAATACATAGAAAACATCCAAGACTCAGGAACAAATATTCGTGTTCATCACACAAATACATGCCCTGACCGGGAATCGAACCCGGGACCTCCAGCTTCGAAGGCAGGGTCACTACCAACTAGGCTAAAGCGATCGTCACCTATCTTATATTTATTTATTATCTATATCTAATATAATCATTTTCCTTTTCAGAAAAGCTCTTAAATATAAGATAATTTTCTCATATACATTTTGAACAACTCACTTAATCTGATTACCTATAAATAGATGTCCTGATTTGTATTCAAATATTCTTGAGACTTGGAGACTCTTCTACAAAAATCTCTTCAAAATGTTTACGTTCATTTGTGTGTGATAGGACTGATAGGATAGGAAATTCCGTCGAGTTACGATTTCGGGACCGCGTGCGTGTCCATGTCGGTCGTTACTTCTCCACTTTATGCGCACGCCCGTTTACGTAACTCTTAGTGGGTAAGTAATGCTTGCTCGCTTCCATGAGCGACAAGTCTAACATACCAGAGCGAGAGCACGTAGCAGATACTTTGATTTCAACAGGATACGTTGAGCCGAATGAACCCTGTACGTGCCCAGTTGTGAGCGTAAATTATGCGTTTATGTGATCCTTGCTTCTTTGACCGTGATGGGAAATTATGAAATGTTATTTCTTTTTGTTGTTTTCTTTTATATTCGCAAAGATAAGTAGATTATTTGAAGGTTGGGCGCCACGCCTGATATTCAAATTGAGGAACTGAATCGGAGCAACTCTTCATGAAAGAATTTAGATTCTACTATTACTTTATTATTATGTTCTCTTCTTTATATATGTATACCAACGTTTAAAGTACCTAGAACTGAAAATTATTTGTGAGTATGGTTTTTCCCATTTGGATGATAATTTGGATGCTGTTTTTTTCAAAAAATTCATATATTCAGTTCCTAAAGCTCCATCACATGAGATTACTAATGGTGTAAATGAGGCTCTTAAGTCTTCTGTAGCTCGATCATATTTTAGATGTTTTTCTCGGCTGTGTCTTTGTGCTGTTTTTTGCCATGTGAGGTTGCTGTAGGAGGAAGCGTCAAAAAACCATACTCACAAATAATTTTCTGGCTAAAAGTTAAAGTACAAATATCAGTCATACGGGCTGTCTCCATGAGGGTGAGAGGCACCAGAAGACACATCAAGGCTTTCGATTGCGAAGACAGAGCAGGAATCCTACACTAAGAAAGATTTTCTAACCAACCTCCCCCTCCGCCCCACAGCTTTTGTTTTTGTCCCTCATTGCCGTCGTCTGTATTCTATATTTTTGTTATGTATTTTAACAATAAATAATGTTTCATTAAAATAACCTAGAACTGAATGTAACATAAAATAGAAGTAGGTACCTATTTAGTGTAAGGATTTTCTTTTAGTGTGAATGTAGGTATGCGCATGCCTGCATATTCTCATGTAAGTGAATTGTAAATATTCTTATGAGCAATAAAATTGTTTAAACCTAAACCTATTTGTTAGTTCCTCGCGTGACACGCCTTGCCATCTTGTTCTCTTCAGTTTAACTAGGTATCAAATATTTATAATGAAGGAAAAATTGAAAAATTTAGGCACCGAGCAGGATTCGAACCTGCGACCTCCCGGCACTCGCGGTCAGTCGCCAAAAAAATAGGTATCTAGTAGCCTAATAACTTGAAATCAGCTTTTTTACTATTTCTGTATAATCCATTCAACTCGTATATGTAACTTTTGATAAAAAAGGTCTACAAATATTATATCTGCGTGCCGATCCAAAGAAAAGTTACTCATTTTATCACCACGTCATAAAAAGCATTTAAAAATAAACATGAATTCGTGTCTTTTCATTGCTGTTTAACCTTCCCTCTTTAAACTCGGGTTTGTGTGCCCCAGCCCACGAATCCCACGATAATACACACGCGACAGACGTTTCATTACGACTAATAAAGGCTTTAAACGAAATCGTCCGTCATAAAGTTCTTAACTCCGAAAACGTGCCTCGGTCCTAGCCCCCGAGGAATATGGACGACACAGACCCTCGTAATAGCCTCGGCCAAATGAAATGAAATTTAATTATTGTACATACGAACTACTTATGTTATACCTTCTAATGTCACATCAATCTACAAATGAGGAAATTCTCGAATAAATAAAAAACCCTTAACAGGAAACTTTTTATTTCTTCAAGAATGTAAAATATATTTATTTACAATATTCACAAATATACATTTTTTATTTTTATTTTATTTCGAAAGGTACATAAAACAGACAGTAATCGAAACGTACAGTGAAATAATATATATAAGAAGACACACATGACTAGATTACAGTCCAAAAATATATGTACACATCATGGCTATGAGTTATAATTTAGAGACAAAATAAAAAAAGTAGTTTGAATTACAGAGAAAGTGAATAGCAAAAGGCGAACAAACAGTTATTCAATCATTTTAAATTATTTGTAGCTAAAAATACAGATTTTTTGAATTGAGAGATATTGGAATCATAAACATCAAGGTCCTTCCAGACGCGAACCAAGTCATCAAACTCCCGACACATGCGAACAATTGGATTATAATATGAAGTATTATTTCGGTATACAGCCAGAGTAAAAGTTTTTGGAGAACGAGTCCTGTAAGCTATATTGATATTCAGAAGTGACAATAGATAAGAAGAATCGATATGGGAATGGATAATTTGATATAAATAAATAAGGTCACATTGCTTACGTCTAATTTCTAATGATGTGACATTAAACTTTGCCATACGCTGACTATAGCCTGAGATAGACCGTCCATAGTGACAGCGAAAACATATGGCCCTAAGAAATTTTTTTTGCACATTATTATTTATTGTTGTTTATTGTGGGCTTTCTTTACCGCCTCGACTAGTATTGATTTTACAAATATAGATACAATAATACATATTAAGAAAGGAATTATAAATTATGTAACTAAAAATAACTATCAATAACTAAACACTTTCTTCAAGATGGCTGAGATACGCGTCATACTCGTGATCGGGTGCTGTTTGTGGATTCCGGTCTGTTCATGCTTGCTAGGACATAGTGACTCCGTTAATACTAGTGTCTTTTTATAGGGGATTGACGAGAGACATCATCCTGTTGTGGATTCGTTTTTATTATCAGTGACTTAGAGACCATATACATCTCTAACAATATTAAATTAATTTTAATTTTGACGTTCAGAGACCATGTATATCTCTGGGATATTATATTAATTTCATTATACTCCTTGTTTAATCTTGAGACCTTATACGTCTCTAACTTTACTGATGTTGTAATATTTGTAATAGATAACTTTGCAAGTTTATCTTCACTGTATGACATTAATTGTGTTATAATTGAAATTATTATTTTTTCTTGAACTGTAAATTAATATTTTGACATGAAAAATGTATACTTATTATAGTCAGACGTTCTTAAATTGACATTAATATTTTGACATGTAAAAGTGTCCTTGTGGCCTATTTGCAGAATAAATGTTTGATTTTAATTTTGATTTTTGATTGAAGATGGTTAATAAAGGTATTCCTGACTTCTCTAATCCAATCCTTTGTACCCGGGACGATGGAGTCGCGGCGCGGCCCGGAACTACAGTCGTGATCGCGATACAAGCGCGTGCTATACTTTTAAACCTTCGCCGTGCGGAGAAATTGACTCGCCTTCCCTTTGTGTCTCCCAACAACCTAAAACCAACCTTCCTGTTAACAAGTACAGTCCAAATTTGTGCACCCATTTCTGGTGTAGTACTAGTGACTTTGCCGATGGACTTAAAAGCATTTCTCAGTCAGTTTAAGGTTGATAATGGGTTGAAGGTGTTGGTGTGTGGAGAAAGTTGTCCGTGCCCTTTGTCTGGAGTCGAACTCGCGACCCGGTGATAGGCTTGATGGATAGCTGATGCAGTACGCCAGGCGCCATGTCAGTACAGTCAGCGACAGACGTGATAGAAAGGGTGTAGTTAGATCTATTACATTTGCCGCTAATTGTACGTCTTTCTACATTTCCCATAATGGACTGATGTAGTTTAGACTAGACCTACTCAGCGTGAAACCATGGGTTTCTATTCTAACAGCAGTACCTACTCAAAATATTTAATAATAATAATAATATTCTTTATTGCACCACTAGTACAGGAGTACATTTATAGATTCGGTAACATTAATAATGGTAACAACAGGCGGTCTTATCGCTTTAAAGCGATCTCTTCCAGACAACCTTTGGGTAGCAGGAAATATTTTTATAAGAATTATAACAGGCAGTGCAGGAATACAGCTAGAAGATCGAAAATAACACACACATCTAAATTAAAGATAATTACAGTAGGTATACAATAAAAACACGTAAATATGTGTTTACGTAGATAAAATATATATTTAATATTAATTATTATAAAAAAGAAAACTTTTCTACAGTTTACGGTTTTATATAAATTATATAAAAGTTTATGGAGGCAACCCCCGTAGGTGATATTAGTCAATTCAGTAAAAGAAGTGGTAAGTATCAAGCACTCATACCAGCGTCCTACCTTGCTCCACTGCATATAATCATAACGAGTAAGGCATACCAGCCACTTACCGTGTTTCACCGAAGATCTTATACTGCACTCGTTACTATCGAGGAAAACCCTGGAGGCCTATTTTTGTTCGTCGCTTAATATCCCAATCGCATGTCAATGGATTGCTTCCCAGTTTTGAACTAACGTGTCGGAGGAATCGAAAAATATTGACCTGCGGATGAGATGTGAAAGGGGTCGAGCTGAAGTTCTTATGGCTTCATCAGGTATCGGCAAGCACGTCGCCGTTAACTTTTATGCGCATCTTATACGACCGTTACACGGCTAAATGGCTTATTCAGGAGTTTAATCACGGATTCAGCTTGATTCCCCAAATCGATTGAGTTTTTATGAGTCATGGAATGCGGCGGTTTCAAGAACAGTTAATGTTGCGAACGCAACTCTTATTTAATTTTATACGTATATAATAACTTAGTAGGCAGTAGCAAAACGCGCCCGTCGGGCACGGTTAGATAAGAGCGGCTTTTTTAAAGTCACCAACAGCAACGCTTCACATACGCTTTATCCCTACCATTGTAACATACGTTAACTCAAATTATAAAATCTTGCTCGTCATTACCTATTGTTATTTCTCACATACAACCACTTCTGCACATACCTCTTTTGGCCAAACTAATATTTTGTAAATCAGCACCTATTGAAATTATACAGTCAACTTTACATCGAAGTTTTATTTGAGTCGTCGAGTTCCATCATCACCGGCACCGGCGTCTACCGTTAATTTTTTTGATGCAAGGCAGCAAGAAGTAACTTTGAAGCCTGGATAACGCTAGCTGCGTATAACAGGAGTATAAATTGCCTACAATAGGAGAAGAATAAAAACTATGGGATACAAAAGCAGTAAAATTTAACATATGACGTTCAATCAACATGTTTGTCGTAATTATGATAATTATGATCATTAAAATTTAGAATGAAGGAAAAATTGAAAAATTTAGGCACCGAGCAGGATTCGAACCTGCGACCTCCCGGCACTCGCGGCCAGTCGCTCTAGCCAACTGAGCTATAGGTGCAATCACTACCCAGTTCCAAATTCATCAACCGTTCCTTCGTATTAAGCAGTACCGCTGCTAACGTAAACTATTCTTTTTTATACAAACGCCTTAAGGGAGGCGTACAGCGACATCTACCAGAAGACGCCTACCCCCCTTAAGGGAAGGTTCCTTAAGGCGTTTGTATAAAAAATAAATAAAAAAGGATTATGATCATTATCTATGTGACACTTCACTATACTCGCATTTTAACACTCATAGCAACAGTTGCGAAATTTATTGTCCTGCAAATTCTGTAATGCAGTATTTTCCTGTAAGTTTGTAGGAATAGTCTAAACTAGAAAGGGACGTCACGATACGAAGTTCGGATTTCGAAGTTCGGAGCAGGCCCTCATTCCGACTATTTCACATGACATTTCGCTGTACAATACTTCTCTAAGGGGCTAATAGCGAAATTTGCTCCCATACATATCTCGTCGCGTCGATTTGTGTCACACAGTACATACAATACAATACAATACAATACAAATACTCTTTACTGCACACCTCACATAATAAAATAGCACATAAAAAACAAAAAACATAGATACAGGGAGACAGAGGCAGAACAACAGGCGGTCTTATCGCTAAAGAGCGATCTCTTCCAGACAACCTTTGGGTAGTGGAGAAATGAAATATAAAGCTGAAAAGTAGGTGGTGCATAAACTATTACAATGAGAAAAAAATAAAAGTTTCCAAAACAACTATTCAGTATAAATACACATACTTAATATATAATTATATATATCACTGCTATAGAATAGTAAGAATAAAAAACAGTACATATTAGGAAGTTCGATTTTGTCGCCTCGCCTCTGTCAGTCCGCTAGCTCCGCAAATAAAAGTTAGCCTCACGGTTGCCTAAGGCGAGTCGGAAGCGTTGTAAACGCGCAAAAAGATGGCGACGCCAGATGTGGCGTCACCTTGCAGTAACGGTGAAGACATCCTGTCCGACGCGACGGGGAAAAAACCTGACTTACGCCTGACTCCAATGCGACCCAATTTGGAGAGCCCATTGACCGTGTGGCCACTTCAGGGCTTACACATGCTGCGTCAGCCCGGGAGCAATACTTACCCCAGGAGATTCTTTTGAATAAACTTGTGTACGATATTGGGCTTGGAACATATTCCTCTCCAAATGTGCGTCTCATACTAGGCGCGCAACAACCTTCACCACCTCGCTACCGAACTTCACAGTTCATAAACTCTTATGTTCCTGTCATCGAGGAACATATATTTGACACATTCGCAATTGTCGGCCGGCACGGAACGCATAATATAAAATCTTAAAACTGTTAATACATGTGTTTATGGACCTAAAGCCTATGGATGTGAGTGGAACCCGTTTTTCTTAGCCCAATACTTATTGTCGTAGTTCAAACAACTAGTTATACTAAAGTTACGAAACCAATTTTGTTCCTCATTAATTTCTCGCTATTCGGGTCATACTTAGTTGAAAAAACAAAAGCCGTCCCTCCTGTGGTCAATAGTTAACGGCTCATGTGCGTGTTAGCTAGGTTTTTATTACAGGGATTTATAGAAACGGAGACACTGTTTATGCGGGTTACTGGTCCAATCCAAAATTAAGCTTTGTAGCCCTTAACTTTTGGTATATCCACAGAAAAGACACGAACCTAAATCCGCGTATGACCCATTCAAGTTATAAAGTCATTCATATGGCTTGAGTACACCAGGCTATTTGTACTGATGTGATGAGATCCGTGGCGCGTAAATAATAACCAGGAAACCAAGTCGAGTTGCCGCGCCATCCCTCTTTTTTTTTTTTTGAACCTGACTGTGGCTTTATAGGCCGGGCCCAATAAAGCGATAGGAGTGCGCGGTTGGAGAGTAGCCTGGGGAAAATCCAGGGGAAAACCTCCGGCACGACCACGCGTGTGGTTTGGAACACTGGAATACTCTAAGAGTTTGCGCTCCAGTGAGATTGGTTGAGCGGTTTCAACCGAATCTGAGGTGTGAGTGGAATCGAGCTACTGGGAGTTTTATCGCTGGTTCACTAAACCTAGCCTAGCTGAGAAGAGTCCAGCAAGAAACTCAGTTAGGCCCGACCTGGGTCGGACTGACTCTACCCGGTGTGCGGCGGTACCGGGACGAATAGGGACTATATGTGTCACTGTTGTCGCGATCGCGCGGTGGACGTCCCCGCAACCATCCCTCTCTTAGGGTTCCTATAGTTGCTCAGGTACATCTGTCTATCCGATGCTTAGCTAGGTCTCGTCACTTCTAGTGGACTACTCAATTTGGCATGAGTTTACAAATCAATCACGCCGACAAAGTGGTAACATAAAATCTTTTCTTAAGTCATTCTGGCTCTGTTATGTTTGTCGGTGCCTGAGGCCAATATTTATTAAAAATTACGACTGACTCCTTCATTCACCGTAATTAACTAAGTAGCATATATAATTGCTTTCTTTTGTCAAGAAACGAGCTGAATTTTAGCAATTACCAGGCTGCAAATACACCCTTTGATGCCCCTCCGGTGAACAGCCCTTACAGTCCTTAATTAGACTGCTCACTTAATTCTGATGAAACGCGTTGTGTAACACACGCGGTAATTATACAGGCATCGCGGGAGGCGAGCTTATCCTGCAGGATGCGGATATTGCCTGAAGTGTATTTGTATAGTAGGTATGTGTCCTTATACAGAGGTTTCGATGAGGACACATCTTTTGATTTGATATTGGGGTCATTCTACTTTTTCATAACCAGTTTTCTATTACAAAAAAAAATTCTATGATATGTATTGAATTAATGTACAAAAATAGGATTCCAAAATAGTACCTGAACCTAATAACAGGAATTTATAGATAAAAATACTTAAATATTAACATATTGCTGTAGAAGGTGGGTAACACAGTGGTAAAAACCATTTTTTCATACAAATGGTGAGACATCCAAGGACCACTGAGTTACTCGATGTAGGTATGGATATTAGCTCTGGTTCGTTAATTACTAAAACTATCGGAAGTGATACTGCAATAAAACCTCTTTCTAAATAACTATACAAAAATATGAAGCGAGAGCCAAGTATTTCAAAATCTGCATTTAAAAAAAATTATGTACATGAAAAAGTAGAATGGCCCATTGAATGTAGAACTCGTTAACCGTAATCCTAAGATACACGCAGGACATGTATTATGGGAACGGCCCCCAGGGGCAACTTTATTCCCTTTACAGGACACTTTATCCCAGGATAAAGGGAATAAATTTGTGATCAGTTATTAACTTATTATTATTACTATTTAATTTATTGGGCAAAAACTATTTTAACATAGGATAGTAAACATCGTTGCACAAAAGATCCCACTGGAAGTGCATCCGCTAGGGCCCTCATCTAAATAAGATAAGATAAGATCTAAACATCGTTTCACCTACCGAAACCTCAAGGGTTTATATGCTGGTGAATAGTTCGCTATAATATGCATATTATACATTTACATGAAATGTAATTGTAAGTTTTTATTTACATTACAACAGAGTTGGTTCAGATAACGTTAGATATCTTTTTGTAGCCGGTATCGACTTGAAGCTGCTTAAAAATATCTTTGCTGAAGTTCTGCCAAGCATAAAAAAATCTTTTAGGTTTTTTTATACCACGTCGGTGGCAAACAAGCTGACAGCCCATCTGATGGTAAGTGGTTACCGCCGGCTATTGACGCTTGCAACACCAGAGGCGTTCCTCGCGCATTGCCGACCCGTTAGAAACCTTTTATTTATTTATTCAGTCAATACATTATAAGTTTACAGTGCATGACACCAAAGCACTTACATGTTAGGCAACAGTCAATAATATCAAGAAACGATCATAACTTATTCATCAGATAACACCAACCAATTGAATTTAAAATTAATATAAAAAAAAATTAAAATCTATGTCAAACATACAGTCAAGTTAAAAATGTCAAGTATAAATTATAAATATAGTATTGCTAGCAAAAATTGAAATCTTATCATTTTCACGGCTTCCTTCTTATTCTGCTCCGTTCAAAAAATGTATACAAGCTAAGTAAAATGCGCCGTTTGTTGTCTTATTTGCCTGTTACCAGGGCGGTACGGGAGACCCCCGGGCCGCGAGACCCCCGGGCCCGCGGCCTTCGCTACATTTGTCCATTCCGATGACATCCCAATTTCCTTCCAATGCGAGTATACGGTTCACCCCGTGCTGATATTAATGGCAACATTTGCTGTTTGTTTACCTTTCCTCCATTCTTTTTACAACCATGTGATGCTGTTTTGACGATATATATTTCGGTTCCCAATAGTTGGCACCTCTATTAATATAATTAATTAAGATTAAATGAAATAAATGAACTTTATTCTGCAAGTAGGCCGCAAAGGCACTTTTACAAGCCAAAAACCATAAATACTAAATTAAAAGTGTCAGGTAACACACACACACACCACACATACCCACACCACCATATTTTGACAACCATTCTAGCTTAGTTGGTAGTGACCCTGCCTACGAAGCTGGAGGTCCCGGGTTCGAATCCTGGTCAGAGCATTTATTTGTGTGATGAACACAAATATTTGTTCCTGAGTCTTGGATATTTTCTATGTATTTAATTGTAATATATTTATGTAGTTATGTATATCGCCACTTAGTACGCATATACGAGCTTTACTTAGTTTGGGACTAGGTCGATTTGTGTAAGATTATCCACAAACATTCCATTCATTCTGTGTCCAATGAGACGTTAATCTTAATAGGGTGAAATTTGTAGTTTGTAACGATGTTTACCTCAAATTAGATGAATGAAAATGTACCTTTTAATTAATTTCTCAACTTGATCAAGAATGTCTGTGGCTTATTATGAACTTCACTACATAGTATAAAACAAAGTCGCTTTCCCTGTCCCTATGTCCCTATATCCCTATGTATGCTTTAAAACTACGCAACGGATTTTGATGCGGTTTTTTTTTTATAGATAGAGTGACTCAAGGGGAAGGTTTATATGTATAATACACGCATCAGCATTGCACCCGTGCGAAGCCGGGGCGGGTCGCTAGTGTTAGTATATAATGAAAACCATGATCCTTCAGACACACAGACTCATCACAAAACAGCGTTTTCCTGACAAATATTTCTGAACCTATTTATTGTTAATGTTTCAGGACTCTAAAACATTAAACTGTAAGGTTTCAATTCAGCATGTTAAATCATGTTTGTTTTATATCGATCCACCGCTCCCCGAGCAAAGAAATTAAACGAACGAGGATAATGTCACTGGATTTCTCTGTCAACAGAATATTTCGGAGACAAGAATGTACCAATTACCCTTCCCCCCGGCGTCATTTCTATATTCCCCCTCTCGCTCTCCGGTTCACTAAAAATTCAACGAAAAACTCTTGGTTTGGTCGTTTCAGCACTTACCTAAACTCTCTTCCAGAGCCAAACCATTCCTAACTTTAAAGAAACATATCTAAGAAACAATTTAGATCAAAGCGTGCACGAACTAAGATCCGTTCTACTAGTTCACTGGAAATACTGCGCTATATCTTCGTAATAAGGTTGGTTTCTGTTATCAAATAGGTAGTAAACTGCGCCAGTGCTTTCGAAATGTTAATATTTCATTCAAGTTCATTTATAGAATCTGTATAATTCGTAGCTAAATCGGGTTACATTTTTTTTGTTAAATGGTGTTCTCGCACGGAAGGAAAGCCAGCGGTTCCGTAGACTGTGAAAATGTTCAACTAAAAATCAAGAATCAATCAGAGGGTTATGTAACGCATTCCCTTTTCATATGTAAATTAAAGGGTCATTTGTTTCTGAATAACTACCGCTGTTGTCGCACTAAGCTGCCGCTTATATCCTATTTCCTACCTTCTTGAACGTAAAACAGTGGTTTCCAAAAAGATATACTACAAATACAAATACAAACATTTATTCTGCAAATAGGCCACAAGGGCACTTTTACATGTCAAAATATTAATTTACAATTTAAGAAAGTCTGACTATAATAAGTAATACATTTTTCATGTCAAAATATTAATTTACAGTTCAAGAAGGAATAATAATTTCGAGTTTAACAATTATAACAAAATTAATGTCATACAGTGAAGATAAACTTGCAAAGTTATCTATTACAAATATTAAGTTAGAGATGTATAAGGTCTCAAGATTAAACAAGGAGTGAAATTAATATATTATTCCAGAGATGTACATGATCTCTGAGCGTCAAAATTAAAATTAATTTAATATTGTTAGAGATGTATATGGTCTCTAAGTCACTGATAATATAAAAACGAATCCACAACAGGATGATGTCTCTCGTCAATCCCCTATAAAAAGACATTAGTATTAACGTAGTCACTATGTCCTAGCAAGCATGAACAGACCGGACTCCACAAACAGCACCCGATCACGAGTATGACGCGTATCTCAGCTACTATTTACATATGACTCGTAATGACGCGTAATTGCTTTCATTATTTTGCTGTTTCAGAATTCCAACTCCCCGCTGCGTACGACCCGTAATCAATACAGGAAACAAAGAAAATTGGAATTCTCTTCTCTATTACTCGCTTGAACGTAACCCGAAGGCGTTGATTTGGCAATAACTCTAACTGGGACGCCATTCGACTATGTTTTTGCCGGCTTGTGATATCACCAATCTTGATATCATCGTGATTAATTTAGCTTTCTATGTTTTCAAATCGTAAACGAGTAAGGAAACAACTTGCCACCGCGCCAACTCCTAATAAATGTGAACAGGGGAAGCGAATCATGATGGTGGTCTCGTAATAACAAAATTTTACAGTTGAGCAACAGGCACGTATCCAGACCTTTGGTTCGGGGGGGACAAACATTGAAACAACCATGTGAACTGTGTAAAAATCGCTGTAATCACTACTGGCTAAAAACGTTTTCGGGTGGGGGGGGGGATAAATCCCAACTATCCCCCCCCCCCCCCCCTCCTCTGGATACGTGCCTGTTGAGCAATTAAGATATCAGTGGTTATATCCCCGTGGCGCCCAAAGATTTTTTGGCTCCTCTTTAACTATGACCCGACTGTCCTTCTTATAGGACATAATAGTTACAGTCATATCCGCCCAAGATTTTGAGTTGAAATTTGTATATGTTAAAGTTATCGGTTTGAAGTGAAACTTTCAGGGTATAATTATGATTATATTAGCATGTGTTTTTAAATTCAATTATTTGTCTACCTTTTGATCTTTACAAAGGCCACTGGGCCTCAATTACTAGATTTACAGAGTTTATTAATATGGCCTTCTGAAAGGCGCGTGGGCAGTAATTGAAGGTTAGTTGAAAAAAGTGCTGGGCTGGAGCCGCCATGCTTATTTTGGTTTATCAAAAGGCGCGTGGGCGCCACGAGGATATGCCGGTCATGACCCGAAGTGTAATTAAAGCAAGTCGAATGGCGTCTCTGGTAACGAGAAATATTAATTATGGTCGGGTGGAGGTCGCGGGGTGAGGCCTGAGTTATATTGCAGCCCGCGGGGGGCGGGGCGGGACTCACAAGTCAACCTCGGCGGGACCAGGGTAATGTGACCTTTTTTAGGGTTCCGTACCCAAAGGGTATCTGGTTGTCAGTCTGCCTGTCCGTCTGTCAGTTGGCTGTATCTCATGAACCGTGATACAGTTGAAATGCTTATAGATTTTTTTACAATAAAATCAAAAAAGCAATTTTTATTGACACTTAAGTACTTGTACGATCTTGTCTTGTGCGGGACCCACGACGGGTTCGCAACAGAGAATTCGGCGAGTCCGACTCACACTTGGCCGGATTATTTTATTACGCGATTGTAGTGGCAACTCCAGAAAACAAAAAGAGTCACAAGCGCGTTCTAACATTTAGAGACAAAATGAGGGACCAGTCACCTCACTCACTCCACTGCTCTACCTCGGTATTCGAGCTCTGGGGACATTAGTCACCACTAGGAAAACCACACCACATAACAAATTAACAAATAAGTGGTGTTAAGGCAGCGTTCTGTAAGATCCTATCCTACTGTGACTCTGTCCTATACGTTTGTTATAAATAAATAAATAAATATTTGTGGACAATCTTACACAAATCGACCTAGTCCCAAACTAAGCAAAGCTTTTACTATGGGTACTAGGCGACGATATACATACTTATATAGATAAACACATACTTAAATACATAGAAAACATCCAAGACTCAGGAACAAATATTCGTGTTCATCACACAAATAAATGCCCTGACCGGGATTCGAACCCGGGACCTCCAGCTTCGTAGGCAGGGTCACTACCAACTAGGCTAAAGCGGTCGTTTTGTTGATTCAAAATTTGACTACTCCAAAAGACTAGGTACTCCAAAAGAAACAAGACAAAAATAAGCCAAAAGTCAAAATCCTATTCATCTCAAAAAATAAACGAAGCTACAACCGTCTTGATGTTGCTGGTTAGAGAGAGAAAGTGCGACGGAAAATAAAGCATCCATTTTCTCCATTGTTCCATCGACCATAATCTTCTTTTTCAAGAGAGCTGACAATAGCCCGGGATTCTCCGAAATAATTTGCTACTGCTGCGGTACACCGATGGAATATAACCACTTAATTTACTGCCAACAACAAAAAGCCCACTTTATCAGGCACACAAACCCTGTTTTTTAAAACATTACGCTTCGTAAACCGTAAATTTCGGTGTAATCGAGTAACCAAATATCACCCGACCAGGGGCGTAATTTATAATACGAGTACACATCACATTTTCCAAAACCACTCGTTTAATTAAACACGAAATGAAACCAACTGTATCTTCAACGCAGAAGTTCCATTTCACAGTACCAGCGAGTGCCATAGGTTATAAAACTTGGTTAAGCAAAATGCTCGTAACAGTTCCGTCAAGCAGACTTTAATCGAGTACGCGGACCAATTTCACTCGACATCCGTAAACACACAAATCTCTGTGGAACAGAGCTCAGGTTATACTGGACGACCCATAGACCGACCGGTATATAATGTGCTCTTTGGTAGTGTCAGTGCGATAGAAAGCAGGGTCAAGTAATAGTGGTTGGCTTGTTCTGTTATCGGCTGCAGCATGCGCGCAGATAGGCGGCCGTTAACCCAGGCGAGATAAGACGCTTACTTCACAGCTTTGTTATGCGATTCATAACCTGTTTCGACGTTCGCCAGTCCCACTTGACCCCGGGACCAGTTATAATTACGCGTGATCCGAATGGAGATTTATACTGGTTCTCCTTAGGTGACTAGGTAAGCTTCTTAACGTGTGCATAGGCTGATATAAGTAGCATTCTCACTAAGGCCACAGATTATATACCTAATCTAAAGCCATACAATAAATAAGTATTTTTGACTCAGATAATAGCTATAATGTTTAGTTTAGTTTAGTTTTATTTATCACAGAATACAATCTCGTGTAATAAATAGATACATTTTTGTTTATACTACTATTGCATAATGATCGTCAGGCGCTCTAATTGCGTAACAAAAATTGAAAATAAATAAGAATATACGGTTCAGTATATTCTTACAAGCACATAATTAATGACAAATACAAAAAATACAAAAAATTACAACATTAAATTGGATACAAATAAAACCACATACAAAATAATCCAAATGGCTACTATTTACCGGTTTATTATACAACTTTTTACTTGTATATTGTCATTCTCCCCCCCTCACAAAGGTTTGGAGGAACAAGGTTCTTACAGACATCGGAAACGTAATAAATGTTAAGTACACCTCGAATACTGCTCAAGGCGATGACCACATCTCACTTTCAGCCAGTCCACTGTCCTTTTTTGCTACAAAAATTCTGCAACTCTTTTATGAAACAACTATGCAGATAGACTAGGGTCAATTTTCAAACGAGGTGATTTTGCTGTCCCAGGGCTATAATTCCAAGTGTATTTAAAATACAACATGTGCAATGTTATGCATTTGTAAGGCGACATTTGTACAGCTATTTTGTCCATACAAATGTCAAATGTTGCATACAAATGTCGAATAAGGCATACAAGTGTCGAATAAGGCATACAAATGTCGACTCGAATCAAATGTAACGGCATTATTTCGACATTTATATGGCGCTGGTGACATTTGTATGGCGCAATCGACAATTGTATGGCGTGGTCGACATTTGTATGGCACAGTTTTTTTTAAGTGTCAATATCTCAGTAACAATCAGATGCAGAGTGGTGCCTCACACACTATAATTTTTCTTTTTCAAAACCCTACCTCACCGTGCAGGAATTAATATAAGTTTCACAAAAGAAAAAAACGCCATACAAATGTCGAAAAAACATGCTCTTCAAAAATTGACCCACCATATTATACACCGCGTGTATATACCGCCGCCGCCTCCAGGCTTCTTCTTTTGTACTCCGCCTGCAATTACGCCAATTACGTCCCTCGTAGCCGTAATACTTTGTGCTCACTGCATGCATTACTTCACAGGCTTTTTTGTGGACAGTTACATTTCCTAAAAATGACTTTTGGTCACGATTATTCCCGGCTGTATGGTGGAGAAATTTGAACTGTTTTTTTAAAGGAGTGTCACACAGACACCCAGACACATTTATTCATAGACACAGAAGACACACATACTACAAAAAAAAAACAACAACAGAAGAAAACAAACTACAACATGTGTGTCCCCGCGGCAGTGAAACGGACACTGGCTCAGCATTACCTACAGCGCTGATTTTGTCAAACCCATAAAGGTTTTATATAAGTACAAAACTAATGCCTCCCCCTATTCGTCACTTGATTTCTGAGACAAGAAAATAAAGCTATATTCCAGGAAACTTTGTTCCTTACTTCTGTCGTCTCTCTTGCTATCAAGTTAACCAGTCCGCATGCTATTAGCCGCGCCACGGCAGGGTCGCAAAATCAGCAGGGCCTTTGTTAGTTCCTTCCATCCATTAAATAAATAAATAAATACAAAACCATACCAAACTGCTACTTTCGAAAAGCATATTTGGAATGGCGCCTATAATTTTTAATAAATTGCCAACTGCCATCTTGAAACTCCATGACCCTCATTTATTTAAGAAATCGTTGTTTAAATTTCTAGCTACCAAAGCATACTATTCCATACAAGAATATTTAAACGATCCTAACATAACATAAGCGTATAATAGCATAATTAACGATTTTATATTTAGTGTGTAAGTATGCATGCTGCATGGTACTTTGTGGCTATTTGTATGCCTTAACTGGCAAGACATAGTGATACAATACGTAAACTGAAACACCGATGTACATACCTATGTTTAACAAATAAAATATTTTGTATGTGTATTTGTATTTGAAATAAATAAATATTAGAGGACAATCTTACACAAATCGAACTAGCTACAGTAAGCTCAAGAAGGCTTGTGTTATGGGTACTAGACGACGATATATTTAATAGATAAAATAAAATACTTAAATACATAGAAAACATCCAAGACTCAGAAACAAATATTCATGCTCATCACACAAATATTTGCCCTGACCAGGATTCGAACCCAGGACCGTCAGCTTCACAGGCAGGTGCAGTGCACCCACTAGGCTAAACCGGTCGTCAAAACCCAGAATAGACATTTTTGCATGGATTTTTTTGTAGATACAAATTGTAACTTTATTGATCTACCAGCGAATCTTGAAGTGTATAATTTCATAAAAAACATTATTCACTATTGTTATCTAGTCACACAAGGCTTTACCATCCAAATATTTAACTATACACATATTTATTAAGGACGTCGTCCCCTTCTATGCACGAGTGCAAGAGGGACAGCTGGTACACCTTGACCCTTATGTCTTTGCAATAAGGGAGCTTCACCACTAACGCCACGAGTAATGGATTTTAGGAGTAATTTGGTTTTCCATATTTGCCGTTATGATTCAACGATCAAACCGCCCGGGGTCAATTTTGCCCCTACATTTCACATCCATAATTGATATAAATTGTGTACCCCACGGGTTGAAATAACCCCATCCCCTAGCTTCAAAATGGCCACGGCTAAGTCACCTAGCGAGCTACCATCACTGCTAAACATTTCCTCCATATCTTTAAACAATTGCTTAAAACAGCACTGTAATTAAATTCCATGTGCCCTGTTGCCCCATTTGGGAACACCTGGCGTTACTTTTATATACAAAATGACAGTGTTAGTTATAAATTTAGAATGAAGGAAAAATTGAAAAATTTAGGCACCGAGCAGCCCCCGCTCCTCGCTTTAGGTCAATTTTTCCTTCATTCTAAATTTGGCTATGGGATGGCGCATCGCAACTGACGATTCTCAATATGATTTGAGACGTTAGTGCCGTTAATGAAGCATGAGTCTTCTGGTAGATGTCGCTGTACGCCTCCCTTAAGGCGTTTGTATAAAAAGAGTAAAAAGAGTGTTAGTTATATTGACCCCCTGTGGTGGGCGCTTTTGGATCAATTTCTGACAGAAATAGATCGGTTTTTACTCTCTCTTGAACTAAAAGCTCTAGCTTTGTTAGCATTGGTGTGGTCTCTTTAATCGTATTTACTTATGAATATGTATAACTAGTGACCCGCCCTGGCTTCGCACGGGTGCAATGCTGATGCATGTATTATACATATAAACCTTCCCCTTGAGTCACTCTATCTTTTAAAAAAAGCCGCATCAAAATCCGTTGCGTAGTTTTAAAGATTTAAGCATACATAGGGATATAGGGACATAGGGCAATTACAATTTAAAAGTTATTAATTTATGGACATTTGTCTGGAATAAAATTATTTCATTTCATTTCATTTCATAGGGACAGAGAAAGCGACTTTGTTTTAAGTATAAATAGTAATGTAGTGATTACATAGATAAGTGTTTGGAGCCGAGCGCGATGGGGTATCATGGGAGAAAATCATGTGAGATTGCGAATTATTTCTGACAATATTCCGTTTTAATGTAATTTAAATGCAATAAAAGATAATGGAGGGGAAAATTGAGGGAAGGAGAGGAAGAGGAAGGGTGAGGATTAGTTATTTGGACCAGATAAAAAAAAAGGTAGACGTCCAGTCGTATCGAGAAGCCAAAGAACTGGCGTTAAGCAGAACGGACTGGAGAGAACTGCAGCGGCAAGAGAGTAGCTCTTAAATAATAATAATAAATATAATAGTCACTCGGCCTGATTGTTTTTGAGAATATGAAGAGAATCTCTAACATCTCTAACAATATTAAATTAATCTTAATTTTGACGCTCAGAGACCATGTACATCTCTGGGATATTATATTAATTTCATTATACTCCTTGTTTAATCTTGAGACCTTATACATCTCTAACTTTACTGATGTTGTAATATTTGTAATAGATAACTTTGCAAGTTTATCTTTACTGTATGACATTAATTTTGTTATACTTGTAAACTCGAAATTATTATTCTCCCTTAAATTGTAAATTAATATTTTTACATGTAAAAGTGCCCTTGTGGCCTATTTGCAGAATAAATGTTTGATTTTGATTTTGATTTATGTGTATGTTTTAAGCTAAACTGGTTAACCGATTTTAATACACACTGCAAAAATTTGTGTCCAAATAATATTCTCAGAAATATGTACCGAAACCTTAATTCACTGACGAACCAGGAGCTTATTTTATATCCATGTTGTTGCCCATGACATCACTGTAAGTACACCTATATATACCGATAGACATATTTTTCGTCTTGTGAAAGTTTTTACTACTGATAGATAGATAGATAGACAGACAGACAGACAGACAGACAGACAGACAGACAGACAGACAGACAGACAGACAGACAGACAGACAGACAGACAGACAGACAGACAGACAGACAGACAGACAGACAGACAGACAGACAGACAGACAGACAGACAGACAGACAGACAGACAGACAGACAGACAGACAGACAGACAGACAGACAGACAGACAGACAGACAGACAGACAGACAGACAGACAGACAGACAGACAGACAGACAGACAGACAGACAGACAGACAGACAGACAGACAGACAGACAGACAGACAGACAGACAGACAGACAGACAGACAGACAGACAGACAGACAGACAGACAGACAGACAGACAGACAGACAGACAGACAGACAGACAGACAGACAGACAGACAGACAGACAGACAGACAGACAGACAGACAGACAGACAGACAGACAGACAGACAGACAGACAGACAGACAGACAGACAGACAGACAGACAGACAGACAGACAGACAGACAGACAGACAGACAGACAGACAGACAGACAGACAGACAGACAGACAGACAGACAGACAGACAGACAGACAGACAGACAGACAGACAGACAGACAGACAGACAGACAGACAGACAGACAGACAGACAGACAGACAGACAGACAGACAGACAGACAGACAGACAGACAGACAGACAGACAGACAGACAGACAGACAGACAGACAGACAGACAGACAGACAGACAGACAGACAGACAGACAGACAGACAGACAGACAGACAGACAGACAGACAGACAGACAGACAGACAGACAGACAGACAGACAGACAGACAGACAGACAGACAGACAGACAGACAGACAGACAGACAGACAGACAGACAGACAGACAGACAGACAGACAGACAGACAGACAGACAGACAGACAGACAGACAGACAGACAGACAGACAGACAGACAGACAGACAGACAGACAGACAGACAGACAGACAGACAGACAGACAGACAGACAGACAGACAGACAGACAGACAGACAGACAGACAGACAGACAGACAGACAGACAGACAGACAGACAGACAGACAGACAGACAGACAGACAGACAGACAGACAGACAGACAGACAGACAGACAGACAGACAGACAGACAGACAGACAGACAGACAGACAGACAGACAGACAGACAGACAGACAGACAGACAGACAGACAGACAGACAGACAGACAGACAGACAGACAGACAGACAGACAGACAGACAGACAGACAGACAGACAGACAGACAGACAGACAGACAGACAGACAGACAGACAGACAGACAGACAGACAGACAGACAGACAGACAGACAGACAGACAGACAGACAGACAGACAGACAGACAGACAGACAGACAGACAGACAGACAGACAGACAGACAGACAGACAGACAGACAGACAGACAGACAGACAGACAGACAGACAGACAGACAGACAGACAGACAGACAGACAGACAGACAGACAGACAGACAGACAGACAGACAGACAGACAGACAGACAGACAGACAGACAGACAGACAGACAGACAGACAGAGTTTAAATAACATATCAAACATAGTACCGAAAACTCGTTTTTATACGTACCTAACGTGCATTAGCGACTTCTATTAACTATCGGCTTATTTATTTAAACCAAGGTACATATTATTCTACGGATAAATTAAAAAAAATATGTCCAAGTATGTACATAACAATAAAATGAAACATCGGCATGACGACGAGGTACATTTTTAAAAATTCAAGTGGATAGTCTTGGACCTTACAACCTGTGTCTATCTTTTCACAAAATCTTTGGTGGTGGAATTTGGTTCACAATTATTATTTTATAATGTCGCCATATTTAATAAGGGGGCATCCATAAATTACGTGAGGTTTTTTTTTTCTGTCCCTCCCTCTCCCCCTGGTGAGATATCGTGAGATTTTATTCAACCCCCTCCCGCATCCCCCAATCTCACGTGAGATTTTTTTAAATGTGGGTTTCTTACGTAAACGCGTTGGATTGTCATTGTAAAAAGAAAGAAAAAAATTGCTTCGTGCTTTTATTTACGACTAGTTAAGATTAGTAATCAATATTGCTGAGAGTTAACGTAGAAGTATGAATGAAATTATTCTCTTTCGAACGAATTAGTGAATAATCTTAATCGTATTACGATTACGCTTAAAATTAAATCTTATAAGCGTGTACAATCTGGATTAAATGGACCAAAGTAGTATATATTTTTTTCTTTCAATCAGGAAAAAAATTGCGTGATATTTGCCGAAAACCCCCCTCTCTCCAACGTAAGATTAGATGAGATTTGACTCGACCCCCTCCCCCCCTTGAACATCTCACGTAATTTATGGACACTCCCTAAGTCGGTGCGCTTTATAGCGTCTTTCATTATTATTTTTTCATTAATGTGTTACATTAATGTATAGACATTAATTAATAAATGTCTGTTGTGTCTTTTCCTTCTAAATTAAAACTCGTTTAATAATCGATGTCAATTAATTACATTACACTCGCTAACAATACCAGTAATATCACTTGTTCTCACGCGTGTTCTTTTGTATTTATTTATAAATTTTGTATGAAAGGACAGGCAACGCCACTCGTAAACCAGCTCTTTGTATGTGGTATTAAATTCTCAGCGAATCGTTTCTTTTGGCTGGTGTAAATGGATGCCGCGAGATATTAATGACAGGCAAATTTAATAACCACTGACAAATGTAGCAGTCCGCGGAGCTGCCTTTACTCGTGGACAGTATCTACACGCGCCAGTGCTGGCACGGTGACTGGTTACAAAGCGTAAGCTCTAGGGTAACTCGTGTCATTTAGACGGCAACTCGTGTTATTTAATGCATTTGACATGTAAAAGTGCCCTTGTGGCCTATTTGCAGAATAAATGTTTGATTTTTGATTTTGATTTTGTCATCATTAGTCGCTCATGCCTATGCATAAAAGTAGTTTCATACGGACTTATTCCATGTTTTCTACTGCCCATGAGATATGTAGATAGATAGATAAATCGTTTATTTGTTCGCCACATTCACACACAAGTTACAACAAAGAAAAATAAACAAAGAAATCAAAACTTGAAACAACACATTAAAAAAGAAGCAATTACAAAACAGAAATTAAAAAAGAAAAACGAACGCAGTTTAAAGAACATCTCGAACATAGTACTGAATATAGGTTGGTTGTGTTGTGTGCATTGCAGCAACATAAAAAGGTCCCAATTCAGTGCGTAGCTTTGCTTGCAATTGAGCTAAATATTGGTATTCTGTCAGAAGCCAAGGGACATATGTGGTTAAGCAGTCGTCTACCGGTCCCGGGGATCCCCGGTCTCATTACAAAAGAATGCTATTGTTTATTTCATAAGCAAAACACTGGTATTCTGTCAAAAGCCGAAGGACATATGTGTTAATATATATTATAGACGGATAAGCGTACATAAATTAAATTAAATATTGAACTTGTATTGTACATTCAGGGCGATATTTTTAAGGAATAATTAAAGAAAAAAAAAGGCGAGAACAGAAAAAATATATTATGTACACCTCACTGCTCTTCATATTCCAGTATCAGATTTTTCCTACAACTCTTAGCAGCGGCAAGTGTCCAAGTCACGATGTAAACGGGGTCCATAAAGAGTCAGGAGAGTCAGTTCAACTATACAAGTTGTTGCAGCTCAGGCAGGGAAGGAGTCACGAGCTCTATCTGATAGAAAGTAATGGATTTGAATTATCTGCCCCTTGTGCCACGAATTTGTTACATTAGTAGCTACTAAGATACTGGTGGTCTGAGTAGTAGTTAACTACTACTACTACTTCTAAACTACTATTTTTATTTTTATTTTTATGTCAATTAATTTAATTTGTATGATCGTAGTTGGTCGAAATAAATGATGATTATTATTATTATTATTTAAAAAATCCCAGCTGGCCTTCATTTTAGTGGTTTTACCTTTAGTAACAGCTGCGCTTGATAACAACTCAGTTCACTGGACAGACTACACTGGTCTGGAGTGGTTGACTATTATGTTTTTGACTACATGCAAAAATAGCCATTTAATGCCGTAAAACGGTTTATTGGGACACAGGTAATTAGTTTAACAATAGTACCTATTTAATTACATTGACGATTTTATAATTTGGTTCTTGTCATTTAATTTTAACTTTATTTGCTTATGTATTTATAAACTATAGTATATCGTAAAGCGGTTGATTGTGACACACGCAAAACTATTGTAGCAGCTCCTGCAGTCGCACAATTTGAGATTAAATGATTTCTGAATCTCTAACAAACCTGGATGTTTCAGCGGAATAGCAAAAAATATTGATGTATAAATTTTCCAATACACTGGCTCAAGTGAACGCGCCTCACGAACAGTGGCTCGCTCGCTCGCGCTGAAAATGAAACGAAACAACGTCGTAAATAACCCCCAGCGCCCTCCCCGCCAGCCCCGCCACCCCCGCAGGCCGCAGCCCGCAGCGTCTTCCATACTCACCAAGTGCAGAGCGCTACGTAAACAGTGTTGCCAGATGGTTACATTTCTAACATTTTTCGTAACTTTTGACCGGCTCGCGTAACATGTAAGTAACTTCCGTTGTAAAGAAAAATTTCGTAACCTTTGTAAATAATGCTCTATTTAAAAAGAAAGGTCAATTGTACCTAACCGGGACCAAGCGAGACAATTTATAGGCTTCCATACAGAAAAGGTGACAAAGAAACCTACATGGTAAGACTCAGTCTGCCCGTCTGTTGCAACTATCTATGGACATTTGAAATACCGCCCATCATCCTGCCGTAATTCTGTAGCCGAACTTGCCGAATTGTAGCTGTACTTATCATAGCTACTCATTTCTTAAAATCAAACATTTTGATATGAGTAATTACGAAAAATATAAAAAATGTAACTTTTGCATCAAAAATGTAACTTTTCAAGAAATGAAACGTAATTTTCGTCCAAAGGGCCCTGGCAACACTGTACGTAAACCAAGTGAGCGCCACCGGCGGTCAACTTAGAGCATAGATCATGCTCGATTATTTAGTACTAGCGACACGCCCCGGCCTCGCACGGGTGCACTATTTAATGGATTTTATTATACATATAAACCTTCCTCTTCAATCACTCTATCTATTAAAAAAAACCGCATCAAAATCCGTTGCGTAGTTTTAAAGATTTAAGCATACATAGGGATGTAGAGTCCGTAGAATTGACCGAATCAGGAACACGGAGCTGCGTTCCAAAACTGGTATCGTAGATGTGGGTGTTAAGACCGCAAAGCTGAAGTGGGACTGGGGTGGGCATGTCTGTCGAATGCACTCGGAGCGATGGGCCAAAGTAGCCACCGAATGGATCCCACAAGATGGCTCCCGAAGCAGAGGCAGACCGAAAAGGAGATGGCGGGACGACCTTGATACATTTTGTACGAATTGGCGGGAACGAATACGACCGAGACGAGTGGCGAAAAAGAGGGGAGGCCTTTGCCCAGCAGTGGGACACTATATAGGCTAAAAAAAAAAACAAAAAAATAGGGATATAGGGACAGAGAAAGCGATTTTGTTTTATACTATGTAGTGATAACATCATCCTTCTAGTGCATTCCACGTTTAAGGAACCTCGGGGCCCGCTTCGGCACCTGCTCTCAAGATTTTTTTTTTTTTTATTTTTTTTTTTTTGACGACCGGTTTAGCCTAGTGGGTAGTGCACCTGCCTGTGAAGCTGACGGTCCTGGGTTCGAATCCCGGTCAGGGCAAATATTTGTGTGATGAGCATGAATATTTGTTTCTGAGTCTTGGATGTTTTCTATGTATTTAAGTATTTATATCTATTAAATATATGATCGTCTAGTACCCATAACACAAGCCTTCTTGAGCTTACTGTGGGGCTAGTTCGATTTGTGTAAGATTGTCCTCTAATATATATATTTATATTTATTTTTATATTTGGCGTAGGCACTAGTTTTACGGAAGCGACTACCATTAGCCCTTCCAACCCAGTCGAAGAACTGACCTCGGTGGGATGAGAGCGGATCTCTCACGACATTGTGAAAATCGAGGGAATATTTGGAGGACTAAAATTTGTCTCGTATACCGTACGTACGTATACCTCGTTTTTCTTAAGATTAGAGTTCTAATGTAATTTTCGCACATATTTATTCGATTATTTGGAATATCTGAGGATACGATTGTACTAATTTTACATCTTTCAGTAGTTTATCAAGTTTCAAAGACAGCATGTCGCATATTTTCCCTTTTTCAGCTTGTTTTCTTTAAAATCGCACGACGGATAGCGCACGATTTTTTAATCTTAAAAAAATAGAATATCCGTAACTTGGGGCAGTGTCAATATTATTAGATATTCAACCTACGCATTATAGACCAAGGGTCGTAGATTCAGGAAATCGAAGCACACACATTCTTGGCTGCCAATACGGCTTGGCTTATAGTTTATCTCACTACGGATGGGTGATTGCTTCCATGTTGTTATTCCGAGTAGATTGCAGAACTGCATTATAACGGTGTACCCTGTTATCACGGCCGGACGACCGGTTTAGCCTAGTGGGTAGTGCACCTGCCTGTGAAGCTGACGGTCCTGGGTTCGAATCCCGGTCAGGGCAAATATTTGTGTGATATTTGGTTCTGAGTCTTGGATGTTTGCTATGTATTTAAGTATTTATATCTATTAAATATATCGTCGTCTAGTACCCATAACATAAGCCTTCTTGAGCTTACTGTGGGGCTAGTTCGATTTGTGTAAGATTGTCCTCTAATATTTATTATCACGTCGGGACCACTAGTGAGCCAAGAAAGTGGTCCTACAGTTTTGAACCTTCATGGAAAACCCATTCACGGTCGACCATTATCTTGGCTATGAATGTACGTCAATAAACAGGGGTGTTACCTTGCCCTAACTTACCGAACACCGTCGAAGCCCAGAGCGACGTTTCTGGTGATCTATTTAACGCACATTCCGTAACCAGACAATGGTCTAACCATCTCTTACAGCCGTATACATCGCTAATATATGTGTACGTGTCCGAATTTATACCAAGCATTTCAATGTCAGCACAGGTCCATAAGTTATCCACACAGAAGTCCATCATTTCGTTAAAAAACAACTCGTTTACGTGAGCATTAAAGTCCCCGAGAGCATATACAGCTTGCACGTCACTATTCTCTGATATCAGAGTCGACATAACGCTCAGGCAATCCGTAAACAAGTACGTATTGGTACAGGCAGAGTAATTAATATAATCACTGTATTAACTGTTAGTAGAAAAATATATACGTATCTAATAAGTACAATTTGGTCGATCACCACAAGTTTTGTCATTTCTCATACAGCGTGTATCAAACGTAACCATGATCTCACCATTCGGTTATTAACAACAACAATAGCTACTCGTATGAAGCAATGTAATGTTATGTTGTGGGTATTATTTAATGTACTCACTAGTTTACATCCAAATTTTCATTTTTAGAACCGAATATAACCGGTTAGTTTAGGTAATCTTTATATGAATGCGTGTTAGCCGTGTAAGGTAACAATTGCTGTGCCCTGACAGGGTTCATGTTTTGGACTGTAATGTATTGCTGATATCTTATATAACTTTGCAAGTTTATCTTCACTGTATGACATTAATTTTGTTATAATTGTAAACTGGAAATCATTATTCCTTCTTGAACTGTAAATTAATATTTTGACATGAAAAATGTATTACTTATTATAGTCAGACTTTCTTAAATTGTAAATTAATATTTTGACACGTAAAAGTGCCCTTGTGGCCTATTTGCAGAATAAATGTTTGATTTTTTTAAACATGATGCGATAAATGAAAATGAAATGAAAAATGAAGCAAGCGCACGCGGGGAAGCAACAACAAATTCAATTAGCGTCAGTTCAGATGGCCCTGAACGATTTAATTCCCATTCAGAACTGTTCCAACGATCTTCATTTCCCGTCGAAAACAATAGCCATCGAAAAAACGAAGGGTCCGGAGATTTATTTAAATAGAGCCATTCGGCGAATTTAAATAACGATCATCCGCAGTTTCCACAACTGTTATTCTCAAAGCTTACAGACCACCGTTACAGAGCTAGTATAAACCAAACTACTAGTTACTCTTAGTTGTATGAATGTGGTGGTCCGAGTACAGTGGCACATATGGTCCCTATTCGTCCCGGTACCGCCGCACACCGGGTAGAGTCAGTCCGACCCAGGTCGGGCCTAGCTGAGCTTCTTGCTGGACTTCTCAGCTAGGCTAGGTTTAGTGAACCAACAAAACTCCCAGTAGCTCGATTCCACTCACACCTCAGATTCGGTTGAAACCGTTCAACCAATCTCACTGGAGCGCAAACTCTTACCCCCTTATTCATAAACGTCTGTCAAACCTATATTAATTAACTAGCCGCTAAAGTTCGTTTGTCCTTATCTGTCACTTTGACATTGACGTTTGTGAGAATGGGACAAAGAACTTTTTAGTTAGCAGAGGTTTGTTAAGTTTTATGAATACGGGGGTTAGAGTATTCCAGTGTTCCAAACCACACGCGTGGTCGTGCCGGAGGTTTTCCCCTGGATTTTCCCCAGGCTACTCTCCAACCGCGCACTCCTATCGCTTTATTGGGCCCAGCCTATAAAGCCACAGTCAGGTTCAAAAAAAAAAGGTCCGAGTATAATAGATGCACTCAGAAACGAGATCGAGCATGTTTGTGAATCGAATAGCAGGCGGGAGAGTGCCACAGAGGAAAATGTCCGGCTTGCTTGTATGCGGAATACAATTTCATATTCTACTGTTCATTTTTTCCAACTCGTGCTGTTTTACTGCAAATTCAAAGGCTTCTTTTTCGTTATCAATTTAATAACTTAGTGACTTTTTTACTGAATTAAATAGCTGTTATAAAATGAACCTTTTGTGCTGATAAACGGACTTGACGTCAACAAAGCGCAAAGCTTTTTTTTAATTCCACGTCGGTGGCAAACGAGCATACGGCCCTCCTGATGGTAAGCGGACACCGTAGCCTATGGACGCTTGCAACTCCTGGGGGGGTCACATGCGCGTTGCCGACCCTTTAAAAATGTATACACTCCTTTCTTGAAGAACCCCATACTGTAGTCCCTCGGGAAAACCTCAGCAGGGAGCTCATTCCACAACCGGAGCGTCCGTGGGAGGAAATTCCTCTGAAACCGTACCGTACGCGACCATTTCGGTTCTAAGGTGTGAGGATGAATGCCCTGTCGGCAGCGAGCGGCTAGAGACGCTAGAGTATTTGTTTAGGCATAAAACCTGAATCGTTCTTCATTCAAATCGAATTAGCGCAGCCTAGCCGTCAATGCAAGGCACGCGACAGTAGCGCTCCTAGCGATGGTGTCAAGACGTGAAAACTGTTAGTTTATCAAATATGGAGTAAAGTGAATTGCCGCGCTGCTTTTTACGGTCGGCAATATCGTTAAATCATGATGTAATTGTGGATTAAACTGTGTTGGTGTATAACTAAAGACAACTGTGACACGTAGTTACTAAGAAACCTATTGGAAATACAGTCCTGTGATGCTGGACAACCAGCCCATGCTTGATGCTTCAAACGCGGTCTTCTCAATGACGGAGCGGCACAACAGGTATGTGACTGGTTCTGTTTGTATGAAAACGATTCTTGTAATGCCTACATTGGGGTTTTAGCTTATTAGTTTGTAATTGCGTGCACAGTATCTAAATACCGTACCTAATTCATCCAGATAATCCTTAGGGATATGTATGAATATCCCATACATCAGTTTAAGTAACAGGTACGGTAGCAAACAGGGAGGGCCCGGTTCGCTAATTCGGCTCGTTAACGAACATGCAAACATTTATAAAGTTAATGAAGCCGCTCCGAGCACTCCTAATTACAATCTGCCATAATCACAACCAGTCTTGACTCGCGGGACAAGACTAGACGTCTACAACTTGATGACCCCAATATACGTAACAAGTCTACGTAATGGGAGTTAAGGCTTATACCGGTTTATCTGAGGCGAATCGTCGACAGTTGTAAATTCTTCCGTGATCAAGTGGGCCACGGGCAATGGCAAATACATAGAAAGGGCAATGACCTCCGGTAAATAAACACAAGAAAACTTGTATAATGTTTTGTACTTAAACAATATATTAAGATACATAATTATTTTTATCTACACCCATATAGTAAATCCTTTTTAATGTGCTCAAAAAGTATAGGTAAGGACCAACTTTACAATAACGCGCCGGTCCGGGGCGGAGATGGCCATAACAGCATCAAAAACGGTATCGTTATGGTCATCTCCGCTCATAACGATACAGGTTCGTGCTCACAAGACTTCAACGGGCTCACGCCCGACCTCACTACACTTGTTCCTGAACGCATGAAAGAGGATTACAATACATCGTGGCCCGCGCCCCCCGGCCCCGCGCACCACCCGGAGCGGAGATGGCCATAACTGCATCATAAATTGAATCGTTGGCCATAACCGCATCATAAATTGAATCGTTGGCCATAACTGCATCATAAATTGAATCGTTATGGCCATCTCTGCCCGTAACAGCACAGCGACGCGCCGGCGCAGAGGGCTGCAGGCGGAGCTACCTCGTCAAACATTGCGCACGCCGGCTCAACGCGCCCACACGAAACAAAAGATGATTTAATATATGGATGTAGATAAAGTAGTGTATGCAACCGTAACTGTGTAGGCATTAAACGAGTGTGGTTTTATGAAACGAGCCGAAGGCCTCTCATTAAGTAGCAGTTGCATAAACTAATATAATAAAATGGAGCTTAGTCTATGAATTTTTAATGAATCAGTCAATTTTATACACGAGATCTTCTTAATAATAACTTTTACAGGACCTTCTTTCCTCCTTTTCTTTCTGACTCAAGCTGAGTCAGGCTTAAATCGCGTTTTTGTACCGTAAGATAGACATCTCAAGTCCAAATGTTTGGTTTTAACGACTTAATTCCATTACTTGACACTGACGTTCACCTCTGCTGCTATTCATTAAGTTGACTGTGCGAAGCGAAAGACCAGTGTCGAGCACTGGAACTCTTACATTATTTATTGTCGTTAAACTGGGATGCATTTACAATTCTGCATATACTTAGTACCTATAATAATTCTTCATTTTCATGGCAAAGGATTGACTTCCCGGGCCCCCCAGCCTCCCTCCACAATCCCCTTCAACTCATACTTGTGCACAGTCGCGAATATCTCCGCCTTCGCCATACTCAGATCATACGGGCTGAGTCCCTTCAGCGACGGCGCTATTGCCGCGAGGAACACGTCGACGGTGTGCGCTTGCGACGAGTTGCCAGCACTAGAAGGCACCTGGTTACCTGATACGCTAACGGAGGATCTCTCGAACTCGTCTATAGCTGACTCTTGCTCAGTGTCGCTCTGAGCGGCTTTGACAGTGACTGGCGCTTCCTTCGGCTTCGCGGCTTCCTCGTCGGAGTTCTCGGCGTCGGCGAGCGGCTGGCCCTTGTAGTAGGGGTCCATGAAGCCGAGCATCTTGGCGAACTTGTAGCTGTTGATGCCGTTGGGGTAGCGCTTGCGCAGCGACTTGCGGTAGTTGTCGCGGATGTTGTTCCAGCGGGTCTTGCACACGATCGCTGGAAGTTTTGAGATTTATTAGAGAATTCCTGTTTATCAAGGAAGGGAAACATCGTGAGGAAACTGGTGACCGCTTTGAGTGGTATTAACTGAGCGCTTCCAGAAATCAGAAATCAGAAAATAAGAAATCAGAAATATTTATTCATGCAAAACAAAAAGAACAAGAAAATAAATAAAAACAGAAGAACAAGGTAGGTATTGCACGAAGTGGTTCTGTCTCAGCGTGGTGCTGGCGCGATTACCAGCGCTGATCTTCCGACAGAACCATTAAGTGAATGTTTGTGTTGTTTGTGTTGTCATGTTTGGACGGCACGTTAAGCCGTTGTTAACGGATGATGTCTATGATAGCAGTAGTTAAGTCAAATTAGAGGCCTTCGGGCGGCTTGAGAGCTTCTAACTTCTTCTTCGTTGCCCACTCACTTTGCTTCTGGTTGGAAGTTCAGATGGCAGTCGCTTCCGTAAAAACTAGTCCCTAATCTCAGGATTAGGTAGCGGACCCCGGGCATCCTTCCGGGTGCAACTGTACTGGGATAACGCTAGGAGGATGCTGATGATGATGTGTATAAGTGTTTAAAAATGTGGTATAGGTACTAACATGTGGAATAAATGAACAGTGACGTTTAGTAAATTAAATTAAATAAATGAACTCTATTCTGCCGGAATGGCACTTTTACAGGTCAAAAACAAGAAGCGTATCTCAAGAGACCAATGCCGAGAATAAACGCCGAAAGAAACACAACAGTCAGTCATTTTCTCCAAAAATATGCTTATTACAATGATACTTAACCTACTTACGTAAATATAAGTGGTTAACAACAAATAAAAAAAGAGAAAACAAAATAACAATAGGTATTTACAATGTGTAGTTCCACGAATAATAAACATCTCAGTAGGTAGTTCTATGAAGTAAAATACTCGAGAAACGAATAATAGATCAAGTAATATTCGTTGAACAGTTTGTCTGGGAAATAACCAAAATTGATGAATACTCAACGAAACAAAATAACGCCAAACGAAAATACGAAAACTAAAAAAATTATGAACTGTTGTCAATGAAACGATATTCGATGAAAGATTTGTCAGAAAAACAAGGGACACCATAATCGTCATCCGTAGGAGAGATGCTCTGAATTATGACAAATAAATCCCATCAAAAACAATACTTGTCAAAAAAACCAAGTCTCGCAACTCAGTTGTTCTACGGTAAAAAGTTGTGAGATCCATGTAATACCAAGTCGGTTATTAATTTATTCAGTCCCTACTTAAGCGACTTTCTGTCCTAATACGTCCAGTCCCTAAGACCACGATCGTGGTCCATAACAATTGACAATCAATTGTGTCTGGAATCTCCGTACTCGAAGCATTAAGTTGTTACGTAATAATTAACAGCATCTTATAGTGACGCATATCAATATTAAAAATCTTTATTGTTTTATATAAATATGTTGAGACTCGGCCATCGCATGAAAACACGTGTAAATTAAATTATTTAGTGCGATGGCCAATAGGCCAATGAGATAAACACTCACGGTCAACTTTAAGCCGTTTCGCGATCTTGTTCCAGATGGCGTTCTTCAGCTGGACGTCCATGTACCGCGAGTGCCCCGGGTCGTACAGCACCGGGCGCGCGCGCACGCACTGGATCAGCAACGCGTTGTCGGCGCAGAACTTCTCCGTCGGCCTGGGGCGCGCGCGCGACGGCCGCGGGCGCGCAGGCGTCGGCTCTGGGGTGGTGTCGCTTTCCGACGCGCTGCCACTGCCACTGCCAGCAGCGTCTTCCTCCATTGCTATCATTTCAACCTTTCACAGAACAAAGCCTTTTAAATACCGAGTACGTGCTTCCTAAACCCACCGTTAAAGTTAAAAAGTGCTCTGGGGGATAACCAAGAATACGCAAGTTTCTTACTTATCAGTGTCAGAATCAAGGCCGTCTTTCCCTCTAGGCACTAAGGGCACTTGCCCAGGGCCCCGCGATCGATAGGGGCCCACTACTTACTGCCAGATCACCAAACGATAACCAATATTTAGTGATCTGTCAAGGGCATAGGGGCCCCATTACCCTAGTGTGCCCAGGGCTTCCAATTGGTTAAAGCCGGCCTTGGTCAGAATTAGGATTACGTACAGTGGATCCGGATAAAGCGTCAGTCAAGGGACCGGTGATATTACGTCGCACAAAACGGACTGATTTACTTTGAAAATGTTTGATATCAAATCTAATGTGTGGTGATTTCGAAGTCGTTAAAAGCGGTAAAATGTTATAAGCGGATTCTACTGTACTATAAGAGGATTTTTAAAATAATAAATGTGTATAGGGAAAATCTTGGCTATTCGGTGATATGCAGTCATTCGTTGAGTTTGTTATCGTCTTATAGCTGAGTCATCCGATATTTTTGTAGCTTGTACTGTTTTTAAATACGAGTATGCGCGACTCGCAGTCATTATGATACGGAAGATTCCTCGTTTGTTATTTTGTTTAATGTTTCTCAGCTACAAGACGATAACAAACTATCACCGAATAACTGCATATCATCGAGTAGTCAAGGTTTGCTGTACTATATGAGACAAAAGATAGAAATGTGGAAGTTAGTAAATACCATTGAATTGAAAGCCGATTAGAATGGTATTAATTTATCCGCCGCCAGCCTGACAATGATTACTAACTTACCCAAGTGTGTGAAGCCACGTCAGTCGCACCCGTTCGAGTCCTAGCGCGACGTCAGCTGGTGAAACACGGAACGTGCGCCAGGTACGGACGCGCGCCGGATACTGAAGCCACGGCGGCACTGACGGCCGGGGGGGAGGACGGCACAGGCACGCGGCGGCCGGCCTGGCCTTATCAGTTAGTTGAATGTGTATTTAATGATAATCGTTGATCACTAAATATGTAGATAAGGCCTTGTTTTACCATAAGTTGGATGAATCAACTATTTTTTGTTGCTCGTTACCATGGTTACGTCTCCTGAGTCACTCTTTAAAACTGTGATTTTATAAGGCTTAAATCTACCAAACATGAGTTTTAGCTATGAGCATAAATCCATTCGGACATGGGTCATCTCTTGAACATGCTTCAAATCCATATTATAAACATTTTTCTAAGAAAGTTGTCTCCTCGCTGACGGGACAGAATAACAACAAGAAAAAGTTGATTGACCCGTATATGAGTACTCACGAAATACATTATACTTAGTAGGATTAACCTATGTGACTTAACATTTAGCAGTTTATTATATTAAATGTGTAAACAAATCACACGCACGCTGTAACTACGTGTTGGTATTGGTATATACGTCTGCACTGTCGGTAACATATGTAAAAAAACAGGGAGTCGGACCACGCGTAATCCGGGAGTCGGACCACGCGTAATCCGGGAGTCGGATACCGACACCTACTAGTCCACATTCAAAACCACATCTAATACATTGATTTAAAAAACGTCGTATCTTCTTAGGGAACTCACGGCACTTACATCCTTTTGTTTGGGCATGACAGTTATTTACTCAAAAACCGTTAGACCTATCGTGTTCAAACCATAAATCGTTGAATTTATTTATGAATGTTCACCACCTCAATTTTTTTTAGAATTTTAAACATCATAGCTTGGAGAGTAGAGGAGGGGACACAATTTTTACGGCTAATATCTCAGCAACGGTTGACTTAAATGGAATAGTATTTTAGAAAACTCTATATTATTTTTCACGGAATAACCCAAATATCCATGTTCATTGATTTTTCTTTTCAACTCCCGTTTTACGTGTGGAGTGCGCCTCCCTAATTTAATATTTTTTCATAATTTTTTACATCATTTTTATGTAGTGTTTCATAGAATACATCTTCCTACCAAATTTCATAATCGCAGTGGCTTATTAGTCTCCGAGTAAATCGGCTACGGGTAAACTATAATGGTTCCGTTTTGGCTACCGAACCCTAAAAATACTGAGTATTTCATATTACATTTGATTTAACAGATCTTAATAAAACCCAGGCTAAAACAAAGATATTGTATGTATGTAAATACTTTATTGTACACAAGACAAGGTAAAATAAATTATACAGAAAAAAAAACAGATCAATCATGTTCAAAGGCGAACTTATCCCTGTAAGGGATCTCTTCCATATTAACCATAACGGCCAAAATTAGATACAGTGATAGTTTTAATTTCACTCTGGTCTTGCTTCATTTCAATTCATAATCTTTGGAACAAAGTAAAACTCGCCGCGCGCCTGTAATCCAGCATCGGCACGACTTCCCGCCACGTACAGTAATTAAGAACTTACGGGTCAAGTTATAACTTGCATAAAGTAAAGTCAAAATAAAATAATTTATTTGCTAGAATACAGTATACAGTCAAGCGGATGTTAATAATGATAATATTCGTACAATGTATTCTGCCTGCTACTGGGCATGCAAATTATACTACAATTAAAATTACAATGTTAAGACTTAAGTTAAAGTTAGTCAAAATTTCATTTAATTATTAGGGGAGATTGAATAAATATCAGGCTTATAATCTAAATATTCTTTCACAGAGTAGAATGCATTTTGAGTCAAAAATTCTAATAAATATTTCTTAAATTCTTGCATGTCAGATTTTCTTATAAAGTCTGGAAGCTTATTATATAGTTTGGGTGCCATGCCAAATAAACTTTTTGCACGCAAGGCTGTTTTTGATTGGTTATTTGCGATTCTATGTCACTGTCGTGCACTATTAAAAACAGAGAATTGGTTTATATTGGACTTAATATACATGGCTATTTCAAATATATATAAACAGGGGAATGTTAATATTTTTAATTCAATAAAGTAGGACTTGCATAGAGTGAGGTCTATGAAGTCAAGTAGTAAATCCCACGACAGACCTCCAAATGGCGCACCTATTACCGGAAGCACTTGTACAATCGTATAAATTCCAAACTTGCACTAAAACTTAGCTTCTGTTCCTCCAATCGCCATCTTTAAGTTAACGCCGAAGTTAATGGCGATTGTAAAAAACGTTTATCGCGCGACAATAATCGCGGGCACGCGGCGAGCCGTTACGACGCCGTTACGACCGCGTTACGACGGGTGTGAGACGTAGAGGGATGACAATTGAACGTGGCTGGGCGTTGCGAGGCGACATATTGTAATCACAAGTGTACGTGCTTTATTTCGTGGTTGGAAAATGGAGGCTGGGAGGGGTGAACTGTGCCTTTACCATGAGTTTACATAAGAGTACTCGCTAGCGACTGCGTAAAAATTTGTATGAGCACAAGCACAGCGCCGCTGACGGTTACGCAGTAGAACTAAGAATCGGCATACTAAATAGCTTACGCAGTCGCTAGCGAGTACGGTCATGCAAACTCATGGTAAAGACACTGTAGACCGGAGACGTAGATCCACCCGCGCTAGCTCAGTGATATCATATAGGGTGATCATAGAATATCTTCGCAGAATGTACCTGTTCCTAATATGCCTAGTTGCAATGTATTCCCGGGAAAGTTAATATTATAATAAACTGTTCATCCGTTCTCAAAATTCGTTTTCGAGCGAAGAATTGGTCGCCTCCGCTTGTAAACGACTACCAAACACAACAGTGCCTTTACCATGAGTTTACATGACCGTACTCGCTAGCGACTGCGTAAAAAAAATTATGGGCAAAAGTACAGCGCCACTGGCTGTTACGCAATAGAACTGAGAATCGGCATACTAAATCGTTTACGCAACCGCTAGCGAGTACGGTCATGCAAACTCATGGTAAAGGCACAGTTACTCGTATACTGTTAGTCAGTACCAGAGCTCGGAATAGGTAGTGCCTATTTACCTAAACTTCGCGGGAGGACGTAACTAAGAGTGGTTACAAACACCAAAAATAATTACTTCTTTTTATTGAATGTGGGGTTTCCCGGGATTTACTGTATTATTCTAGAGGCTTAATACATTTCTCTTAACTTATAAATCTTGTTATATTGCATATTATTTGTTTAATTACCTTTAAATAATAATCAGTCATTAAAAATATAATATGGATCAAATTGAATCAAAAGGATTCCGAAATTTGATACTTTTTAGTTGACTTAGACAGAATTATACTCCTTTCTTCCATGAGAGAGGACCCGTGTCTGGCAGTAGGACGTATATAGATTAGTGATGAGACAGAACTATGATATGGCATAGAAGATATCGTACAGATGTATTCTAATTTATTTCTAATATGATGGTATACATGTACTTATATATGTAAAAATATGTAATATAATAAGGCTGTTGTTATCCTTAATACAAATAAAATAAAATAAAATGACTGATTGTTATTTCAAGGTAATTAAACAAATAATATGCAATATAACAAGATTTATAAGTAAAGCGAAATGTATTAAGCCTCTAGAATAATACAGTAAATCCCGGGAAATCCCGCATTCATTAAAAATAAATAATTATTTTTGGTGCTTGTAACCACTCTTAGTTACGTCCTCCCGCGAAGTTTAGGCAAATAGGCACTACCTATTCCGAGCTCTGGTCAGTACAGTGGAATTATAATTTATTGCTCATTTTTCATGTGCGTAACTATCGCTACAAAGCGACGCGACGTCATCGCAATAGTACATTACAGTACTGCAGAGCCGCGAAATGAAAAATGTATCTTTCTTATTAACGAGGCCATCTAGAGATACGAAGCTGACAATCTCATTTCGCGCCGAGGCTGGTATAGTGCTTTTCTCAAAAAGTGCAATGAAATTTGGAAATTAAGCAGGGATCGGAAATTCGGTAGAAATGAAATGAATTTATTTGCTGAGTACAGGTTACATACATATCGGTGTTAATCTTAGATTGAGATCAGCCATACTCTGCTTAGGGTAGCATGCAAAATTTTGAGGACTATTCGTAATCAAGTAATTTAAATGGTAACAATATTAATAATGTCACATACCTAAATTATGCTACATTTTTAAGGTTAAGTCAAGAAATAAATAAACTGTTTATTTCTAGATGTCAATCCTTATTAAATTAATTTACATGCTTTTATACTAAACTTTGGCTTCAGTACAGGCAGTCCATGCTACTCAACAACAACACGGTGTAGGCACCTAGGCGGACTCAATTTCATTTTACTAATAAATTTCCCAGGATTTCAAAGAATACCGAAAATTAAATGAAATAAATGAACTTTATTCTGTAAGTAGGCCGCAAAGGCACTTTTACAAGTCAAAAACTACTAGCGTTTCTCATGAGACCACTGCCGAGAAGAAACGCCGAAGGAAACTCGACAGTCAGTCATTTTCTCCAAAATATGCTTATTACAGTAATATTACTTAACCTTAGTAAACCCCCACTAATGTAAATGACCATGTAAGTTTGAAATCTTATATTACTTAACCTACTTAAGTAAATGTAAGTGGTAAACAACAAAAGAGAATTGAAAGAATAACGAAGAAAATATAACAATAGGTATTTACAATGTGTAGTTACACAAGAAAACAAAACATGTCGAATCGTTTGATATGCTTTCCTGCAAGAAATGTGTCAACTAGATACAATGAAAATATTAGACTCTTTACGCTATTTAGGATGACATTAAGCACATATGTATTAATGTGTTTAAATTCTTCTTGTTCCAATACTGGTTGTATTTGTAATTGTGTACGAGTGCGCTTATTTAGTATATACAGTCTAGCGCTATCTGTGAGATCCTGTAAGGCCGGGTCTTATAAAGATCCGTTAGACCAAATGTCAGATCAAATTTCAGTAACTCAGTACATTTTTTGACATAACAAACCGACATAAGGTCTAACGGATCTTTATAAAACCGAGCCTTTTCTGTTAATATGCATGCTGTTACTGCTGTTGTTGGTTCTCCTAATATAAATAAATAAATAAACTGTTTTAGTTGTTCCTATTCACAAAATGTTATTTAATTCACATGTGTTTCATCATTTAACTAACAGTAATAACTAACTACAGTATTAGTTAAGAACAAACTAAAATTTCATTGTAACTTTTATTAAAACAGACTGGTACAAGCGTATGTATCGTTGTTAAAACAAATGTACATGCCATACAAAAGAACAGATAATCATAATCAACATACAGCGCCACACGTGGTATATTTGCTTTCCGTCTCCGTCTAATGTTTAGCAGGTAGGAAAGGACGGTAATATAACAATTGCTGGCGTCTTCGCTGTAGGGTGCGGTTATAGATAAGAACTCAGGTAGTTTTTAAGGTGTGGGTTACAGATAACAACGCAGCATTAGAACGCATAGGTTTCTATGAAAGTTCATGATTCATTCGTTGCTATACTTTACATGCATTCGTGTGTCAAAATTGATCTGATTTGTATCTACTTGACTAATCAACGACAACTAGGCAGTGTTGCCAGTGCGGATCTTTTGGTCCGATTTCGGATAATTCAAGCCTCTGGCAGATCTTGTGGGGGTCAAAACGGACCGCGGATCAAATCGGACCGGTTCCCAATGTATGAGAAAATAATGAAATTGTACGTGGCGGCTCCTCGGGACTGTTTTTGGATCATTTCAAGGCTGAAATCGGATGGAATCAAATTCCAGTCCTGGCAGCACTGCGACTACGCCTAGGCCGGCAATGTTGTATGACATTCCATTATGGGCCGCTCGTTGTGCCGCACCCCCATCGTCTAGTACTTCGCAGAACGAACGTAACGTCAATAGTTCGATGCATGGTTAAGAAAAGATATATGTAAGTATATATTTCAACTACAAACGAACCGCGTCGGGTTTCAAGTAAAAGTCACTAAGTAACAAATACCTACTTAAAATGAAGCTCGTATATCAAATAATAAAATAAATAAATTAAAATTTTGGACAATCTTACACAAATCAACCTAGTCCCAAACTAAGCAAAGCTTGTACTATGGGTACCAAGTGACGATAAATTTGAGAATGAAGGAAAAGTTGAAAAATTTAGGCACCAAGCAGGATTCGAACCTGCGACCTCCCGGCACTCGCGGCCAGTCAACCAACCAACCAACCAACCAACCAACTGAGCTATAGGTGCAATCGCCACCCAATCCCAAATTCATCAACCGTTCCTTCAAATGACGATATACATAGGTACTTACATAGATAAATAGATACTTAAATACATAGAAAACATCCAAGACTCAAGAACAAATATTCGTGTTCATCACACAAATACATGCCCTGACCGGGATTCGAACCCGGGACCTCCAGCTTCGAAGGCAGGGTCACTACCAACTAGGCTGAAGCGGTCGTCAAATCAGCATCGTTTCAGTACTGAGATACGAGGTTTCGAAGAGTAGTGACAGTTTTGATAGTGAGTGTTGCGTCTCACCCGTCGACTGATAGATTGTTTGTTAACATACCAGTCTATGACATCGATGGTACGATCGCCACAGGCCAGGCATGACCACTCCGAAAACAGTTTCGCATGGCAGCGCCGATTCAAAAAAAAATCAAACATTTATTCTGCAAATAGGCCACAAGGGCACTTTTACATGTCAAAATATTAATTTACAATTTAAGAAAGTCTGACTATAATAAGTAATACATTTTTCATGTCAAAATATTAATTTACAGTTCAAGAAAGAATAATAATTTCGAGTTTACAATTATAACAAAATTAATGTCATGTCATACAGTGAAGATAAACTTGCAAAGTTATCTATTACAAATATTACAACATCAGTAAAGCTAGAGATGTATAAGGTCTCAAGATTAAACAAGGAGTATAATGAATTTAATATAATATCCCAGAGATGTACATGGTCTCTGAGCGTCAAAATTAAGATTAATTTAATATTGTAAGAGATGTAATTAAGTCACTGATAATAAAAACGAATCCACAACAGGATGATATCTCTCGTCAATCCCCTATAAAAGACACTAGTATTAACGTAGTCAGTATGTCCTAGCAAGCATCAACAGACCGGACTCCACAAACAGCACCCGATCACGAGTATGACGCGTATCTTCTGACTAACCACTCCCCATAATTTGTTGACCAATTAGAAACAAGGTCCCTTTTTTGCAAAAAAGGTTTCTATTGTTTTCAATACTGCCCAAAAACAAAGGGAGTGTAATTTTGTTATCCTTTTAACTTTTACGTGATTTGGTTAGTTTGCTCTTTGCGCTACACGGTCAAACACCGTTTTTCACCGCAGTTAACATTTTATTTATTAATATGATTTCTCGCCGAAATCTAACAGCTATGGAGCGAAGTAGGATTATTTATTTACGTGACGAAGGCTTTAATATTACGCAAATCTCGGAAGAACTACACATTACGGTAAGTAATTATAAATTAATTCATTTAATGGATTAGACTGTTTTTTTTATACTAGGATGGTGGCAACGGTCCACATGACGGTAAGCGGACACCGCAACATCAAGGTATAATTCCGCACAAGTGTCGCAACGGCACGACGTCACTTACGCCGCTCACTCTAAATTGGGACTTTTTATCTTACAATTACGGTTCAATTGACGACCGCTTTAGCCTAGTTGGTAGTGACCCTGCCTTCGAAGCTGGTCCCGGGTTCGAATCCCGGTCAGGGCATTTATTTGTGTGTTGAACACGAATATTTGTTCCTGAGTCTTGGATGTTTTCTATGTATTTAAGTATCTATTTATATATATAAGTATGTATATCGTCACTTGTTATCCATAGTACAAGCTTTGCTTAGTTTGGGACTAGGTTGATTCGTGTAAGATTGTCCAAAAATTTTTTTTTTTTATTTATAATTTTGTGTGCTATGGAACTTTTTGTTGCCAACTGCTGTCGGTTGCGGAATTATTAAGACGCTCGAAACTCCAAAAGAGTTACGTGCGCGTTGCCGACAGCTAAAATTTCAGGATTCACTTTGGCTTTCTTATTTAGTGATCGAAAAACGTTCGCCAAAAAACAGAACATACAAATACACTGTTCTTTTAGTGAAAATTAATCTTGTAACGCCTTTTAATGATTATTGTATTGTTTAGAGAAATACGGTTCGTCTGTGGCTTCGTCGCTACGACAACGAAGGGACCATCGAGACCCGGCCCCGTCCGCCGCAGCCGCGCGTCATCGGTGATCAGAGTTTGGAACGAATGGTTGCTACTTACGAGGAGCATCCGTCCACTCCTACGCGCCACTTCGCCGATGAGCACAATTGCACCCAGCAGACGATCAGGAACGCTCTGCGTCGGGCGGGCATTAACCACCGGAAGCCGGCAAAAAAAATTGTGCTGACTGAACATCAGAAAGAAGCACGAGTCCGCTTCGCTCGAGCTTTTAGGGACTTTGATTTTTCACGCGCTATATTTTCCGACGAAAAATCTTTTAAATCAAGCGAGATAGGTCGTGTGAATTTATGGCGCGTGAACAATACGCGTTACGAGCCATGCTTGGAGTCGGGAAGGGTCGTTGTTAACATGTGGGCGTGGATGAGTGCAGCTGGTCCTGGGGAGTTGGTATTTATACCTGAGAGGGCCAACGGTGCGAGTTATTTGGAGGTGCTGCGAGACACCATGTTGCCGACGGTGAGGATTGTGTATCCGCAGGAAGTCATGCCTGAAATAGTCTTCATTCATGACAACTGCCCGATACACAAATGTCACCTGGTGCAACGATGGATGGAACAGCAGCCCAGTCTACGGACTATACAGTGGCCCTCGCGCTCGCCGGATCTCAACCCCATGGAAAACCTATGGGCTATAATGGTCCAACGGTGGGACACGAGATCCGAGAGGACCGAGCCTGCGCTCGTCGCACATGTCGAGCGAGTGTGGGATTCGTTCCGCGGCACGGACCTGTGCGGGAACCTCGTTGCATCCATGCGTAGCAGATGCGACGCGGTTATTGCCGCTAATGGAGCACTAACAAAATATTAAACTTGTCGAAATATGTTGTGTAGCATTGTAATTTAAACTAAATTAGCTTTATAACGTTATATTAGATTCCTTACTGGTTTTATTAGTGCTCTATATACCTATCAGCTAGTTAGAGTTTATTGAACGGTTTTAAAATAAGTATATTTTTAATATTTTACATTTATATTGCATGCTAGTTTATATCTACCTAATTATTTGTAATAGCCAATAGGAACAGAATTGTGTAGTTGTATTTTAAGTTAGCATGTGTAAAAATTTAATTGTTTGTCCTTCTTTTAGGCACAATTGCTGATAAGATAATACAGTAATAAAATTCTATTATAATTTGTAATAGGTTAAGTTGGCAGCAAGGGTTTTTGTTGAGTCCGCCTTGTTTTCCCTTGCTTAGGTCTTGGCCTAGGAATCAACGCGGATGTCTAATAAAGTTCTCACCGGGCTTTATTAGATAAAATAGTCAGTTTCGAGTAAAATCATTTTTATGAAATAAATGCACTTTGTTTATTTTAGTTTTCTCGCAAATATTTGTTTGATTTATTTTCTTTCCCTATAGTTAGAACCCTATCCTTCAGATCTGTAGAGCTTTAATAAGCTTAAGAAACTTTAGAAAAGCTTTAGGAAATTTAGATAAGCTCCAGACACTTCAGACTTTAGGAACACCCGGTTTCCAGATTTTCCTGTGGAGTAAGTATTTGTAAGTAAAGCTTTAGGTTTTCCATTTTCCGATTTCCCTTTTTCTCTACAGGGAGGATATTACATAGATTATATATCTAATACTCAATTATTTGTAGTAGCTAATAGGAAGAACAAACAGCCCTATTTTGAACACAAGCCATCGAATAGGTATGAAATCATTGTGTGCTCGAAAGGCATTGGAGGCATTTTTTTTAATACAACGCCGGTGGCAAACAAGCGTACGGTCCACCTGATGGTAAGCGGCCACCGCAGCCTATAGACGCGTACGTGACTCCTTTGGAGTTGCGGCCGTCTATAGGCTACGGTGGCCGCTTACTATCAGGTGGACCGTAAGCTTGTTTGCCACCGGCGTGGTATAAAAAAATATAATAACAATAAACATTTATTTCAGTCACCTCTGGGTGGCCCACATTACAAATACCTTAAAGACTACGTAACATACAATACAATACAATAAAAAACATGTTGTAACATACAATTTCACGATGAGTGAGATGAGACGTTTATACGCTGGGTGTCGAATAAATATGGGGACCAGAACAATCCCCATAATGTTATATACCTACACTCTCACGCCACGCCACTCTCCCTGTGCTGCACGCCGCGCAGGCACTCACTGTCTGAGCTAAGCGAAAGGCTAATTGTCTTCATTGCTTATTAGGTAAATCCTAGTGCTGATATGTACTAATTAACTAGGCTTATCAATACAGGGCATAATTAATAAATGACATAAATGAACTTTATTCTGCAAGTAGGCCGCAAAGGCACTTTTACAAGTCAAAAACTACTAGCGTTTCTCATGAGACCACTGCCGAGAAGAAACGCCGAAGGAAACTCGACAGTCAGTCATTTTCTCCAAAATATGCTTATTACAGTGATATTATTTAACCTTAGTAAACCCCCACTAATGTAAATGACCATGTAAGTTTGAAATCTTATATTACTTAACCTACTTAAGTAAATGTAAGTGGTAAACAACAAAAGAGAATTGAAAGAAAAACGAGGAAAAAATAACAATAGGTATTTACAATGTGTAGTTACACAAGAAAACAAAACATGTCGAATCGTTTGATATGCTTTCCTGCAAGAAATGTATCAACTAGATACAATGAAAATATTAGACTCTTTACGCTATTTAGGATGACATTAAGCACATATGTATTAATGTGTTTAAATTCTTCTTGTTCCAATACTGTTTGTATTTGTAATTGTGTACGAGTGCGCTTATTTCGTATATACAGTCTAGCGCTATCAGTGAGATCTTGTAAGGCCGGGTCTTATAAAGATCCGTTAGACCAAATGTCAGATCAAATTTCAGTAACTCAGTACATTTTTTGACATAACAAACCGAAAATAAGGTCTAACGGATATTTATAAAACCGAGCCTTTTCTGTTAATATGCATGCTGGTACATTGTTGTTACTGCTGTTGGTTCTCCTAATATAAATAAATAAATAAACTGTTTTAGTTGTTCCTATTCACAAAATGTTATTTAATTAACATGTGTTTCATCATTTAACTAACAGTACAGTATTAGTTAAGAACAAACTATTCATTGTTACTTTTATTAAAAAGATTGGTGCAAACGTATGTATCTTTGTTAAAACAAATGTGCATGCCATACAAAAGCGAACAGATAATCATAATCAACATGCAGCGACACACGTGGTATATTTGCTTTCCGTCTTTGTCTAATGTTTAGCAGGTAGGAAAGGACGGTAATATAACAATTGCTCGCGTCTTCGCTGTAGGGTGCGGTTAGATAAGAACTCAGGTAGTTTTTAAGGTGTGGGTTATAGATAAGAACGCAGCATTAGAACGCATAGGTTTCTATGGAAGTTCATGATTCATTCGTTGCTGTATTTTACATGCATTCGGGTGTCAAATTTGATCAGTGCCTTTAACATGAGTTCACATGAACGTACTCGCTAGCGAAAAATTGTATGGGCAAAAGTACAGCGCCTCTGGCGGTTACGCAATAAAACTGAGAATCGGCATACTAAATCGTTTACGCAATCTCTAGCGAGTGCGGTCATGCAAACTCATGGTAAAGGCACTGATTTGTATCTACTTGGCTAATATCAACGACAACTAGGCAGTGTTGCCTGTGCGGATCTTTTGGTCCGATTTCGGATAATTCAAGCCTCTGGCAGATCTTGTGGGGGTCAAATCGGACCGCGGATCAAATCGGACACCTTCCCAATGTATGAGTAAATAATGAAATTGTACGTGACGGATCCTCGGGACTATTTTCGGATCTTTTCAAGGCTGAAATCGGATGGAATCAAATTCCAGTCCTGGCAGCACTGCGACTAGGCCTAGGCCGGCAATGTTGTATGACATTCCATTATGGGCCGCTCGTTGTGTCCCATCGTCTAGTACGTCGCAGAACGAACGTAACGTCAATAGTTCTTTGCATGGTTAAGAAAAGATATATGTAAGTATATATTTCAACTACAAACGAACACCGCGTCGGGTTACAAGCAAAAGTCACTAAGTAACAAATACCTACTTAAAATAAAGCTCGTATATCAAATAATAAAATAAATAAATTAATATTTTTGGACAATCTTACACAAATCAACCTAGTCCCAAACTAAGCAAAGCTTGTACTATGGGTACCAAGTGACGATAAATTTTAGAATGAAGGAAAAATTGAAAAATTTAGGCACCAAGCAGGATTCGAACCTGCGACCTCCCGGCACTCGCGGCCAGTCAACCAACCAACCAACCAACCAACTGAGCTATAGGTGCAATCGCCACCCAATCCCAAATTCATCAACCGTTCCTTCAAATGACGATATACATACACATACTTATATAGATAAATAGATACTTAAATACATAGAAAACATCCAAGACTCAAGAACAAATATTCGTGTTCATCACACAAATACATGCCCTGACCGGGATTCGAACCCGGGACCTCCAGCTTCGAAGGCAGGGTCACTACCAACTAGTGACACCTGAGATACGAGGTTTCGAAGAGTAGTGACAGATTTGATAGTGAGTGTTGCTTCTCGCCCGTCGACTGATAGATTGTTTGTTAACATACCAGTCTATGACATCGATGGTACGATCGCCACAGGCCAGGCATGACCACTCCGAAAACAGTTTCGCATGGCAGCGCCGATTCAAAAAAAATCAAACATTTATTCTGCAAATAGGCCACAAGGGCACTTTTACATGTCAAAATATTAATTTACAATTTAAGAAAGTCTGACTATAATAAGTAATACATTTTTCATTTCAAAATATTAATTTACAGTTCAAGAAAGAATAATAATTTCGAGTTTACAATTATAACAAAATTAATGTCATGTCATACAGTGAAGATAAACTTGCAAAGTTATCTATTACAAATATTACATCAGTAAAGCTAGAGATGTATAAGGTCTCAAGATTAAACAAGGAGTATAATGAAATTAATATAATATCCCAGAGATGTACATGGTCTCTGAGCGTCAACATTAAGATTAATTTAATATTGTAAGAGATGTATATGGTCTCTATTAAGTCAGATAATAAAAACGAATCCACAACAGGATGATGTCTCTCGTCAATCCCCTATAAAAGAGACTAGTATTAACGTAGTCAGTATGTCCTAACAAGCATGAACAGACCGGACTCCACAAACAGCACCCGATCACGAGTATGACGCGTATCTTTTGACTAACCACTCCCCCATAATTTGTTGACCAATTAGAAACAAGGTCCCTTTTTTGCAAAAAAGGTTTCTATTGTTTTCAATACTGCCCAAAAACAAAGGGAGTGTAATTTTGTTATCCTTTTAACTTTTACGTGATTTGGTTAGTTTGCACTTTGCGCTACACAGTCAAACACCGTTTTTCACCGCAGCTAACATTTTATTATTAATATGATTTCTCGCCGAAATCTAACAGCTATGGAGCGAAGCAGGATTATTTATTTACGTGATGAAGGCTTTAATATTACGCAAATCTCGGAAGAACTACACATTACGGTAAGTAATTATAAATTAATTTATTTTATGGATTAGACTGTTTTTTTTTTATACTACGATGGTGGCAACGGTCCACCTGACGGTAAGCGGACACCGCAACATCAAGGTATAATTCCGCACAAGTGTCGCAACGGCACGACGTCACTTACGCCGCTCACTCTAAATTGGGGTTTTAATCTTACAATTACGGTTCAATTTTGTGTGCTATGGAACTTGTTGTTGCCGACTGCTGTCGGTTGCGGAATTATTAAGACGCTCGAAACTCCAAAAGAGTCACGTGCGCGTTGCCGACAGCTAAAATTTCAGGATTCACTTTGGCTTTCTTATTTAGTGATCGAAAAACGTTCGCCAAAAAACAGAACATACAAATACACTGTTCTTTTAGTGAAAATTAATCTTGTAACGCCTTTTAATGATTATTGTATTGTTTAGAGAAATACGGTTCGTCTGTGGCTTCGTCGCTACGACGACGAAGGGACCATCGAGACCCGGCCCCGTCCGCCGCAGCCGCGCGTCATCGGTGATCAGAGTTTGGAACGAATGGTTGCTACATACGAGGAGCATCCGTCCACTCCTACGCGCCACTTCGCCGATGAGCACAATTGCACCCAGCAGACGATCAGGAACGCTCTGCGTCGGGCGGGCATTAACCACCGGAAGCCGGCAAAAAAAATTGTGCTGACTGAAAATCAGAAAGAAGCACGAGTCCGCTTCGCTCGAGCTTTTAGGGACTTTGATTTTTCACGCGCCATATTTTCCGACGAAAAATCTTTTAAATCAAGCGAGATAGGTCGTATGAATTTATGGCGCGTGAACAATACGCGGTACGAGCCATGCTTGGAGTCGGGAAGGGTCGGTGTAAACATGTGGGCGTGGATGAGTGCAGCTGGTCCTGGGGAGTTGGTATTTATACCTGAGAGGGCCAACGGTGCGAGTTATTTGGAGGTGCTGCGGGACACCATGTTGCCGACGGTGAGGATTGTGTATCCGCAGGAAGTCATGCCTGAAATAGTCTTCATTCATGACAACTGCCCGATACACAAATGTCACCTGGTGCAACGATGGATGGAACAGCAGCCCGATTTACGGACTGTACAGTGGCCCTCGCGCTCCCCGGATCTCAACCCCATCGAGAACTTATGGGCTATAATGGTCCAACGGTGGGACACGAGATCCGAGAGGACCGAGCCTGCGCTTGTGGCACATGTCGAGCGAGTGTGGGACTCGTTCCGCGGCACGGACCTGTGCGGGAACCTCGTTGCATCTATGCGCAGCAGATGCGACGCGGTTATTGCCGCTAATGGAGCACTAACAAAATATTAAACTTGTCAAAATATGCAACATTGTAATTTAAACTAAATTAGCTTTATATTACGTTATATTAGATTCCTTACTGGTTTTATTAGTGCTCTATAATTTACCTATCAGCTAGTTAGAGTTTATTGAACGGTTTTAAAATAAGTATCTTTTTAATATTTTACATTTATATTGCATGCTAGTTTATATCTACCTAATTATTTGTAATAGCCAATAGGAACAGAATTGTGTAGTTGTATTTTAAGTTAGCATGTGTAAACATTTAATTGTTTGTCCTTCTTTTAGGCACAATTGCTAATAAGATAATACAGTAATAAAACTCTATTATAATTTGTAATAGGTTAAGTTGGCAGCAAGGGTTTTTGTTGAGTCCGCCTTGTTTTCCCTTGCTTAGGTCTTGGCCTAGGAATCAACGCGGATGTCTAATAAAGTTCTCACCGGCTTTATTAGATAAAATAGTCAGTTTCGAGTAAAATAATTTTTATGAAATAAATGCACTTTATTTATTTTAGTTTTCTCGCAAATATTTGTTTGATTTATTTTCTTTCCCTATAGTTAGAACCCTATCCTACAGATCTGTAGAGCTTTAATAAGCTTAAGAAACTTTAGAAAAGCTTTAGGAAATTTAGATAAGCTCCAGACACTTCAGACTTTAGGAACACCCGGTTTCCAGATTTTCCTGTGGAGTAAGTATTTGTAAGTAAAGCTTTAGGTTTTCCATTTTCCGATTTCCCTTTTTCTCTACAGGGAGGATATTACATAGATTATATTATATCTAATACTCAATTATTTGTAGTAGCTAATAGGAAGAACAAACAGCCCTATTTTGAACACAAGCCATCGAATAGGTATGAAATCATTGTGTGCTCGAAAGGCATTGGAGGCATTTTTTTTATACAACGCCGGTGGCAAACAAGCGTACGGTCCACCTAATGATAAGCGGCCACCGCAGCCTATAGACGCCCGCAACTCCAAAGGAGTCACGTGCGCGTTGCCGACCCATTATAAGATTTGAGGATGCAATGTGTTGCATGCCGGGACTTATGGCAAAACTAGTCTAGCATGAAGCCCACTCGCTGACCCTACGTTATAACCAAGAAAAAGACATCTACGGCGCAAGAACTTGAGTGCTATTTTCGTTACATTACGGTGTTTGACCGTACTCGTCTTACATCGGTAGCGCTCAGCCCTGCAGCATAATAAAAATCGCTTGTAAGTTTTGCACCATATAAATCTACTTTCACTTCCTTCCTTAAAGTATGTAAGTACTTTACCCTGAAAGCCAGCTATAACAATGGCCCAGTAAAGGGTCAGATACAAAGCCACACGGAGCGGGAGCCGAGTGGTGTTTGCTGTCAACTTGTGTTTCGCGGGACGAGTGGCGCTGGCGACGCCGACGCGTGTGGGGATTATCGCTGCTGTCACCGGCAGTCTACGACTCGGAGCTGTTTGCTGACATGTTGATAGACCCTCAGTGACACAGCTGGTATTTAATTTGACTTCAGCAATTCTACCGATCATTCCCGTAGTATGGTTTGCAGTCTTCCATATTAATATGACTTCCTGTAGGTACACATGTCATGTTACCACGTAAGACTCATCCCTATCATATTACATATAGGAATAATATAGTAACGGTTGCACCGCGGAATAAGTTAGAAATAGTTAGTCTGGAATATAGTTGGATCCAAGCAACACGTTTTTATTATTTAATATCCTTCAGTTTATATATATATATATCATATTTTAAGGCACGAGTGAATAGGCACCTTCTGGGTGAGCTCGCTTCATCGTCGGCCTCATCTTTGCCCCCTAGCTAGATGCTGGCCAAGAGCGATCCCATTTTTAATAAAAAAAAAAAATACAGCAACCTTCTGTGTAGAGTTAGTAGGGCTTATAAGGACCTTGAGGTATACAGTGATATACTAAATTAACAGAGACCCTACACTTCCGTTTATAAAGCAAGCGTCATTTTTTGGGCCAACTAAGAATATATTTGTGAGTTTCAGTATCTCTTTAGGTACCTATGTCGCTAACAATTGTTACAGTAAGGCAAAGTATCGATGCACGTGGTTGTAATCAGGTTTTAAGAAGTAATAATCACCAATATCAGATTACTAGACACGTGTCGTGTTCGGAGATTAATGAATTGTCCGCAAGTGGCGGAAAGTGGGGTCCCGTGTCAACACGTAGTGTGTCTTGTCCCCGAGCGGCGTCGACTCCAGTGTTGCCAGGGCCGTTGAGACGAAAGTTACATTTCTTTTCTTGAAAAGTTACATTTCTAATGCAAAAGTTACATTTTATATATTTTTCATAATTACTTATCAAAACGTTCATAATTACTTATCATAACATTCGATTCTAAGAAACGAGTCGCCATATACAGCTACAATTCGGCGAGTTCGGCGATAGAATTACGCCGAGCTGATGGGCGGTGTCTCAAATGTCATACAAAGTTGCAAGAGACGGACAGACAGTCGTACTATGTAGGTTATTTTGTCACCTTTTCTGTATGGAAGCCTATAAATTGTGTCGCTTAATCCCGGTTACATAAAATTACCTTTCTTTTTAAATACAGTCTCGTTATCCTCAAAAGTTACAAAAAAATCCTTTACAACAGAAGTTACTTACATGTTACGCGAGCCGGTCAAAAGTTACGAAAAATGTAAGAAATGTAACCATCTGGCAACACTGGTCGACTCTGGCGACGACACGCGCGGTTACACACTTTACTGCTGATATGTTTAGGTGATAATAAATTTGCTATCATGACTCCGTTTTGTCGATCGGTTATTTACAGCAACTCGTAACCCTTTTGGCATTGGCAACGAGGTAAGGCAGAGTGCATCAGGCCACCCTTTCGAAGATAATCGCCCTCCCACATCTACCTTCAAGTCACAATATAAAATGCTTACTGCGACTGTTCCATTGTGAAAGAGAGCGGGATCGAGACGACTTCAAATATCATCGAGATAGGATCAGAAGCGTGACGTCACGCTCCAGATCAGCTGATAACACAACCCTTCCTGGCTTTATTGCTACACCGGGAACACCGTACTTTGGAGCATTTTGAAAACGAGTAGGGACACTGTAGTGGCATTAAGAGTAGGCTCAATCAATCATGTGTTCGGATTTTTTTCACTGATGACTTTAAAAAGCCCACAGCAGCCGTGTTTCCTCATCATCCTTCCTGCATATCTTGGCATGAAACTTCATAGACCGGCTAATGCTACGATTAGGTACAGCGTCAGAATTAATATTTCTGTGAGTTAGGCAACCAAAATAACGACAAATCCTTTCATTTGTTTACATATACTTAACCTGCATAAACATGCTTACTTCTCAGATGATAAGTTCTAATACTGTATAACTCCCAGTCCACATTGCAAATAAACACACATGAAATGACGAGGAATGGGGCGACAAGATACCGTGTTGTGAGGACCCTTCCCCAATGATACCTACCGTCTCATGCAAAATCACTCTCCTCATTTAGAGAGCCACCCGGTTGCGTATGTTTGATCGTGACCCTACCCTATCGCTAATCTCCACAATCCAATCCCAACCCTACCCCGACACAGTAAGGTCCCTAGTTATGTGGGAAGTAAAGGCAGTCCCTTAGGGCTGCTTCTTTGGACAGGACGATGACGTCACTCCTATTTATCCGTGCCCGTTACTTCCCTATCCCTACTATTGACACACTTAGATACAGGTCAAATCCCTTGGCACGGCTCGGGGTTGCTATACAAAACGGACTATTATACCCTATGAAGAATAGACCTTCAGATCTCATCAGACTTCAAACGACGTAAGGAAAATAACAAAGATGAATTACACGCAATACTGATGTATACTGTACCTATATCTACTTAGTCGCAGCGCTTTGAACAATCCGTGAGGCGAATGATGTTATGATGCGTCACCTGTATTATCATGTACAAAGGGTCATTTCATGTCGTATCTTGAAACCAAATTAACCTTGTTGTTGTACTTACTTATCCCGTGTTATTGACAAATTGGTCGATGGTGCGTACACCGAGCCTGTACCACTAGGGGCTCTGTACTGCAGTAACCCGTTTCGCAATACCTGTTTGTTAGTTCCATCTCACAATATATCTATGAAAATATAATGTACATTCGTAAGAATCTTGACATGTATAAATTAAATAGTGACATTCACAATTATAACACCAGAAATAAAAATAAATTAACCATTCCCGGATATCGTCTCCGTAAAGTAAATATGTCCTTTATGGGGAACTGTGTACGGTTTTACAATAAGTTACCTTCTAATATGCTGAAATTGTCAATGAGTAGATTTAAATCAAGCGTTAAACGCCATCTGTTACAAAAATCTTATTACACTATAAATGAGTTTATAGAAGATAAAGCTGCAATGTAAAATACCTGGGTACTTATTATTAAAATGACGTGTAAAAGAGCTAGGTTAAGCCTATTTACAAAATAAATATTTTGAATTATCAATGTCCGTCCGTCCGTGAATGTCCAGACTAAACAACTGTCAGCCGCACTCCCGCTGTCACGGGCATGGACGTGGATTTGTTTAGCGTACCGACTGCACACGTCACGACCGATTAAAATCGATTATGAAGTAGCCAGATACGACCGCTTTAGCCTAGTTGGTAGTGACCCTGCCTACGAAGCTGGAGGTCCCGAGTTCGAATCCCGGTTAAGGCATTTGTTTGTTTGATGAGCACGAATATTTGTTCCTAAGTCTTGGATATTTCTATGTATTTAAATACCTATTTATCTATATAAGTATGTATATCGTCGTCTAATACCCATAGTACAGTCGCTATCAAATATATCTGTACTCTTCAGGGTGCTCAAAAATATCTGATCATGCACTTTAACGCCTTGACAATAGAGTCGTGTTCAGATATTTGTGAGCACCTCGTTCGCTCCGATATATATATCTGATGGCGACTGTACCTGTACGAGCATTACTTACTTTGAGATTAGGTTGATTTGTGTAAGATTGTTCACAAATTTATTTATTTATGTGTGGAATAATTATAAATAGGCAGAAGACGTCAAGCAGGTTGTCCTCGAGTTGAGAGCTACGTTCCTCGCAGTAGTTTAAGATTATCGATTGTCGATGATTGTCCGATCAGGTATTTGGACTACCACTCTATTATTTTATTGTAGAGACACAGCAGATGAGCGTTCTGATGCAATCATAGTCCAATTCCTGACAAGACTGCAGCGATCTCAACGGCAAAGCAGCCGTCGTTCATTAATTAGCATGTAGCTAAATTTAGATATATCATTATTGGCATGGTAGTTCTACTGACAAATCCCTATTAACCAGTGCCTGTGATGTTAATTTAATAGCCCCTATCATGTTGAGTCCCTACATTGGACCCTTGTTTATGTAGATAAGGGACCTCTTACCAAGACTGCTGTGTAAGGTAAGTGAGGACTGGCTATGGATGATGGATGTTGGTCATGACGATCCTAGAGCGTGGAACGAACGATTGGATCCAAGGAACGACAATTCGATTCTAAGGGCTGGTCCAAAGAACTCTAAGTTAGTCAAATCGGAAACACTTTAGAGATAAATGCGGTGAAGGGAACATGAGTGCTATGAAGCAGAACATGCTCGACGAGCATATCCGACGAGCATGATCGTCGGCTTGACCGCAGACGATTTTTTAACGGTTTTGTTTTTTCGAACGACGAGCAAGGTGAGAAATACGAGCATACACAAGAAATTATAGAAAAATTTAAAGAAGAGCTTTTTAGAGCTATCCGCACATGGAAAACAGACGAGAGTACCGATATGTGATTATGGTACTAAGAATACAGGAGCAGGGAATCGACCAATTTTATTTCCATCCACTTTTGGTGCTAGAAAACCTCAACTTCTTTATTAAATTGACACAAAGGAAGTTTTCGAATGAAAGTCGCTTTGTATTATTGCAGTATATATTGACAGAGGCCAGGCTACGCGCCGCTCGCGGGGCGGGGCGCGGGGCGCGGGGCGCGGGGCGCGGGGCGAACCCCAGCCATACTACGTACCTATTCTATGCCTAGGCCAGAGATAAGCAAAATTTAGTCGACTAACGATTAACGATTAAGATTAACATATTTAATCGCGACTAACGATTAAAATTGACGATTGATTAGTCTTAGTTGTACGAGTTCCGATTCATAGTCACGATTAAATCAATCGTGGATTAATTTCCAGCGACTATATTTTTAGTCGACTAATTAATTAGATTAATTTCATCTCAATTAATATTAGGAACAAACATAAGTTACTTTTTTGTAATTCTGAGTTTCGAATAACCATAACAGGCGGTTACGATTACGACTTATGGAATGTACAAGCACAGTGTACCTAAAATAACACTGTGGTATAGATATAACTTTACCTGAGGTTGAAGGCATAATATGGTCTTGCTTATCACTTGATAAATAACATGCCAAAGCATTCGTCACTTTTCGACAAATGATGCCAAAGGGGATGTATGCTTTATGGACTGACAAAGGCAACCGTAATAAAAGTATTAGGTACTCGCAGATTATCTATTTTGCAATCTCTTATACTCCGTAAACAACTAACCGACTAAGGGTACGTGAAGTCATATTTATTCATTGCCACGTGTTATTTATTAGTTAACAAAACAATTTACCTGGTATAAAAGATTCAAAATTACCCAAGACCGTATGTTATATTATCCTCGGTACAATGCCCCAAAGGCCAGTTTTAGATTTAAGTTGGTTGTAATATTATTTAAGTTATTGTTATTTAACTATTATTACCGCCTGTGTCTTTACCATGAGTTTGCATGACCGTACTCGCTAGCGACTGCCTAAACGACGCCAAAGGCGCTGCACTTTTGCCCATATAAATTTTTACGCAGTCGCTAGCGAGTACGGTCATCTGAACTCATGGTAAAGGCACTGTAAATTAGTTATTAAAATAAATTTATTGTATTCATTTTTAAAAATCTAACTAATTAATTACTGCATTGACAAGTAAAAACAAAATGGTAAGCAACTGAAGTAGGATAATTAACTGGTTTTCTCGCTCTTTCATACAACTTTCTCTTTCTAAATTTCTAGGTACCTGTGCTCCATCCAAGCCGTAAACACTTAACCCTTACCTAGGAAGGTCATAGAAGTGCTGCACAATAAAAACCACGTTGTATTATTTTAACAAATTTGTATCACACCGCACACTAGAATGATTTTTCAAGTAGGTATATCCAAGTATACAAAATGAGCGTCTTCCAACTTTCAATCGAGATTTAATCATGAAATTTAGTCGATTAATTAATCGTCAATCGCATACCCTGTCGACTAGTTTAAATAGCGATTAAATTAATCGTGACTAATCTTGTCACGATTGATTTTTAATATGCCCATCTCTGGCCCGGGCACTCGACTCGATATAGTTGCTCGCGATTTCGCGAGCCCGTACCGGCTGTGCACAAAACCCTCCGAATACAAAATAAATACTTTACGATCCGGAAACTCAAATGGGATGTTGGTAGGGTCCGAAAATTACTTAAATTGTATGTTTTAAACGAACACAATATAACAACCGAAATAAAGTTTCTAGATAAGCAAAGTTACAATTAAATTTAAGTATGTACGTACACAGAAAAACTAAAAATCTCTTTGATTTTTTTCTATACTAATGAGGAGGCTAGGTTGCAGAATACTGCGTGTACTATACACCTAGGACAGTCCGGGCGCAGCTAACTACCTCCGAGAAGGGGAGTATCAGGAAATAAAGCTTAAATAATTATGACTCCCAAGAGTCGCGATCATTGATTTTTAGCGCAGAACGCATTTTAGGAAGAATAGATTGAATAGTAGAACAAATACTTACCTACAACAAACAAAACAATCTCAATAGCTGGGTAGCTCATTATCATTGACAAGTGGTTAATTGTTACAAGTCCAAATTAGATTACACCGAGTTAGCCTGTACAATGGCGCCTTTTCTATATTAAGAGTCGGCTCATGCCTGGTTTTATTCATAATACTTTACTGAACTTGAAGCTAAATGCTAGCATAAGCATGTAACTAAGTATTCTAGTATACTTAGACCTGTAGCTTCGTGACAACTGTGTGCAGTTGGGGCCCAGACGTACACTGGTCCTCCCACAGACATCTCGGTGAGCAGACCCAGCCGAATAAGGCCTATAGCAAAAACTACATCTTGGTTGAATCAAGAATAGCGCGGTCTATATGGCAGTACACATACGTTGGACTTATCGGTGCACGCTACACACCGCGCTCATTCCTACCGTTATTTTCTTATTACTAAGTTCGTAGACACAGGGTACTGTCTCGCGCTATTTTGGAACAGTTCGCCTGGAGCAGTACCTTATTGAAGACCGCGGCTAAATAGGTTACAATACTTACTTCCTGTGGCAAGCATGAGGTCGCCAGAGCTCCTGAGGGCTCCTCCTGACGATCCTCGTATACGTTTCAAGCAACGACCGTTGCATTGCTTGACAACTATCACCAGCATGAAATACTTGTCTTCATATCCAGCTGTCGTTTTTTTACGGCTACAGAAATGCGTAAAAAACGTTTTCAGTATTAATAATACCGCGTGGAGACGTGTGGGGTGGCCACCCCAAACACGTCTCTTTATGTTACATAAAATAGACGCCCTCATCTGAACACAGCTGATTCGGATCCCTGCCGTTTATGTTCCTACATGACACCGGAATTAAGGAGGACTCTCTGTACACCGAACCGAGCCCTGCAGAGTAAATAAATAAATAAATAAATATTAGAGGACAATCTTACACAAATCGAACTAGCCCCACAGTAAGCTCAAGAAGGCTTGTGTTATGGGTACTAGACGACGATATATTTAATAGATATAAATACTTAAATACATAGAAAACATCCAAGACTCAGAAACAAATATTCATGCTCATCACACAAATATTTGCCCTGACCGGGATTCGAACCCAGGACCGTCAGCTTCACAGGCAGGTGCACTACCCACTAGGCTAAACCGGTCGTCACCGCAGAGTAACCGCGAAACTTTTCCAACTCGCGTCCAACTCCAATGTACATGCGAACTGTCATTAATTGAATGTAACAGTGGAAATGTCTTTAACGCTCATTCGAAAACTAATAATGCCTCGGACCGGAGCCTTAGCACAAGTTCAGGGATCGGATACCGGTATTTTTCTACGGAGAAAATTTATGGTATTATTACGGTTACCGATTCATTATTTCGTTTTTAATGGGACAATCTAATAATACGACGTTGTTACCTAAATACATGATTCAGCCCTACGTAAAGTGCAAAAAATAATACAAAATATTGGGCTAATTCAGGGTTTTTTTAAAATACCGGTATCGGTCCCTGCACGAGTTACCCGACAAAATAACATTTTAGCCACACTCACTCAAATGTTGTATTTAATTAAAATTGAAACTCACTTAATTAAACTCGTCTCCGATGTGCTTCTGACAGATGTCATCGTTTGTCGGCCAACGTGCACGCAGCACGGCCCACAAACTCAGGGTCCAAATTCGTACGCCTAATCGGCGCCCGATGAATGAATATGAATGAATGAATGAATGTTTATTTTGCGGAATGTGGGTACATTAGGTTGGTACAATAATTTTATGGCCCACCATACTCTGCTTGAGTAAGCATGCAAAAAAAATAATCGAAAAAGTAACTCATGATTGTGCTAACGGTTGAGCTCAAGCAGAATAGAGTTTACTTAATTTACTACTTATACTAATACTCGGGCCGGATTCGGCACGGTGTAGTGAGGAAGGAGTATCCTTACGAGAAACGGAAGGGAGATTGAAACACTTGAGATGAAAACAACGGAATGTAATTCCTCACAATTTAACGTTTGTTTTGAAATAATTTTGTGATAAAATTACACGGAAGTTCCTCAAAACGAAATAACATATAATTGGACTAATTGCACTAATTAGTGTAGTTAATGTTTGCGTAAACACGCTTTATGCCGTATGCTAAAACCAGCATAGATATCGAGTTATAATAAGTGCGAATATTTATACATAAATGTGCCACGTGATACATAGTATGTTCAATGCGCCCCACTCGCATCCCACAAATCGATCCATCTCACGAAGAAGTGGGTTGTACTTCGTAAATTAATCTACCTATAAGTATATCTACTTATTGCAGTTTAACACATCGGTGAGTTCTCAGAATTAGTCTCCTGTTTTGGACACGGAACATAACCATTTACATGTAATTCGCACAATTTAGGGTTCGGAACACTCGGAAGATTGAACAGTGATATTATAACATGGCCATTATGATCATGGGCAGTGTATACATCTAATCGATATAATATGACGCCATTACATTGCTAGAGTCCGACCACGCTAACTCTGCAAGGGATAAATTATCAACACTGTGCATTATACGTCATATTTGTATGAAAATGTGACGTTTGAGGTAGTGTTGTCAAATTATTTCAATGCAGAGTTAGCGTGGTCGGACTCTAGTTGGCTACCTATATCGCTGTTGAATCTCACAAGCTATCATAAATTGTGCAATTTATAGCCACAGATCCCACAGTACTATGTTTATTCACTGCCAGAGATGGGCAAAATGTTAACGATCAACGATTTAGATTAACCTACTTTAATCGCGACTAACAATTAAAACTCACGATTGATTACTCTTACTTGTATGAGTTCCGATTCATTTACTCACGATTAAATTAATCGTCGATTAATTTTCAACGACTACATTTTTAGTCGACTGATTAATTAGATTAATTTCGTCTCGAATAATATTAGGAACAAAATGTAAGTTATTTTTTTGTAATTCTAAGTTTTGAGTTACCATGACACGCGGCTACGACTTAAGGTATGTATACCCATAGTGTACCTAATGTATAGGTATAACTGTACCTGAGGCTGAAGGCGTATTATGGTCATGCTTATGGCTTGATAAGTAACATGACAAAGCATTTGTCACTTTTTGACAAAGGGTGCCTGACAAAGGCAACCGTAATAAAGGTATTATTAGGTACCCATAGATTATTTACTTTGAAAAGTCTGGTCCTGCATAAACAACTAACCGACAAAGGGTACAAGAACTCATATTTATTAATTGCCACGTGTTATTATTTATTAGTTAACAAAACAATTTACGTGGTATAAAAGATTTTATATTACGCAAGACCATGTGCGTTGTAGGTATTTGTCTATAGTCAAAACGCTTATAATTTCGAAATGGCATTGTTTTATGTAGGATTAATCTCACGAATTACTGTATTGACAAATAGAAACAAACTAGTAAGCAACTGATGAGGATAAGTGGTTTTCTCGCTCTTCCATACAACTTTCTCTTTCTAAATTTCTACCTGTGCTCCATACAAGCCTTAACCCCTACCTAGGAAGGCCATAGAAGTACTATAAAAATCACATTGTATTATTTTAACAAATATGTAACACAGCACAGTAGAATGAATTTTTAAGTGTACACATGACATATTCCGTCTTTGTTATGTGTAAAATGAGGGTCTTCCAACTTTCAATCAAGATTTGTGAAATTTAGTCTATTAAAATGAAGATTAATTAATCGGCATCCGAAAACCCTGTTGACTAATTTCATGGCAATTATATATTTTTTTGAGCCCGGGTGGTAGTTGCATCTATAGCTCAGTTGTCTAGAGCGACTAGCCGCGAGTGCGGGGAGGTCGCAGGTACAAATCCTGCTCAATGCCTAAATTTTTCAGTTATTCCTATATTTCTAAACTTGTAGATTACGTTACCAGCGTTACTACTTAGTACAAAATTAATTTAGGTATGTTAATCGTGAATAATCTTGTGACGATTGATTGTTTAATCGATTGATTCGTTTATTAAAAAAATTATCGATTAGTGCTCATCTCTATTCATTGCACCCGCAATTACATCTTCAGTTACATTACGTTACAATTTTCTGCTGTCCTAAAACAAATAGTTCAGAGAGTGCATTCATGGATTCACTTTTTACACAAAGTCAAAGTAACACTCAAGTTTCTTCGAACAGACCAATTACTGTGCACACAGCAACACATTACCTCCTTTCAATAAGGTTCACGATTCACGAATCACATAGCTGAATAGTTGATTGTACAGACACGAGCCCCGGAGATCTTACTTCAAGTTTAAGTACTTACATAAAGTTACAGAGTACGAGGAGTTTGTACTTCTAGTTCGGCCAAAACCACGGATTGAGTCGTAAAGATCGTCTAATCCAACAGGATGCCTTCACCTCCCACCTATTCGAGCACGAAGTTGCATTTTATCTGTACACGCGTAGCCTAGGTTGTACTGCCAGACTCAAAAGTGATATAATCGTAACCTTTTCATCGACTGGCTTCAGTTGTCAATGAATGTATCCGGTAACATAACGCTGTCGATTCTCGTAAAGTGTCCCAGAATCATAACTCAACAACCTGTTTCTGCCTGGCTTCCCCTCTTACTGGCTTCAACATCAAACACTTGACTCAAAATCTCATCATGCAACACTTGACTCTAGTAACCAGTAGTTTCATCACAGCCTTCTATTTCGTCGATAATATAGTTTCAGACACTACAGGTTTCTTCTCTCGTTCGTCCTCGTCGTCCCCTGTCGATAGATTCATGGGATCCTCACTGTAGTTCCCCTGAACACATTCAGGCATCAACATGGGGCCTTCTTCGTCATCCAGCAACTCATGTAGCAAATTTAAACATTGCCTTTTAAATAGTCTTTGCTTCTTTAAGGGCAGTTCTTGGTAGTCATTATAAATTCCTTTGAAGAACTGGAAGTAGGAGCAGTTGTCGTCGGGACCGAAGGTGAGGGAGGAGGATGAGTCCTCGTTGGAGGGCTCCGGCTTCACGTCCAGCTTCTGGCCCAGCGCCAGCCAGGGACTGGACATGAAGGGCTTGAGGTCCACCTGCTCACTGGAACTGCCTTCCATGTCCAGGAACGATGGAGTGTAGGATTTGTATGGAGACGGTCGACTGTAACACAAAACTTGAATTTAACAATAGTTACTTTTCGGAGTATAACTCTAGATGTCAAACAGAAATACAGTTCATTCCATTTAACGTATACAATTTTGACGTTTAGTCTCAGACCTAGCATGGCCTGAATTGATAAGGTCTTAGTTATAAAGTGGTAGCAGTGCGACAACCAGGTCAGGGTCAGGTACCGCCGGGAGACTCATCTGATCTCATCTGACAAAAACTACGTGTTCCTCATTATTGTTACTGGTAGTGGTACTCACACGTCGGTGGCCATGTGGTCGCGCAGGAACTCGAGCTCGTCGGCCAGGTACCAGCGGGAGACCATGTGATCTCATCTAACAAAAACTACGTGTTCCTCATTATTGTTACTGGTAGTGGCAGTGGTAGTGGTACTCACACGTCGGTGGCCATGTGGTCCCGCAGGAACTCGAGCTCGTCGGCCAGGTACCAGCGGGAGACCATGTGATCTCATCTAACAAAAACTACGTGTTCCTCATTATTGTTACTGGCAGTGGCAGTGGTAGTGGTACTCACACCTCGGTGGCCATGTGGTCCCGCAGGAACTCGAGCTCGTCGGCCAGGTACCAGCGCGAGACCATGTGATCTCATCTAACAAAAACTACGCGTTCCTCATTATTGTTACTGGCAGTGGCAGTGGTAGTGGTACTCACACCTCGGTGGCCATGTGGTCCCGCAGGAACTCGAGCTCGTCGGCCAGGTACCAGCGCGAGACCATGTGATCTCATCTAACAAAAACTACGCGTTCCTCATTATTGTTACTGGCAGTGGCAGTGGTAGTGGTACTCACACCTCGGTGGCCATGTGGTCCCGCAGGAACTCGAGCTCGTCGGCCAGGTACCAGCGGGAGACCATGTGATCTCATCTGACAACAACTACGTGTTCCTCATTATTGTTACTGGTAGTGGCAGTGGTAGTGGTACTTACACGTCGGTGGCCATGTGGTCGCGCAGGAACTCGAGCTCGTCGGCCAGGTACCAGCGCGAGACCATGTGATCTCATCTAACAAAAACTACGCGTTCCTCATTATTGTTACTGGCAGTGGCAGTGGTAGGGGTACTCACACCTCGGTGGCCATGTGGTCCCGCAGGAACTCGAGCTCGTCGGCCAGGTACCAGCGGGAGACCATGTGATCTCATCTGACAACAACTACGTGTTCCTCATTATTGTTACTGGTAGTGGCAGTGGTAGTGGTACTTACACGTCGGTGGCCATGTGGTCGCGCAGGAACTCGAGCTCGTCGGCCAGGTACCACCGGGAGACCATGTGATCTCATCTAACAAAAACTACGTGTTCCTCATTATTGTTACTGGTAGTGGTACTCACACGTCGGTGGCCATGTGGTCGCGCAGGAACTCGAGCTCGTCGGCCAGGTACCACCGGGAGACCATGTGATCTCATCTAAAAAAAACTACGTGTTCCTCATTATTGTTACTGGTAGTGGTACTCACACGTCGGTGGCCATGTGGTCGCGCAGGAACTCGAGCTCGTCGGCCAGGTACCAGCGGGAGACCATGCGGCCGCGGCCGGTCACCGCGCCGCTCACCTCGTTCCGCAGGTGCCGCGAGTACGAGTTGCGGATGTGCGACCACTTGCGACGAACGTCCGCCACTGCACAATACAAGTTTTAATAAGAGAACAACGGTTGGAACCAGGCGCGGATACAGGGGGGGGGGGGGGGGGCAACAGAGGCAATTGCCCCCCCCTGAAACCTGTGTCAGGGGAGGGCAATTGCCTATGTCCTGACGTAGGAAATATGTTCTGACAATAAAAACAGTTATCAAAAGTCAGTTTTATTTTCGAAAAGTGCCCCCCCCCTGAACTAAATCCTGGATCCGCGCCTGGTTGGAACTCACTTGGAAAGTCACTGTGTTAGAGTTGACTGCTCCAACAAAGGACTCCAATTGTAGTCCGAAACATGTCGCAAATAGTGACTTTCCAAGTGAGTTCCAACCGCTGTTCGCTTATTAAGTGCAAATATGTCTCACGTTAGTGTAAATTTAAATACAAGTTTTATTCATATTCTAGGTCCAATGCACCACAGACTTAATGCTATTACTGAGCCAGTGATCTACATCTTTGGTCTTGTCGTCTCTCCTCTCAGGTGTGACTAGGGAGTAGGACCAGTCGTTGGTTAATGTATAAGTACGTCAAGTACGGTCATGTAAGCTCATGGTAAAGGCACTGGCCACCAGGGGCACAAACATAACATTCCTACACAAATAAACGTAAGTAGAAGTGGTTTGGAAGAGTTTTCCGTTTAGGTCTTGTAGTCCATAATATACAATACCGGTAGTTTGGTACCTAGATGCAGTCAGTTGAGTGGTAGGCTAGGGAAGGCCATTTTATACAAAGTAATCTAGGTTCTAAGATAAGAGACATTTTATTTTGAAAATTTGTTGTTTTTCTGTACAGCCATACCTATATACCAAGAAAAAATATTGGTTTTTAAATTGCTTTCTTTTTTTTAAATTTTTTAGTAACAAATTGCGGTAGGATCTAAGAAAGTTTTTTTTTTAATTTAATTTTGTGACGACTTTACTTTTTGTACTAAAAATATTCTTAAGAAGACAGTTATTTTTGATACTTAAAACTTCTTTAAAAACATACACCGTGGGTATAATTGTGGTTGAAATACTAATTATATTTTAATAATTATGACATTACATCTTAATGACTATTTTCATAACTATGACATTAGATGTTGACGTTAAATTTTCCTCTTGACATTCAGATTTTATTCTAGAAACTGTCTAGATTATACAATTTTTTATGTTTTTATTTTACATATTGACGATCTTTTTGTGAATTTATTATACTCTCTTTTGACATAAGTACATTACAGTAATTCATGTCTACTTTTAAATTTCATATCCATCAATAAATTGCTCTGAATAATTAGATTCAATTTATGTAATATATAACTGACGATTCAAAAGTGCTTGTTGCTAGGCCTATTTGAATAAAGAATATTTTGAGTTTGAGTTTGAGTTTGAATTTAGTTTTACTAGCTCCAAATAACGTCGGTGATAAAGATCTCGATTTATTGATTGTTTCCTTTTCTATTAAGTACCATTCTTTTTCAATCTCAAGGTCTTGTAGCCCATATGGGCTATACCTATATAGGTAAGTATAGGTATAGGTAATATGTATAGTCACCGGTCCAGCCCATGTGGTCGGCCACCTCCTGCCACAGCCGCTTGACCTGGCTGTAGTAGGAGGCCACGGGCATGTTGTTGCGCGCGTACAGCAGCCGGCGCGCGCGCACCAGCCGGATCATGCGCCGGTCGTCCGCCTGGCTCGAGTCCACCAGCCGCCCCACCCCCACCTCGGGGCCCTCCTCGGGAGACCGCTTTGGCATTTTTGCACTTTTCATTACACTACACTAATGCTTTATTGAATGGTCTAAGCAAGATTTGAAATTAAAATGAAAAACATAGTAAATTATAACCTTTTCCACCAAGCAGGTAAAATTCAATCATATTGTATCAATGTCATAAATACTGACGTGTAGGCGTTTTCATACTAATCTCATCGCACCGCGTCGCTCAACGCGCGTCGTCTGTCTAAAGGTAACAATGTTACGGTTAAGAAAATGCCAAAAACAGGGTGCTCATTTAAAAATTAAAATGTATAATAGACTGCCATCAAAAGTAACGTGTTTACCGATTTATAGTTTTAAGAAAAAAATATCTAATTATTTCAGGAACCATGCCTTTTACTCAGTGACAGAATATTTGTCTATCAATATTAATGCACAAAATTTTGAATAATGTTATACCTACAATAATGAAATTGTATTCTATTTTATTTTATTTTAATCTATAATATTTTACTCATAGCATATTGTATTGACATACCATGTAATGCCCATATTACTTTATGGTGAATTAAATTAAATAAATAAAATAATAATAATAATAAAAACAATGTTAGGTAAGTTTGTCACCGACCAGGGACGTGATATCCCTATACATTGGAGAAAGATAGGAACATCTCACTCTCAGATTAAGGCGCGTTTATTTATACTAAAATAAAAATAAATAAATAATTAAATATTAGAGGACAATCTTACACAAATCGTACTAGCCCCACAGTAAGCTCAAGAAGGCTTGTGTTATGGGTACTAGACGACGATATATTTAATAGATATAAATACTTAAATACATAGAAAACATCCAAGATTTAGAAACAAATATTCATGCTCATCACACAAATATTTGCCCTGACCGGGATTCGAACCCAGGACCGTCAGCTTCACAGGCAGGTGCACTACCCACTAGGCTAAACCGGTCGTCAAATATTGGGCCTACTAACAACGGTCCTTTAACTGGCACGTCGTTTACATGGCCAAATTGTCTGTCGAATTCCCCCAGTGAATATCGCCTTTAGGAAGAACCCAATCCACACGTATTTTTTCAGCCCTCGCTTAAAATGAGGGATATATACGTATGGGTAGGTACAACCATCTGTTAGAGCATGACATAGTCTATCTCATTCTAAAAGATGGGAGAATCAACTTTTTTGTGTTGTTACCTTGACCCATTGTCCAAGGGACACTAGTGGAGCAGTTTGTTAAAAAATGTTGTGTTAAGTTCTACTAACATGCTTAGTAGATGGACTATTGTGGAAATAGCTTATAAATACCACAAATACGTATGTCTGATAAAATTAAATAACATAAAATCACGATTGTATTCGAATTGTCCCCTGGACAACTTAGACGTAACTATGGCAACGAGTGGCACTAAAAATTTGATTCACCCAGATATGCATGTATCGATTTAATAAACGCACGTTTAAAATATGTTTATGAGGACTAAGGTGTGAACCCGGGAACGCATAGCTTGTTTATATTGGAGCAGCGCCATGTTTCAGTCGACTGTCGAATTCGCAACCACCGAACGTAAACAAGCTTATATACCTACAAATCGAATCGCAAACACATTAAAACGAAAAGGCCATTACAAACTGGAAGAGACACGGATACAATCGGATCGAGAGCAATGAATTCTCATTCCAAGTACAGCTGCACTGACTGAGGTCAATTATTATAAGTTGCATCATCTGTGCCTTTACCATGAGTTTGCATGACCGTACTCGCTAGCGACTGCGTAAACGATTTAGTATGCCGATTCTTAGTTCTATTGCGTAACCGCCAGAGGCGCTGTACTTTTGCCCATAAAAATTTTTACGCAGTCGCTAGCGAGTACGGTCATGTAAACTCATGGTAAAGGCACTGTAATGCGCATACGGCGGGATAGGTTACATTGCGTGTTGTACTGCGCATGTGTACCCGGCCTTAAAACAAATATCTATACGAATTCGAACAGTCATTTTTGGAAGTCGGTAAAAAAGTTATGAAACCCTCTGTAGCTCAGTTAAAACGACGTCACTTGGTCGCGGGTTCAAATCCCGGCTTTTTCACTTCAATCGAAGTTCACTACACTATCACGTACTACACACACTTTAGTTTTTATTTAAATTCCACCGCACGTCGCTTCGCGCCGGCTCCTTGGAGCACACACGGACGCGCGCATAGCGTCAGACAGACACGCGCAGCACGAAGCAAGCAAACACATGCGGTCTCTATCTAGCTTGCGAGAGCGCTGCGGGTGCGAGCGGCGCGCCGGCGAACACGTGAAAAAGCAAGAGCGCAGACGCTACGTGTCCGAAGGCGCGTCTTTTTATAAATCGATCGGCCCCGCCCGCCGCGGCCGCTCGCTCGCGGTGGACAAAAGATTCCAAAAGGTTCCTCCGTAAGTTAAATAATCTACTTTCTATTATAGCATAGTTTACGCTTTACCTTCACCCTTGACCTAACTACAAACGGGAATAGAACATGCAGACTGTTAGTTGGACATGAAACGGTCCGTTATGTTTACAGTTAGGAATACATTTTCGTCATCCAAGCCTTGGTGCGACTTGGTCCTTAGTCTATAATTATAATGTACTCTTTCTGCACTGTTTAAACTTTAGACCAAGTCAGAGTTTAACACATCACGATTTAAAAAAAATAAGAACGAAAAGGACTCAATTTTTAAAGGCAACTGACGAAATACCTAGTTATCTCGCTTGTTTGTTCTGTTATAATCAAAACACTATTAGCTAGTCTACTATACTACTAACTCTAGCTCTATTACACCTAACTAGGAATATATAATTATGAATTTAGGTGCGAGTACAGTAGTGCTTACAATTATGTAAGTAGTTTTGTTTTCATACCCACTGTTTACAATAATATCTAACTCCATTCAATTTGCTACACTACGCAGGTCTGGAACGGCACAAGTGTTCGTCGTCGACAGTTCCTTATCAACGTATCATTCGTATCGCAAGGCCGCCCCGCGAGCCGCTTAGCAACGACCTTCGCGATTCTCACACTATACATTACTACTTTTATTCACAAGTCTTCGCTATCAGTCACTTAGACCGAGCAAAGTATAGCGTGCTTCGCGATGTAGTTATTTAATTACGAGACAGCAGTAAATACTGCGTAGGATTTAGAGCGATTCGGTTTTATTACAGTAGACGAGATCTCGTATGATGGAAGCCATCTTTGAACGCACATTACAATGCTAGGGGCGTTTTTCTTGAACTGGGAGAGGTTTATTGCAAAGAGTACAATATGTGTACTTATATGTGGCACAGGGCTCCAAGAAGGTGGTCGTAAACCCTCTCAGGCGAAAGTTAGGAAGGTAAAAATGAAATTTAGACTGTTCTGCCATGTTGACCGGTTTAGCCTAGTGGGTAGTGCACCTGCCTGTGAAGCTGACGGTCCTGGGTTCGAATCCCGGTCAGGGCAAATATTTGTGTGATGAGCATGAATATTTGTTTCTGAGTCTTGGATGTTTTCTATGTATTTAAGTATTTATATCTATTAAATTTATCGTCGTCTAGTACCCATAACACAAGCCTTCTTGAGCTTACTATGGGGCTAGTTCGATTTGAGTAAGAGTGTCCTCTAATATTTATTTATATTTATTTATATGTATATTGTACATAATTGCTCTCATGAGTCTGTTGGTTGGCACTGCATGGGAAACGCAGATCCTGAATTTATAACATACTTGTAAGGAACTTATTGTTCTGCATCGCTCAACACCAAGAATAATTATATAGTTATCATCTCATCTAAAACCTACAAAAAACAGTCGAGTGAAAGGGTTGCTGATTGAAAAGCAATGAAAATAATAGAATGCAGAACAAAAAGTGTTTGCATAAAGATTGAACTGACTTGGCTCAAAAACAAACTAGTCGAAGTACTTAGTTATTTGATCCCACCAGTTATTTCATTTCATTTCATTTATTGCAATACTTAATCATGTTCATTTTACAGTGAATGTTAAGATCCTATAATAAATAGGTACATGATACCCTGCTAGGGCACGCACGGCAATTCATTATACTTACATTCTAAAACTAGGTACTTTCTGGATATAATATTACGGTAACAAATAAAATCTCTATTATGTATATAAAATTTTAACGTAGGAACTTTATATAGAAAATGAAATTAACCTAATGATTGAATGTAATTGATAATTTATACTAATAATTATTATAATTGATTGTAAATTTTATTCTTACAGTTCATCATTTAAATATTCACTTACTGTATAATAGCATTTTGAAATTAATATTTTTTTAATTGTTTTTAAAAACGTTTTATCACATTCTTCCTGTTTTCCTCGCCGACATCGCAACACAGTCCGGGTACGCTCCCTCCTTTAATTAATGCGTCCTGTCCTTGTCGACTCCGCGAGTTGCTTTATGGCACTTTTTAAAAACCTCTTATCTTTATGCAAATTTCAAAACTTTCGCGATAAATTCGCTCTTCACAGGCCGACTCGCGGCCCTCGCCGGAACCATAAAGCACGAATCAGAATTCACTACACATTCCCTCGGGCTATCCATCATAACTTGGCCTTTCAATTCGTAACGGCTGCGAACTCGTAACTCAGATTTATACTGGTTCGCTCGGTACCTGAAGATTGTGAGTACCGGCTTTTTATCGTAAATTGGCATCATTTTTATGAGCGGCATCCCGGGGCTTCAATCCCGGAATGGCCCGTCTTAATTGGCCCAGCTGCCAGCCGATTGTCTCGTTACTCATGCCTATAACACGGAAACGGAAGTCCTTGCTGGTAGTTCGTAAACGAACTCACAATGTCTACGAAACAGCTGTTAGAAGCAACACGGCTATGTAAAGGGTGCTCGTTGCTTACTGCACACACCATTGTTATCACAGCACACACCATTATTATCAGTATTATCACAGCACAGCTTGAAGACGCGTGCCACACGCATGCACATGTTGCGCACAATAAACTTACGAAAGTTAGCATTTATTGTGCAAACACCTTTTACTATAAGTACATCAAAGGGACAAGGTGTGACGCTGATCAGTCAATCTCATTCATGAAACATATTGCGCGACATAATTGATGGATAAAAATGACGAACCCAAAACTCTCCGCCATTATTAAGCTACCGTAAAGGCGGGTTACTTTGACTCTATAGCGGTTAACTTTGGCCCATATAAAAACCACAGCTAGAAGGTTCTAATAAAAAAACCAAAAACGTTGACGGTTAATTGAAACCAACGATATGGTAATGTGCCATAATTTAAATACAATGATAAAAACTAGACCTAATAAATCTCAAAGGCCAATGTTACCTTCCAGGGCTAAAGTAAACAGCCTTTACGGTACATAACAATCTATTAAGTAGTCAAATGAGTTTTAGTGTGAACATATGCTTATCCACACAAAGGACAAGGGATCGTTTTTGTCCTCCCGTTAAGGAAAGAAAGCGAATGCAATCGTTGAGGACACTTTTAGTCTCATAGAATTGACAAACGGACTGGGAATGGCAAGATATACATATACTGTTTGTGGAGTCCGGTCTGTTCATGCTTGCTAGGACATAGTGACTACGTTAATACTAGTGTCTTTTTATAGGGGATTGACGAGATACATAATCCTGTTGTGGATTCGTTTTATTATCAGTAACTTAGAGACCATATACATCTCTAACAATATTAAATTAATTTTAATTTTGACGCTCAGAGACCATGTACATCTCTGGGATATTATATTAATTTCATTATACTCCTTGTTTAATCTTGAGACCTTATACATCTCTAACTTTACTGATATTGTAATATTTGTAATAGATAACTTTGCAAGTTTATCTTCACTGTTTGACATTAATTTTGTTATAATTGTAAACTCGAAACTATTATTCCTTCTTGAACTGTAAATTAATATTTTGACATGAAAAATGTATTACAGACTTTCTTAAATTGTAAATTAATATTTTGACATGTAAAAGTGCCCTTGTGGCCTATTTGCAGAATAAATGTTTGTATTTGTATTTGTATATGAGTAGGTAAGAAAAGATCAGTTATCTCGGAATCCAGAACACAATTTATGTGCTCTTCTAAAAACATTTTTAACACACTGGAACTCGATAACCGGCGGTGTCGGTGTCGGTGTCAGCCATGATGGATGGACCCTGGGGACGGGCCGGGGGAGGACCGGGGCTAATTACTGACACACCTAGGACTCACGATGTGTGTCTGTTATGCTAGCCCGGCCGGTGCCATATGGTACAAGGGCCATGCCATCTCAGTATACATAATAGACATATGTACACTGAGGAAAGGCTCTCTTGTCACTAAAAGTTTGCAATAGACAGCGCTCATGTCCCTGCAATTTTACGTTCCACCTAAAGAGAAATTGTACAGAGATGATCATTGTTATTTGCAAATAATAAACTCTCGATGCAAATAATAAAAGGAATGATGCTGAGGGCCGTCCCTTTCACTCATATGGTGTATAACATGAGAGTGAAAGGGACGCCACGATACGAAGTTCGGATTTCGAAGTTCAGAGTAGGCCCTCTGGAGAAGAGTTGGGATTTTAAAGTGGCATGTATTGGATGTAGGGCCAGTGTCGAGCACAGGGACGTTTACCTTACTGATAATTAATAAATACCTACCTAACAAGTCTCCTTCATAGCTCTGAAAATATATGAGACATTTGTGACGTACTGAAAGCCGATGTAAATGCTAACTTAGCTGTCAGTAAAATGACGATTTAAACGTAAACATCTTTGTGAACACCTCGCCCGTGTATATCTGCTGCTGACTGTACTCCCGCAGGGACTATCCGCCGTTACAATCTATTCATATATCCCTAACCCGTTATATGGACTGTTTCACAAAACATTTTTTCCACTTCCTCCACACGATGCTCATTGGCTCTGTGTTCGTGGCATACCGGCATCGCCAGGACACCATGAGCCGTATTTGCAAAGCTCACCGATCATCATCACTCAGTGTAACCAGTATCAGCCTGATCCCTTCACGCGTTATTGTGGCGGTCATAGGTGTCAGGTTATACTAGAGTGTCCTGATAGGGTATGAAGGTGTGTGAACGGCTACGGTCCCGCGCCGGCGCAGCGGAAACGCCTGCAGAAAACAGCTGGGGAGACTAATTGTGACGTTAACTCATACTGACGATCAAATAACAATCTTATTATTCAAACGAGAGGTTTCAAATTGTAATAACAGTTCGTAAAGTCCTTTTTTACATAAAAAATTGAGTCAATAAAAACGTGTACAAAATTCTGTTGGTGCGATTCATTTATTTATATTACGACAATTTGTTGTCAGGTCAGTGGAGCGATAGGTGAAGAAAGATGCAGTTTATCTGCGGCCACTCATATGCAAACTCGAAAATAAATAAAACTAATTCTAGCATCAAAATACTTATAAATCCAATTTACCCAAAACCAGCCGAAAATGAAACCTAGCTAAAGAGCTGTAAAAAACATCGAGCCATTTTCGACAACCATAGATTTTGCAAAAAATAATATACAAACTTAGAGATCAGAAAGCCCCCACACTAGCGTCTTTAATGTTATTCTGTTCGTTTAATAGTCTAAGAGGGTGTCCTGGCATTATTAAAGTACCTACACGAAAGGCTGCGATCTGCGATGTATCAAAAAGAGCATATAGGTATGTGTGAATATAGCCTACATAACTCACTGTCGCATCCAATTTGGATAGAAACCAGACAACGCGACACGACGCGCGCGCGGCACCTGCGGCTAATTGCCGAATTTAAATAACTACACCAGTGCCTTTAACATGAGTTTACATGACCCTACTCGCTAGCGACTGCGTAAAAAATTGTATGCGCAAAAGTACAGCGCCTCTGGCGGTTACGCAATAGAACTAAGAATCGGCATACTAAATCGTTTACGCAGTCGCTAGCGAGTACGGTCATGCAAACTCATGGTAAAGGCACAGGCCTCTTTTTCACCAAAGTTGACAAAAACATTACAAAGCGACTTTGTTGCACTACCAAACATCAACAAAATCTGCAACGTTTATTTTTAATGGTGATGATGATGAGATGCAATAAAATAGCTTAGTTATACTGGAATTTGATATTTTCGGAATTATCCGACAGTCGGAATTACCCGAAGACACCATAAACAAACTTAATGTTTATTAATGTGTCCACTGCCAATTGCAAATTCTCTTGGTAATGATGATATCCGATTTCGTATTTTTTTTAATGACAAAAAAAATGTTGTCATGTACCCCGAGGAGTACTGTTGCCAAACAAAGCCACAGGAAGCTGAAATTTTACCACAATAAAGCCGGTTAAGGCCCGCTTCGGCGCGGGGCAGGTGCCGACTGTGTGCACACACTCCCTAATGACCGCAATTCCATACAACGCATCCAAAATTGCTTGAAGAGGCGACAAAAAGTCAAGGGCAGGTACCTATTTAAAGTTAAAAGTAAACCGTGCGTTCTGCGAACGGTGCCGAACATATGTTTGTGACAGAACACAGCTGTTTCGGCCGGAATTCCAACATATACAAACTGAGATAGATAGAACCATGTCGCAGTATCGCATCCAACTAGGAGGCAAAGAAATTGTTATAATAACTACAGTGAAAAGGTTCTAAATCGCTCAGGTACGGCAACGTGTTTTTTCAATCGTTTCTTGGAAGATCAGCTGATCCCTGGCAGGCGGGAGATTTATCGGGCAGGGCGCGTGTTGCGACTCAAGCCGAGCCAGCATGACCACTTTATAATCGGCGTTCCTACTAAAAGAGTGGTCAGAAAACTACTAAAAAATACCAAATAAATTTCATAATCTACTAGAAACTACTAGACTAACTAAATCAAGCTTGATTGTGTATAAATCGCAATTATTTGTGTATAAATCTTGTATATCGTAGTTCGGAACAAGCATTCGTCCTTTGCTAGTAAGTTAGTGAGTGCGAGAGGGAGAGAATGTCAGTAAAACACTCAATCATGCATAGTGACAGCTTCGTGAAAGCGCATCCACAAGCCTCGACATAGAGCGAGACAACCAAGGTCATAATATCCCTATCTTGCAAATCTTATAAGCTGAAACGTTTAATTTACAACATTTATAACATATTGAAACAGATTTTCAAAAAATGTCAAGTAGCCACTTGTGGATTGCTATAAACTACTAAAAACTACTGATTTATTTTCTCCTACTAAAAGCTTGAAAAAATTCCCTCAAAACTACCAAAAAAGTAGGAAACTACTAAAAGTGGTCACGCTGAGCCGAGCGGCCGCGGCCGGCGGCGGCGGCGGCGCCGGGACCCGGGACGTGCCGGGGACGTTAATTGCGGCGGAAACACTTCGCCGGGGCCATTACAGCGATTAGAAAACGGTTCGGAGGACCGGGAGCAGGTGAGGCGGCCGCGGAACCCGGCACTGTACATAATTATGCGAGCTAGTACCGCTCTACTAACGCTAATGCAAAAGCTACACCTACTGATGCATTAGGGTAATACATTAAATAAAATAATAAAATAAATAAATGAATATTAGAGGACAATCTTACACAAATCATAGCAATTGACAAGGGGTTCCAGGTTGATGCGATCTACACAGATTATTCCAAGGCCTTCGATAAAATTTCTCATACTATTTTGATTGATAAAATGAAAATGTTTGGTATTCACGGTGATCTACTGAGATGGCTAACGTCATACCTTCGGGATCGATCTCAAGCCGTATCTGTCAAAGGTTATACCTCCTCCTTTACCCCTGTCTTGTCTGGTGTGCCCCAAGGGTCCCATTTAGGTCCCCTGCTGTTTAACATGTTTATCAATGATGTTGTTGACTGTTTCCAACATTCCAAAATCTTACTATTTGCTGATGACACTAAAATCTTTACATTAGTTAAATCCAAAGACGATTGCAAACTGTTACAAGAAGACTTAAATAAATTAGATCAGTACTGTATAAAAAACTGCCTCGACCTTAATATTGAGAAGTGTTGCTCGATTTCATTTTCCCGTAAGCGTAACCCAATTTATTTTGATTACTCAATCAATAATAAAATATTGAAAAGAGTTACTGAAGTCAGAGACCTAGGTGTTCATATAGATAATGAAATACAACTCACTTCTCATATTGACAAAATCACGTCAAAGGCATACAGGATGTTAGGTTTTATTTTCCGGCAGAGTAAGGACTTTAAGGATCCGCATACCATCGTTCTTCTGTATAATGCTTTTGTTAGATCGCACTTAGAGTTCGCTTCAATTGTTTGGAGTCCTCAATATTCGGTTCATATTGATGCCATTGAGAAAATTCAAAATAAGTTTATTAAATGGATGAAATATAAATTTAAATCTTTTTCCAGTGATAACATCGTGAGTCTTCAGCTGCGTAGAGAACATAAAGACCAGATATTTTTGTTTAAATTACTAAATCATTTGACTGAGTCGCAATATCTCATTAGTAATATTTCATATAGATGCCCTACATTTCGAACCAGATCAAACGCTCTATTTTCTATTCCATTTTGTCGTACTAAATATGTCAAAAATTCACACCTTGTGAGAGCATGCTCAACATACAACACAAAATACTTTGAGCAAGATTTATTTTGTACGAAAATTGGTAAATTCGTTGCCTCACTGAAGATTAACACCCAGTAACAAATATAGTAGTGTTTAAATACAAATGTAGTGTTGAATGGTATATTCTGTTACCACTAGCATTAAATCTCTGCATGTTATTGTATTTGTAAAGTATCTGTTATTGTTTTCCTTTTGTTGGTTAACCTCATTAATATTACTTTTTTTTTCTTCTTTATACATTTTGCACCTTTAAACTTACACTTCAATTGTATTTTAGGTACCCTTAGAGCAAATTTTGTTGTTATTTCATTAGTGGAAACTGTTTTGGCTCATGTATCAGTTCATAAATTTTTATATAATGTATAATTTTTAAGCTGTTTGTTTCCCAATAAAAAAAAAAAAAAAAAAAAAAAAATCGAACTAGCCCCACAGTAAGCTCAAGAAGGTTTGTGTTATGGGTACTAGACGACGAAATATTTAACTCAGAAACAAATATTCATGCTCATCACACAAATATTTGCCCTGACCAGGATTCGAACCCAGGACCGTCAGCTTCGTAGGCAGGTGCACTACCCACTAGGCTAAACGGGTCGTCATACATTACCTAACACATTCACGCAAAATAGGCGCAAATGATGTCGAGTTGCGGACTAGCCCGCGCAAACCTATACCTACACCTAATACATAAGGTTGATTGTAATACTAATAATACTAATATTTAAAATGTGTACATCCTGTTGTTTTTTTAACTATGAAGTACTACTATATTACACTCGAGAGCAAAAGTTTCGGGGCACTACCATCATCTACCATAAATCGTAATATTTTGAAAACAAATTCACCCATCTAAGAGAAATAATTAATTTGAACCTTATAGACAATTTAATAATGCTTCATAACACGTATAAAAACGTATTGGTTAACGTGAAATAATGGCATTTAAAAAAGTTATAAACATAATGATCGCTTTTTTCTCAAATTCGACCTCCTAATTTGCGCAACTATCTTTGCTTTTGTTTTTGTTCTGTCATAAAATGTATTTATACGAAGTCCCTAGGTATCCAATAGTCATTATTAAAGTAGTAATTATATATGTCACTCACACCCGAGGAATGTACGAGAATCCTTACGACGCTGGAAATTGATGCTTGAGGCTTTAAGCCCGCTATTTGTACTCATTTGTTTTGTGCATTAAAGTTTAAATAAATAAATAAAATGGGAGAAGTCAGCAAGAAACAGCAAGAATTATCGGCTATGTACCGTTGTCTAATACAGTTCAGCGTGTTTGCTAGCGGTTTCTAGAAACTGGTTCGGACCTATGCAGACCAAGAACAGGCAGACCCAGGTGTACAACCGACGGGAAGATCCATATCTAGTCAACACTATGCTGCAAAATCGGTTTCTTACGGGAACGGCACTGACTCAACATTTTTTAGTGCTTAGTGGAAGAAGACGGCGACTTGTTGAAGGTAATTGGAAACCTTTTAGAGCCGCAAATGGTCCGAAACTCGAGAGGCATCGTTGTATAGCAAGACGAATTTATGCACGCGTATACAGTCGTATTGTATTGGACGATTTTATTATTATTATTTTTATTAAAAATGGGATCGCTCTTGGCCAGCACCTAGCCAGGGGGCAAAGATGAAACCGACGATGAAGCGAGCTCACCCAGAAGGTGCCTATTCACTCGTGCCTTAAAAAGGTCTAGGACCTATACCTAGACTCTAGGTTATATGAGCTCGGAAACACAAACGCCGGCAGAGAATTACAAACCTTAGAAGTGCGCATTATAAAAGATGATGCAAAGCGCTTGGTTCGAATAAGAGGAATTTCGACCAAGTAAGGATGGTATCCAGCCGTATGTCTGGATGTCCGATGGAAGAAGGGGGAAGGCGGTATGAGCTCATGGAGCTCCTGAGCACACTCTCCGAAGTACAATTTGTAGAAGACGCACAGACATGCTACTTTGCGTCTTTGAAAATTGGTAAAATGTCATGTTCTCGGACGAATCAAAATCTATGCTGTATAACAACGACGAGAGCGATTTTATTATTGGCAAACGGGGCTTAATACAATTGTATAAATATTTGCCTTTTTTAAGCCGTCATGTCCCGGCGAAAAATATAAAAAATAGCATTCTTTGTTCTGATCCCTAGGATCCCAGGGACCGGTAGGCGACGGGTTACCGTTTGCCCGAAGTTTGGAATGTGGGTATCACGGTCCGTGATCGCAAGCTGACACAAATTAAATTATTTGGCCCAGGGACGCTTAACTTCATCTTCAGATGAAATTAATTGGAGCCACACTGAATGGAGAATAGATGAATTTGCATGCCACAGTAAATGTATTTGTAAAATTATTTCCTTGCAAAATATTACATAGATATAAATACTGAAAAACACAGAAACCATCCAAGACTCAGAAACAAATGTTATTCATCCTCATCCCACTCTAATATTTGGTCTGACCGGAATTCTAATAACCCAGAAGGCCAGAACCGTCAGCTTCGTGGGCAGGATTAGCCACTAGGCTAAACCGGTCATCGCATTTGTTTTTCAACGAAAGTCCTCAATTTAAAAAATGCCCGTATTGTTTTTAAAAATGTATTGTAAAATACTATGACACTACATGATTATGCAATAAATCATTTGTATTTCTAGTAGGCGAAAGCAAACACATGGTCGTTTACTTTCCAGTTTGTGGCGCATGGATCCACCTGGTCCACTTGTAGACTGCCCAATAGCTAGACGAACAAACGGCTTCTCCGAGCGCTGGCTGCCTTTGCAAGGAAGTAGAACAAAATTCGATTCCAGTATGAATGATTGCAACAATTTGAAAATAGTACCTTGACAAGAGCGACAGACTTCCATTCCCAAGTAGCCCTAGATGCAGTCGCTGATTCGATCTAGACCTCGGGTCGACGCCCGATAGCGTTCCACTTTGTATTTATAGCCCAGCGGGGGGGGCGGGGAGGGGAGTACTGAAACTGCGCCAATACTCGCGTCACTTTTAATTCCAATCAATTCGTTCCTCACGTCCACCGCGCCGGCCGGCACAGCGGGGGCGCGGGGAGCGGGGAGCGGGGAGATGTCCTCACGATTACTGTTACAAACATTAAATTTAATTTATAATTGCGTATAAAATAATTATAAATAGATTGAGTAAAGGCACCAGCGCTTGACACCGCTAAACCATTATACCATAGGGGGCGTTCATAAATTACGTGAGGTATTTTTTAAATTTTCTGTCCCTCCCTCTCCCCCTGGTGAAATGTCGAGAGATTTTATTCAAGCCCCTCCCCCATCCCCCAATCTCACGTGAGATTTTTTAAAATGTGGGTTTCTTACGTAAACGCGTTGGATTGTTATTGTAAAAAGAAAAAAAAATTGCTTTATTTACGACTAGTTAAGACTAGTAATCAATATTGCTGAGAGTTAACGTCGAAGTATGAATGAAATTATTCTCTTTCGAACGAATTAGTGAATAATCTTAATCGTATTACGATTACGCTTAAGATTAAATCTTATAAGCGTGTACAATCTGGATGAAATGGACCAAAACAGTATAATTTTTTTTGGCTTCAATCAGAAAAAAATTTGCGTGATATTTGCCGAGAACCCCCCTCTCCCCAACGTAAGATTAAATGAGATTTAACTCGACCCCCTCCCCCCCTTAAACATCTCACGTAATTTATGGACGCCCCCATACCGCTTTCGAAGTTTACAGAGGAATTTAAAAATATTGTGTTTATTGCGTAAATATTGTAGGCAATTAATATCTAAGATATGTACAAACTTGAGATCTTTAACAAATCCAGGTATAAAATACTTAACTAAATGATTACATCAATACTGCTTAATGGTAATCCGATGTCATAATCCGACACATGGAGTATAATAAATCTATCACTAACCTAGTGTCCACGCCCAATCCTTACAGTACATAATTACTCAGTATTTAATATGTATTGTTTACAGTGGCCCAGTGTAAAGATGTACTGGAGTAATCGGTTATTTGATACCTTAATGCATGTGTGTGTGTACTCACACTACACCAGTTCTCAGCCACAAGTTGCAATTGAATGGAACAAGTCTAACCGAACAGGCTAGCACTGCTCAAATGGCCAGTCGTGAACTCGTCGCTGGCCAAAAGCCTTGCCATTTTAATGTTATTAAAATTGTAACCTGTGAAACTTTTTACAGTGGGGTGATTGCGTAAAGTTTGCCGATCTTACCATTGATTATAACTCTTCGTATACTTTTTAAATTATGTAGCATTCGCCCATTTACAGGCAAATTACTACAACCTGAATACTGCCCCTTATTGAAAAGTATCGTCTGACTATTTTTTTTTTAATTTTATTAATTTCCAGGAGCTTTCTGAATCGTTAACTGTGCTGAAATCCATTATACAAGGAAAAGCAAAATTTATAAAAACCTTTATTTCAGCTCTTTTATAAAACATCGTCTTTGTAACTTCCAGTGACTTGTTTTCGTTAATAGCCTAGCCTAGATTTGTAGACTACAATTGATTCACCAGTCTCCACTTGACTTGGCAGGATCCAGTAAGTATATCGTGTTAAAAGCTACAAAACATTATCAAAAATATTTTATATTCTAACGCTAAAAGTATTTCTTCTATTTGGCCGTAGAAGATATTTAAAGATAGTCACCCATTATTGGAAGGTCAATTTCGAATGAATAAACTCGATTGGTTAATTAAAGCAAGTCGATTTTAGGATACTCAATACTCATGCTAGACGCATGTTATCTGCATAGTTACAAAATGAACGCCCTTTAAATTGTAGTCACCATAAAGAGCCGGGCGTGTGAAATTTGTGTTCTCGTTACATATTTCCTATGATTTACAAGTTTTTGGTACATCATGGATTCAGAATCCATGGAGATGCTAATTATTATTCTTAGCTCAAAATTATAAACGAAAATTTTCAAAAATAATATTTAATAATAACGTACTTTGAAAAATTCAAATACATAATCTTTCTGACAAATTAGAAAGCTTTCATTTTGAGGTTTCCAATATGTAAACGCAATAGTAAGAATGAAAAATGAAAACACAAAAAACACAAACCTGAGTAAAAAATACCTATACACACACATTACTAAATATGAACAGAGTAGTGTAAGAAAGTTTTATTAAAAAATAATGAAGGGCGATTGCTGGGCGACGTCATGGTTTACTTAGAATTAGATAAGACTGAGCATAAAATCCTCGAGTAAGGTAAGACGCAGCACCGAGCAGGCGAGCACAGAAAGCGGCGTTCACGGTTCAGTCTTCAAGCCGCACGCGAAGGCGTACTGGTACGCGCAGTACCGCTGGTAGCGGCGGCGCGCGCGCCGCGCTCAGGACGGCTCGGACGTGGGCTGCGCCGGCGCCGCCTCGTCGCTGCTGGACGACGCCGCGCGCGCCCACAGGCTCGCGTAGTTCTGCTGCTCGGCCAGCAGCGCCTGCGCGGTACGATGAAAATTTTCGTTATGCCGAGCCTTGCAATAACCAGCAAAGGAATAGATTACACGCTTAGGGTGGGTATCACCAAACCGTCTTAGGCTCGGTTGCACCAGCATACGATCACAGGCCGGTCATCGTCAAATATGGCGCCGGCAGCTGTCACCCCATAGAAACTTGTCAAACTTTCCATACAATCAGATTTTAACGAATACCCCTTTCGATTACAGACGGCTTGGTGCAACCCACCCTTAATCGTGGGCGGTGTTCGTTAAAAGTTAATATCTGATTGTATGGCAAGTTTGATAAGTTTGTATGGTAAGGCAGCTGCCGGCGCCATATTTAACGTTGATCGGTCTGTGATCGTATGCTGGTGCGTAATTTTAAGTGGTGCAATCCACCTTATTGATGAATGTTGTACTAGACGTATACATTATAGGTATGTAGGAATTAATGTTTAACTAAGTGATAGACGATTTGCTGAAAACTACAACTATTAGACAAATACAGCATTACATACAATCACAGAGCATATTGTTTGTTAAAAGTTCAACTTTATCAGCATCGAACGAACACACATAAAAATGCGTGTTATTTAGTACGTGTGCGGTTACTAACACATGTATAGACTTTGTGGGTCCGCTACCGTGACCTTACCTCTTCGGCGGCCAGCACGGCATCGAACAGCACGCGCTTGATCTTGATCTGCGCGGGGTACGGGAACCGCTTGGTGGACTGGCACATGCTGTTGAAGAAGATGTCGATGGGGTCCGGCGCGGGCGCCGCAGGGGATGCGCGACGACGCCACGAGCCCGAGCGCCGCTTTCCCGTCGCCTGCGCAACAGAACGAGTTTTTCAGTCGCCTGAACTAACCCATCAATAAGGATTTGCGTCGACCACCAAGTCGTTCTACCCATATTATAGGCCTACGGCTATCCCGCGGTTTATGATGCAAGTATATATTACTTATTAAAAGATCTTCAAGTTCTTCGGAGTAAAAGTGACTAACAGAAGCAGCTCCTCCGCCTCGCACTTAAGGAAATTCCGTGCTTAATTTTATTCACAACACAACATATAATCACATCATATCGGATGCTCATTGCTTTATCTACATAACAACCCTCACCCTCACCTTGCAACAAGCCCTCACCTTGCAGAGGTAGTCCAGCTTCCGATCAATAACCGTCAACTGCGAGCTCTTCCTCTTGGGCTCGTCGTCGTCGGAGTCGGAGTCGTCGCTGGAGACGGTCTGGTTGTCGTCCGGCTCGTCGTGGCCGTTGCGCTCGTCGTCGTCGTGGCCGTTGTGCGCGTGCGCGGGCGCGGGCGGCGGCTCCTCGGGCTTCTTGCGCGCCGACATGTGCGGCTGCAGGAACGTCATGTGCTGCATGTACTTCCAGGGGTAGTTCTTGCGCGCGGGCGGCTCGCGCGCCATCATCTCCGACTGTCGCTTCAGCGCGTCGCGGTACGAGTCGCGCAGTTTCTTCCATTTCAGTTTCACTTCTTTCACTGCCAACAGATATGAATGACGTATATGAGCTTAGTAAGCGGCTTATGGAGGCGACAGGTGAACCACGCCCAGGCAGCTTTCTCGCGCAAAGAATTGCCATCGCAATCCAGCGCGGGAATGCTGCCTGCGTAATGGGCACCATCCCGAGGGGACCTAATTTTGATATTAATTTTTAATGTTTAGTTTTTTTGAGCGGAAAAAAAAAATGACGTATAAGCATTGTAATTGTCGTATTTAATTATATTATTATTTGAATAACCTTTCGAAACTATGTCCATGGGGTCCCAGTGCACATTTGTTTACCAAGATTGCAAAGCGTCGGGTTGATGTTACTGGTGATCGAAGAGCTGACGACTTCCTCACTCAAATGCCGCCAGCATCCTCGATACAATGCCTCAGATTTTTAAAATTTAAGTTAGTTTTCATATTATAATATAATATATGTCAACTGTTCTCGTAATTTGTGTGGTGTTTTACTCATTTAGGGACAATAAATAATTTTACATACATTGGAGCGCTCGCGGCCCAGCGGCGCCCGCGTGCCGCGTGCGATATGCGACCTTAAAGCTACATGGACCGGGGTCAATTCTTGGATGGGTGACCGCTTTGAGTGGTTACTAACTGAGCGCTCCCGTGCTTTGGAAGGCACGTTAAGCCAGTGATCCCGGCTACTGTCTATGATAGGATAGCAGTCGTTAAGCCGAGCTAGAGGCCTCCGGGCGGCTTGAGAATTTCTAACAGTCAAGTTGCCCACTCTCTTGACAAGGAGGTAGAAGTTGCGCCACGGCAGTAGGGAGTACCCACCGCTACCCTACACGTGACCCCTGAGTGGTGCTAGTTTTTGTTGCACAAAACCGGCAACAAGATTACCATACAATATTTAATTTACGTATCAGAATCAGAAATTTTATTGGTAAAATGGCATTTTACATGTCAAAAAATGTATGTGAATTTAAATTATGTATATAATTTAAAATTAATCATTAAGTTCTGAAATACTATGTCATAAGTCATAATATCTTATTTTATACATTTGGATCAGAAACATTTATTCTCAGTTATATTCATTAAATAAATTATCTATACTTTTATGTGTTGGTCAATAATACATTGTTAATAAAATCATCAATGCTGTAACAAGCCATATTGACTAAAACCTGTTTCAATGTAAAAAATAACGATGCATCTTCTGGGGATTCATTTATTAACCTAATTTTTAAGATAGATTACAGTTATTTTCAGATCAAAACAAGTACATAAATATTAGCTAGATACCATAGTATTGTAATTGAGGGTATATACATGTTTTCTGCCAACAAAATGTAATACAGTTTGGCAGATGAGAAAAAAATATATACGTATATATGTAAACTCCGTGTAATAAATAAATTTAAAAAAAAGATAAGAAACCATCCCTGACGCCGGTCATTTCCATACAATTTATAAATTAATATTAGCAGTTTTAAAACGTATTACGACTGTTCAGAATGACCTATTGAAATAATTTAAGCACAACAATGTTCGTATTACCTTCAAGCGAGTAATAAATTAAATTCCCCATTCGTTGTGTGAACTGTCGACGCCATTGCAGGGGTTCTATAAATACGCGGCCGGCCGGGCCCGGGGCCGGGGGTCGAACCCGGACCCTCGCAGCAGGTACCAGCACCCGCCCGGCTTACACGCTCACGGTTACGAAAGGGAAACGTAAAAAAAATACCACTAGGTAAAAAGATGGACATTAGCCTCGATTTTAAAACTACCCATTAGACCTTACGTCGGTAAGTTAAAAGCTGTCTCAAGTTAAAAATTTGATCTGAAATTTGATCCAAATCTTTATAAAACCCGGATAGCCTATCCTTTTACAATGATTTTAATACAGACAAACATGTTAAAATACCATCCACCATACAGGGTCGTTAGGGCGGGTACCCGACCAGCGTCAGTTTACGACCACCTGATGTTAGATTGAGGCCTTTACTAAATAATAATAGGTAAGGTCAATGAGGGTAAGACCGGCATACTTTTTTCATAGTTAACTTTGGTGTGAAATACTACCTTATTCATTCAAATTAGGTTAATGACTGTGATGGCACATAGTAAAGAATTTTGTACTTTACCATTTAACTAAAGTGTCACAGCCTTTTAATACGAATAAAACAAATAAACAGAGTTTTTTTTAAAACTTGACGTGTAGACGGTCTTCCCGTGTAGTATAAGGCAAGTCCGTCTACTAATGATTTAACGCACAATTTGGTCACTAATACGTTTGCAAGCAAGTTCATCAAAATAATTATTCACGACATTGAAATTTGTATCTTAAACACACCTGAATAGGGTTTAAATTCGGAGTAAATTATATTTTTATAAATTTAAGGCAAGATCGGCATATATCACAAAGGTGGGGTTGAGAACCTTTTTAGGAAGATAAGTATATATTTATTATTTAAGTATGTGGGTTCCGAAATAAATAGTCCAAAGCGTATTTTTGATTTACTGAGATAACAAGGTAGGCATTACTTTATCCATTGTTCTTAATTATATTGTAAAATAGGAAGAGTTGCTGTAATTAGTACACCTAACGAAGACCAGTAACTGTCAATTGGCCAAAATAATTAGGGTACTAAGCGAATTTTGCCACAGTTGTAGGTAAAGATTTTAAACAAAATACTGTACTTGCGGGTGTACTAGTGGATGGGGGGTGGAGGTAAGGGGTAAGGGAGTGTAAAGGTCCCTTTTCTGGTTTGTTTGTAAAAATCTCGTAAACGGTAGCCCGTAGGAAAAAATGTTCTGAGACATAAGTGATATACATAAAGTTCTGTACAAAAAGGGTTCTATACACTTTTCCGCTGAGATGAACATTTAATGAGATATTAAATGGGAAAAAGCTTCATTCTTGGAAATTTCATAGTATGAGAATTTTGTTGATCCAAATTCAGCTAAAAACGGGGCGCGCAAATAAAATTTTGAGCTACCCCATCGAGTGGGGTATCGTTGTTTAGAGCTGGTTGAGTAGTTTTAAAAACATTGGACAGCAATGGAATGAGAAGCCAGTAATACTTAATATCGTATATATATTGAGGCAGGAAAATCAGTTTCCAACCTCTGCCCCAAGGCAAGTCCGGCATATGACGGGCTTGCCTTGTTCCAAGTAGACGGACTTTCCATCTAATGATTATTTTTTTCTAAAAATTGACATTAACATAACTACTAGACTAAGGCGTTTTCCGTTAATTTAAACATAGAAATGAGACAGTTGATTCCTTAATTACATACAAAGCCTTTCTTTCGTAGCACCTGCTTCAGAAAATATTTTTTTATAAAATGATTTTGCAGGATTGTTGCACTAACTCATCGAGTTCAAAACATGAAATGACTTGGCCAGTGAATCGCTCTGCAGTTAGCCGTCACAGCGACATCTTTTTTAGTGCGTTGGCACTAGAATAAAAAACTGCTTTATCGACCGGACGATACAGGGGGATACGTATTCAAATTCAAAAGTTATGACCAGTAGACGGACTTTGCCTGTAGACGGACTTCCCCACAGTGACCTTAATCAATATTATTGCAGACTCCCAAAGAAACAATACGTTGTGCGCGTTTTTTTTCATCAACTCATCTAATAAGTGATAGCAAAACAACACACCAAATTTGCTGGTCGCTTACCGATATTAAACAATTTAATTTAAAAAAACCGGCCAAGTGCGTCCGACACCCACATTTAGGGTTCCGAACCAATCGCAAAATTAAGTTGGTGTTAACAGGAAAATGAAGAAAAATTTAATTAAAAAATCAAATTTATCAATATATCAGTAGTTGGTAAAATATACTTAATAATAAACATAACCTCCAAATTTCAAGATTATAGGTCAACGGGAAGTAAAAACAATCTTCGGAACAAAATTTTGTGGTGGACGACGGACGGACGGACGGACGGACGTGTGAATGAGAGCAATAGGGTTCCGTTGGACCTTTCGGGTACGGAACCCTAATAAAACGCACACTAAACAAAAGTAATCAACACAGATAACCGGCGAAAACGTAATGTTTTCCTTGTGACATAACGTGGCCTTGAGCCACTCATAATGGCGGACTGTCAACGACCTAAGAATGCCTCCTGCCAGGAACATACAGATAGTAACAACACGACGCGATTCCGTGCGAGAAACGCGGCCCTTACGACCTAAGCGTCTACACCGATACGCGTGTAGTATAGCGTCGCCGATAAATAAAATGCATAAAATTATAGACGCTACCCGTGCATATTTCACAATGCGACTCAGCGAACTCTTATTTCGATAAATATAACGTTTAATTTCGCTCAAACTCGGCGCATTGTAAAAGCATGCATGTGGTTGTGGTCGTCCGTTTCCGTGAGCGGTCGGGCACGCTCGGCTCACCTGACGAGAGGCTGGTCTCCTTCATGACCTCGGCCCAGGCGGCGTCCTTGAGCTCCTGGTCCCGGTACTCGATCGCCGTGGTGTTCCACAGGCAGGGGTAGTTGCGCACGGCGGCAATGAGGTGCTCCATGCTGTGGCTGGCCCGCGCGGCGACTGACGCGGCCGACCGCGACCGCCGAGCGGCGCCCGGCCCGCTCCGCCCGGCGGCCCCGGCCCGGCCCGCGCCAGCCCCAGCCCGCGCCGCGCCGCGCCGCGCCACACGCCTTTTATATTCTTTTATTCATTTGAGCACCGACGCGAATCAACGAAATAACTCGCAATTATCAGAGATTGGTGTGAATTTATAGTAGCATACGTTTATCACTACCTTTATAATATGTATGAAATGGAAAACAATGCACAGTTAGATTATGACAATAGGAGAAACCGCATAGCTTAGTGAGATAGGCGCGCTTGGCTAACTCGAGCGGCTCAGCACACACCGCGCCACTAAGACATGCCGATGCCGTGCCGATGATACTTAATACCTACCTACTCCAAGCATAAGGTCACTATTATGTCTAGTTACTTACAAGTAACTAATCTGCTTTCCTGATCAATAAATAGCTAACTTTTTATTATATCCGAATGCAATTGGAATGCTGCCGTTTAGGACTTCAGGCCGATACTTAGATTAAACAATACGTGACAATACATTAAGTCGTTCTCATGTACACATTGAAGTACAACAATATTTTGTATGTATGTTACCTGATTTACCATGTTGCTGGTATGAATCTGAATACGGCTTAGTCGCGTATTAAATTAACAAGAGGAGTGGCTTCATCTTTGCGGAGAACGATCGCCTAGCAATATATGCCTATGTCTCTATACGGTATTACGGTACACATATAATATATTTAGACAACAGAAGGCATATCAAATCAATCATGATCACATTTATGACTATCAAGTACGAGAATTGATAAGATGAACGAGTGTCGGTGCCTGTAGTCCATGAAAGGTTAGAGCTATGTTTAGAGATAAATGGTATGCCGCATAAATTGGCAAATAGTCGCTAAGTTAGCAAGAGGTATCATCGATAAGTTTGGAAATAATAGACATTTTTTTTAAACGAATGCCCGCCCCCAGTGTGTATGTATATATTACATTTTCATTCATATGAACAAAAATCGAATAATAGCCAGTTTTTAAAAAAAGGAAAACGGTTTTAGAATGTGTAAGTCGAAGTCGACCATCATTAATTCCAGTGTCGCGGTGACTGGAATGGACTTAAACTTACTTAGTCAAATAAAGTTTAGTACTTAAGTAAGTATAATAAGGTCTCACATTATGCTCAGACTCGGCTGAGGTTAAACAACAAAGACATTGTCTCTACTCTACGCAATAAATAGATACCTATGCTGAGGACAAAAACAGTAAACAGTCATATTTGTTTACCCGTCAGTCAGTCCATTGTCTAATTCCAGGAATTACCTAGTATGATAGTCGATACGTCGGTTAGCCAGCTCAGATATTCAAAACTACCAAATAAAATGCATACTTACAACACACTGGATCTTCAGGGGCGCTACCGCGAACAAACGAAGTTTTCCCTCTCTGTCGCACTTGCAAGTTTGCGCATAAGTGAGACAGAGAGGGAAAACTTCGTTTGTGGTTCGCGGTAGCCCCTCAGGATCTGTAAAAACGTTAATATCTACGTAGGTAGCAAGAAAAACTAGGTTCTTCAGGAGGTTGCAAACTGACGATGGTCGAGTGGTCGCTTAAACTGCTTAGCGACCGTACATTTAAACTGAGCTGATTCATTCAAAAATCACTTTATACAAATAAGTCGGTGGTCAGCGGTCGCTCGCTGTGCACCCTCAGTTAATGTTATTTTCATGCGTTTATATCGTCGTTAAAAAATTCAAATGTGACAACTGCGGAGTAATTACGAGGGACAATGAATGGGCTCATTTACCTTTGGCGGCCATTTTGGATGTTGGCTCACGAACGCGGCTGAGCAGAGTTTGTTTGTACCATTTTGTACCTAGTGGCGGTGGCGGTGGTGTGCTGTGCATATACGCGCGCTTGTGTGCGTGTACGAACATGTAAGTAGGGGCAGCAAACTCATCGGCCAATTTTTCTTTAAATTGTTATTGATTCTACTTTAATTAAAAAGAGAATTTACTGTTTTGTAATACTTAACTAATTAGGTATATGTAGGTATGTAATACAGGTATATTTTGTAATTTCTTATCTACAATATTTGTCTATTAATTGGGTCGAGGGTAAGACGTATCGCTTGTCAAATCTAGCGATTATTAACGAATGGTTTGTCGCCAAAAAAATTGTTACTTATTCACAACGTATTTTATTTATTTATTGATGTTTGGTTTTTGTTATAAATTTATAGTTTATTTAATCGATTTTTATTAAATTACTAAAATGTGTGTCATTCGAATCGAAAAGACACTTGGTCACATAGTTTGTTTAAAAAAAACATAACACGTAACTGTTTGAGTGGCGAACTATTATCTTAAAATACTAAAGAACTGTGATCTTAAAAAATGTAACATACCTACCTACATTAGGTTTTGTTTAAGAAAAGCGAAATATTTTTTTAGATACTTGACAAGCCTCAATTTTTTTTTTCTTAGCCTATATGGGTGTCCCACTGCTGGGCAAAGCCTCTCCCCATGAATGCCATGACTGCCGCATATTATTACGTGATATTATTCATAAGATGGGTCATGACCCATATAAATGATAATAATGGCGCCCTCTTGACAATGGTCATATATATCTGGTCGGGCTTTACAAAGTACAAGTGACCTTTCAGTACGTTTATTTCGGGCGGAAAATGTTCTTCATTTGAGGAGAAACTAAACTTATATTCATGGCTATCTTAGTAATTACACACGGGATATCTTTCGTTTACCTACGTATAACGAGGTAAATAAAAATTCACAAAAAATCATAAAATCTTCAGTTATACCAAGTTTTTTTTAATTATTTTATTACTTTAGATTCATATACATATTTATTATTAGGAGGAATCATAACTTGATTCTTCAGAGTCAGTTTCGTTCTCACTATCCTGCGAACTTACTAATAATTCAAATCCTGCGTCAAAATCTTTCATATATTGAATTTCTTTCTTAATTATATAATTGCAGGTATTGTGCCAAACTTCACCAGTCACTTGTGAAATACCTTGCCTAATAAGCTCTTCTGCACTGTTCGTATTGTCTGCGACGATGCCGATATAATTTTTTATAACTTCCCAAATATTCTCTATAGCGTTAAGTTCAGAGTGCTGTGGCGGCAGGCGTAGCACTTCAAATCCTTTACTTCTTATGTAATCGTCTACTTTGTAAGTTATATGAGCGTTTTTGTTTTTTTTAATGATGTCATATAACTCAACTTTGTGCAGATTGGTGTCAAACTGTATACCCTTGGAAGTGAGCCATGCCTTCATTTCGGCTTGGTCAGACTGCGCCGTCGGTACTCTCTCGGCGCGTGTGTTATGGGATGCGTTGTTGAATATTATCACAGATCGATCCGGCAAATTCGGCAGCAACTGTTCATCGAGCCATGTCACGTAACTTTCATAACCTATCTTTGGATGAAATGCACCGCTCGTTGAATTAGCTTTGTAGATTAAACAAGCTTTATCAATAAATCCTTCTTCAGTTCCAGCGTGTATTAAAATATATCGATCACCTGTTTTCGACCATGTGGACTGTTCTCCTTTCAGCGCGGCGTTATCCCGAACCCGAGCGGTCGTCACGTAACTTTCGTCGGTATAGACAATAGCTCGACCTTGAGCGCGATATTCATTAATTTTTTTTAAATATCGATACCTCCACAGCTGAACCTCATGTCGTTCAACTAAAACTCTCTTATTATTATCATTTTTACTCCACGTATACCCCATTTTCTTTAATAACTTCCGAAGCGTTGTTAAACAACCGTCATAACCAGTTTTTTCCTGTAAGATCGGTCTTAGTTTCATCAAGGTTGGAATTTGTTTTTGTACCAAGTAAAAATCTCGAATTGTGCTCCGAATAACATCAGCTGTGATTCCATCAACAATAACTTTATTTGCCCGTTTTCTTCGGTTTTTGAACGGCGCTGGAAATTCCGAGGATGTGCTAGGGAGTTCTCTTTCTTCTTTTAGTATTTTCTGCACCGTCCGCAGGCTCACCCCCGCCGCGTCGGCCGTGCGCTTCGCCACGTCACGCAAATGTGATATGTCACAATTTGGTTCTTTATAGAGATCCGTAAATTTATATTCTTCTTTGAGAAAATGATAAACTCTTGCAATTATTTGACGGCCCTGCAATAAACGAGACACAATATTGTTCAAACAATCATATATGTCAATGCATCAAATAATTGTAATAATTAATTTATACATACTAAAAACGCAACCAAAAATACAAATAGTTAATACGCATACCTCACTTTGAATAACTTTTCTTTTTTTCTTTTCCATGCTGACGGTACCTACTTCCACAATGCGCCACAACCAACACACTAGCCAAGTCTAGCGGCGCACTCGACGTCTCGGGCGACAGGGCGACACTGAGCAAGTGAGCAGCCACAGCCAGCGATAGCGAGTGTGAGCGTGAGCGCGGCCGGGCACGCACACAGATACAACATACAGCTTGTCACACAAGTTAAACAACCCGCCTCCGTGAGATAAAAGTACATCTGCTTAATTACAATTCCGCCGAGTGTTCACGCGTGCGAATGTGAACGTTTCGCGTAGAGGGAAATCCTATAGAAAAAGTATTAGGATATCGCCGAAAGAGATGGAAATATATTTCCATGGATATTATTATTATTATAGTATGTTAAGCTGACTGAGTTGAGAAGGATCAGATCAGATTTATCCGTTAGCATTAGCACAAAGTCACCGGTTGTCTGTATTCTGCAACCTGCAACAAGCCAACATAGGGCCAATAAAGTCGGTTAGCGACCAGCTAATTTGGTGCGCCGGTTTGCAACCACTTGATTTAGTTGATGAACTGCTGAAAGCTAATCATTTCTCAATTTTTAATGGATTCCCATTCAATAACTAGGTACCGAATATAATGCATACGAGTGACTGTTTGTCTAGGCTTTGTAAAAATATGAATACATACCTAATATTTAATTAAAATAGTAGATTGTATGACAAGGGTCTAATATGGTGTTTAGTCCAAGTTCGATTGCAAGACAATAAATAAACCAAGGTTATCAACCCAAAATTAATAATAAATTCCTAGGCGAACATATATTTAATCATTCTACATGTTTTTTTTTTCTAAACAACTTTAACACACAGAACATTGTACACCGCTGTTCGCGCACAACATTCACGCGCAGATAAAAGCTACTGACCTTCCATTGAGTGCTTCAAAGCTTTGCTCAAACGATTAAATAATTGGTTGATGTTAGTAAAGCTGTAAGTATTCCGGTTGGTTGGTACCCAATACCATTTTTTTTTGTGTTAGTGTTCTGTGATTGGTATATTTAGTTCAATTATTTTCATCTGTCAAATTAAAATGTTTTGTAAAACATAAATATGTTTTCATATTTTCCCTATAGGGGCTAAATGTAGTACTACGTTGGCCCCGCTTGACAAGTCTAATATGACACACTTTTCGAGCATAGTAGGCAAGTGAAAAAAAATGTCTTTCAAGTGGTCTCAAACTGACGCTGGTCGCGTTATCGGCCTAATAATCCTAATACGTTCGTTTTAAATCCATTCATTAGCGCGTCTTACTTACACTTAAGGGTACCTCATCAATGAAATGTGTAAAAGTGGGACACATCTACCATTCCATCTTTTACTATTCCTAAATAGTTCCATCTCTCTCACAAAATGTTATCTCAGAGAGGCCGGTGCCTAATGAAATGTGTAAAAGTGGGACACATCTACCATTCCATCTTTTACTATTCCTAAATAGTTCCATCTCTCTCACAAAATGTTATCTCAGAGAGGCCGGTGCCTAATGAAATGTGTAAAAGTGGGACACATCTACCATTCCATCTTTTACTATTCCTAAATAGTTCCATCTCTCTCACAAAATGTTATCTCAGAGAGGCCGGTGCCTAATGAAATGTGTAAAAGTGGGACACATCTACCATTCCATCTTTTACTATTCCTAAATAGTTCCATCTCTCTCACAAAATGTTATCTCAGAGAGGCCGGTGCCTAATGAAATGTGTAAAAGTGGGACACATCTACCATTCCATCTTTTACTATTCCTAAATAGTTCCATCTCTCTCACAAAATGTTATCTCAGAGAGGCCGGTGCCTAAAAATTAGGTAACAAGAAAAGCATTACAGGACTTACAGGAGGAGACTAAGGGTGGGTTGCACCAAACCGTCTGTAATCGTAAGCGGTGTTCGTTAAAATCTGATTGTATGGAAAGTTTGACAAGTTTCTATGGGATGACAGCTGCCGGCGCCTTATTTGAAAGTATTCGTATGTTGGTGCAACCGACCCTAACTGAGTAATTGCTATCAAGGCTAACCATGAGGAATGACGTCATGTTATCTGCCTCTGCGATTTTTCATTTTCATAAACTTCATTATAACCAAAAACGGTTTGCTTAGGCATTTGACAAAGAGAAGACTTCCGCCGGTAAAAAAACTTATTTACTACCAATACTAGTTTGTAAAATAAAAGCTATTGTACATGCTCAGTATATTGTTATGTGTTACCTATTTACTTTAGGATAGGTTTCGCTCATTTTTGTAATCAAGCTGTGCATGCATGTTTTGGGTGGCATTCCCAACTAGAACCTTCAAATTATCTTCTTTTTCACTTGTAGTAAATGTCATCTGTTTTGTGTGCCTTTTAAATAAATAAAAATAAAATACCTTTACAATTTCCTTCACTAACAATGAATTCCCGGGTTTGCATATGGCGGATCCCTGAAGCCTGGAGGCGGTGCTCTGTGACTGCGAGCCCTCGGCCTCAGGCTTGCACATTTATTAAATAATATGTTTCTCGGCAACTTTTTCCATTAAGTACATTCTCCCGAAAACATCCAAATAAATTCGCTTCCTCAGGAAGTTTCATTTCCGCGCCTTTTTATGTGGCGTCGCTAAATGTTGGAGGGTTTGCGTCATAAATAAGGGTTGCGGAGGCTCCCCGGGGCGGGCCGCGCGCTTGTTGGCAACCCAGGGCTCCGGGGCAGGCGGCAGGCACTTACAGAACCGGGGACCACGCTTAGAAAGCTACCGTCTATCATCTCACATCAAAAAGATACAAGATATGGTTCGCCGAATCTTAAATAAATATGTTCATTTCATTTCATTTCAAATAGATGCGCTGGTGTGCGACCGAATCCACTTAAACAGGCCTTTTTTTTTTTGTTATATGCCTACTTAACAGCTAAAAATATATATTTTCAACGTCAACAAATCATGGCGTTCAGGCAGCCTCTAACTTATTTCCAAGTTCGATTCCAGTTTAGGTTGTAAAGAATTCCATTTCAAAGTAGGTTCCTGCTTTGCTTGGTTGGTAGGTACAGGTATCTATATGGAGGGGGGGGTTTCTCCGTGAATAAAATTGTATAACTCCAGTTAACTAGGTATATAAATAAATAAATAATAAATAAATAAATATTAGAGGACAATCTTACACAAATCGAACTAGGCCCACAGTAAGCTCAAGAAGGCTTGTGTTATGGGTACTAGACGACGATATATAAATTTAATAGATATAAATACTTAAATACATAGAAAACATCCAAGACTCAGAAACAAATATTCATGCTCATCACACAAATATTTGCCCTGACCGGGATTCGAACCCAGGACCGTCAGCTTCACAGGCAGGTGCACTACCCACTAGGCTAAACCGGTCGTCAAATATATGTTTATCAGATGTAGGAACTGGAATGAAATTAATATACTTAATTTAATTTGTTTTATTTGGAAATCCCCTGTTCCCCGACGCGACGCCGCAGCCCGGGAGTGCTCAGCAAACATGTTACTGTTGTGTTTGCGCAGGATGTTTGTCGACTCGTAAATAGTAATGGACCCACAGCCCGCAATCACTGCGCAAGTGGCCGCGGCTGCCGGTCTCGTTACGACCTATAAAGGTTTCGGCGAATCTGCACCCATCCCGAGCGGGGGTGTATTATATGCGCCATACTATAGCATAAGAAAGCATGTAGTGCATGTGTAGTGGCCGCTGGCGCTAGTTGTCTTTGGAGGCGATAATGTATGACGTTTATTATTAAGTCGCGTTCACGGATACGAGATATTTAGTTTTATTTTATATTATTTTTTATTAAATTTAGCCGTGTTAAAATTCATGTGCGAATTTTTCTTTTTAGCTATTTGTAATACTTATGTCTGTATAGTTCGTTTTTGTTTATGTGTTACCCGCCGTGAATTTCACCGATTGGCTCCGACGGAACAGCGTCGACCAGTTAGGTTGGCACCATGCTGAGTCGGGACCATTTCGTGGCATTATTGATTGTTTTCTTTTCGGCCGTGTGGTTGCCGGGTAAGAATTGCGCCACCCCATCTCTTCGCGTGGGTTTCGTAGGAGGCGAATAAGGGAAAATCGGAGGGTGGGCAGCAGCATCCTTCGATCATTACCACCATCAAACTGCGGTCGCCAACCCGCTTGCCAAGCGTGGCGACTATGGCAAATCCCCCCCCAAATTGGGGGAGGCCTATGTTCAGCAGTGGACGTCTTTCGGCTGAAATGATGATGATGATGATGATGATGTTTTACACCTTTTTTACTGTTTTTACTCGTTTTTCAACTTTAATCCTTGGTATGTGTATCACTCCTGTGCCACGAATAAATGTTTTTTCTTTCTTTCTTTCTGTATATATGCAAGAGGGGCGTCTGCTAAATACATGCTACAGATATCCAACATAAACGCGGTCATGCAAGTTATTAGGCTGATTGTCAGGACTGAAGTTGTCAGGACTTTTCCTACATAACTCAGTCGACGAAGCAAAACCTCGAAATGTTGGTGGGCCATTCTACTTTTTCATGTACTTACATACCTAATTTTCACACACTTTTTTTAAAATGCAGATTTTGGAATACTTGGCCCTCACTTCAGATTTTTGTATTGTTATTTAGAAAGAGGTTTAATTGCAGTATCACTTCCGAAGGTCGAAGGTCTCTGCTTCAGCTTCGACAAAAATGCTTTCGTATCTCCGGATTTCCGTTTGTTCACCTTTACAGGTCGCAATTCTCAACCGATTCTCGTGAAATTTCGTGATTATAGTATGTTCGATAGTTATAGTAGGTTCGATAGTTATATAGATTTTTTTTGCCTAGATGATCTTTTTTGGTATTTGGAAATTTCGAAAAACAATTTTTTTATCAATGATTTTGTAAGTTTCTGCGGGAGAATTTCGGTTTGTTCTCCTCTACAGGTCGCATTTCTCAACCGATTCTCTAATTTTGTGAGTAGGTTGGATAAATATACATATTTTTTTTGTCGAATAAGTTTTTGTAAATTAAAAAAAATATATATTTGTTCAATGGTTTGTTCTCCTCTACAGTTCGCATTTTTCAACCGCTTCTCGTGAAATTTTGTTAACAGGTTCGATATTCATAATTGATCTTTGATGATAATAAAACTCACTCACGAGGCTGTATACCTCGTGAGTGAGTATTTTTATCATTTCCAAAGTCTCACAAAGAAAATTTGCAAAAACCGTATCGACAAAAAAAAATCTACTTATATAACTATCGAACCTGCCCACGAAATTTCACTAGAATCGGTTGAGAATTGCGACCTGTAGACGAGAACAAACGGAAATCCGGACTTATGAAAGCATTTTTGTCGAAACTGAAGCAGAGACCTTCGTTTCACTCGGTCAATAAATAAATAATCTTCTAATTTCTAGGATATGCGCCATTTTTTTGTAAATTTGTACTTTTCTATACAAGTATAAAACGGAAAAACCTCACCTTTCAAATTGTTGTCTTATTATTTTCTGGATATCGTAATAATGAACTCAAACTTCTTCAGTTTCTATAAAAACTTACGGGAAAAATTCCCAACTAAATATACGAATGAAAGAAGTAAGAAGTCAGAATGAATTTAAATTAAATTCTCAAACATTCTTAGTTCCTACCGCTATTGTACGATTACGATATTATTTTATGGTTCTCCTAGGGACCCGCCCCAGCTTCGCACGGGTGCAATGCTGATGCATGTATTATACATATAAACCTTCCCCTTGAGTCACTCTATTAAAAAAAACCGCATCAAAATCCGTTGCGTAGTTTTAAAGATTTAAGCATACATAGGGATATGGGGACATAGGGACAGAGAAAGCGACTTTGTTTTATACTATGTAGTGATGATAAAATGTGCAAGTTTACATCATATTGGTGCTAGCTGCTGGCAATGCAGTAAGTTACCTCTAATATATGTTTTATCGAAACAAAACACAAATGAATGCGTTTGCGTTTAGTCTCTATTTATGGCAACGCGAGCAGCTCCTCTGGTGGCCTTAGATGGGAACTATTTATCCCCATACGAATTGAGATTAAATGCAAACGCGTTCGTTTGTGTTTTGTTTCTACAAAACTTAAGATACTTGAGGTACCGGAATGTGTCAAAAGTGACTTCTAACTGCAAACGATCTTGTGGCTACCAAACATCCTAATATGTAGGGAGGATATTCGTTTGAGTATTGAAGTAAATCAGTTTCAGTTCAGTTCTTTTATTCACCATATACATTGCATTTGAAATATTTGTACATAAAAACATATTAAAAATAAGCAAAATACACTAAAAAGACAGAACAATTTTAAATGTCAGTTATTATAATGGTTAATTTACCTAATTTCAAAATAATATATATATATCAATTCTCGCATTTTTTTTTAAATAGTATCACATTTTTTTTAAATAATATTGTCCATTGAAAATTTGCACATAATAAATACCTACTTACCACTAATGTCATTGTCGTAACCTGCAATATAATTAGAATTCAATAAAAAAATATCTGAGTAGGGATGAACGTAATAGCAACTTGAAACTTCACTCAACATGATTCCAAACCTGCTGATCTTATAAAATAAACACGGAAGTTCCGTGAAAATCTTCATCTTTTCTTTTTATTTTCCCATACGCAGCGCAACGTCGGCAAAAACTTGCGAGGCAAACATTGCTATCAAATATGAACAGGCGTTACTCCTCAGTAATTCATGAGGTGGGAATGAGGCCACGGCCCGCCATGGGACGAATTGCAGAGATAGGCTCGCTACAAGATTAGCCAGTTCATCAATATATTCATAAGCTGTTTATGTATCTACAGGTTTGTACATTATGTAGCTACGTAAATACAAAAATGGATAGGAAAGACAATGGTGTTATTTACGTGCAAGTGCCAGGAGTCAGACGTGTGTATGGTACCTACTACCAATAACCTGTCTCGGCTTCAACGCCGAGACGTCGCAGTTCATCAATGTTTAATTTGATGTCAATAGTTAAGTCAGCGTTAAATTCTTGGTCCCCTAAATTGCGCCCGTAGGCCTAGTACCCTCAGTATATTATTCAATAATTGAATTTGGAAATAGTTTGATATGGCTACAACATCTAGCCGCCGCAAGAAGAAATCTCAATAAAATGTTTATCTCCCGTAATGGGAAAGTAGAATTAGTATTGTTTTGGAATTTAATGAAACAAAACAAATGCAACTCTATTCAAATTTCGTAAGATATTTAGAAATTTAATTGAAGTGAATTTGTTCTAGTGTATTAGTACTGAACCCCAGGAGGATACCGAGGATAAAGTACTCTAAAGCAAATCAGAGGACTGACAAGGACATGAGGGTGCAGCGGGGGAGAGGCGGGTCAGGGGGGGCGATCGATGCCACCAGCTGTGAGCCCCCGCCCCGCGCGCTGACACACCCGCCCCGCCGGTTTATTACGATTTCACACAATATAATATCATACAAATCCACATGCAAACTGAAAATGTCTTAAAATAGAGTTACCCATTGTATTTTACCCGTTTTACATAGTTTCTGATCGTAAATACACGATTTTTGCGAACAAAGACAAGGCAAACTCAGTCTGTACCACCAAATGTCAGAACGCGACGCGCGATAAGCGTCGCGCAAGAGCGAACGAGACGGGGTTACCGGCGCGCCGCGCAACCGCCCAGCTGATTTTGACTGTTACCAAGCGGTCGCGAGGGGAGCGGGAGGAAGTGGGGGTGAATTATAAACAAAAGCTGCAAGTATGAATATGCAGGGATTGCAGGGGCAGGGTGTGATATTTGCACTAAGTGCAACGCTTGGCTGCCTCTCCGTTGAACGAGTAGTGTGGCCTCCGAGAACGCATAATTGTTACGAACCTCGCGCCCGAGTTATACAGACTAGAAAAGGAAGGGCTACAGTCGTGTACAACATGTTTTACCAAGAGGCAGACTCGTTGCGACCTATAACAGCGTATGTCCTTGGTTGAATAAGGCGTTAGACCCTTTAGGATGTTTGGAGAGCTCTCGTAACTTTTCACGACATTTTAAGCCCTGCAAGCAAACATGATACCTAAGCAGGGAAATGCGGAGATCCTTTTGCACGGTCAGCAGCCACAATAAAGTGCTTATAAATATCTGTCACGACTGTTTCTACTTTCTATTTGAGCTCGGGACCGTTTACATAGTCATAATAAAACATTTTACCGCTTTTAACGACTTGGAAACCACCTCACGTTAGGTTTCACACCAAACGTTTAAAAAAAATCAGGTGCCGTAATATTATCACCCATGAAGTATCTAAGGATAAGACTGGAGCCGACAATACTTACAAAGATGTGCAAAAGAGACGTAAGCATATACAACAACATACGTAGGAACGAGATACAAATGTGTATCTCCTGTCCCTCATTGCGTATTATTTGTCACCGAAATTGGCTTAATTTAGATTTGGCGCTAATGTATACACTGCACGACTAATTATGAGATGTCATTGTGCTAATGGATGTATCATCTTCTGAGTCTGAGGCATCTCAATTTAGTTAGTTTATCATAAGTTCGTCCCTTTTGGTAATTCGCTAATCCTCCTTCTATAGGATCCTCTTTAAGAATATTACCGGTAATATCACGAATATCGCATGCAATATTGTCGGTAGGTATTGCATAATCTCACTACACTCGGGCCGGCAACGCGCGAGTAACACCTCTGGTGTTGCAAGCGTCTATATAAGGCCACAGTAACCACTTACCATCTGGTGGGCTGTCAGCTTGTTTGCCACCGACGTGGTATAAAAAAAACTCGGTTCACTAGGTTAGTTATGGTATGTTTTATTGGTATTTGTACAATAAACACATATCTATCTACCCGGCACCACCCGCTATAGGTGAATAGGGCCGATCGATAGCTAGGTTAGCGTCCAGCTAATTTGGTGCGCCGGTTTGCGACCACTTGGATGAGTTGATGAACTAAAAGGATATTTTCTAGTTTCATATTGGTCGATTCCTATCCAATTAACTAGCAATAAAATGCATAGGTACCCAGTGATTTTTTAGGGTCTGCAGTATAGTAATTGAAACAAAGGTCACTGCTTCAGCTTCGAAAAAAAAATTGTCGAGTCGGTATTTTGATTTTTTAAATCAAAATTAAAAAAAAATCGCTAGCGAGGTCTACAGCTCACGGAGCCACTAGTATAAATATAAAGATTGACTGGTAACTAATGATTTTGGCATTAAGTTCGCCTTTTGTAATGTACATTTTTTTTTTGTACAATAAAGATTAAATTCAGTTGGTCCCAAACTGAATGGCCTAGTGACCCTGCTTATCTCCTGGAAACACGAATGTCCAAGCACTGCAGTCTCTATTTACTATCAGGTCTTCCGTAATATGCTTATTTGCCACCGTCGTGGTATATACTTGGCTAACAAAAGGACAACCAGTTGAAAAAGCATATTGACTACCACACCATCTCTGATAAAGTTTTAGAACTAAGAAAGCCTGTCACGTTGCTGTCGTTACAATGAAAATTCCAAACTAGGTAGGTATAGCACTAAAAAAACTAGATGGCACTAATGAAACTAAACGTACGAAAAAATAGGTAGGTATGCAAAATAGTATAAAATTATTACGGCAGCAATTAGGTATGCTTATTTTGTAAAATGTGAATTTAATAATTGGTAAACCGACTGTCGTCATGCTGCATTTACATTTCCCGGCTGGAGACTTCGCGGATAGATTAGTGAACGATTATCGATTACCGAACATGCAAATAATTGAAATATAATAATAGTATAGTACTAAGGGCGTGTCCAGACTACCGATCCGATATCGGTGTAGGATCCTACACCGACATTGCTGGGGCGCTACCGCAAACAGCAAACGAAGTTTTCGCTCTCTGTCGCACTTGCACGTTCGGACGTAAGTGCGACAGAGAGAGAAAACTTCGCTTGCTGTTCGCGGTACCGCCCCTGTTCATATTGTCCGATAATATCGGACCGATATCGCCATTTTGTTGCCAGTTTCGGTCATAGTGGTTATAGGTTATTTATAATAAACCGTTACATGATGATTCTTATCACAATACTAGGGTGCCAGGGTGGAGTTTGCTTAAATATTCATTAATAACCACGTGATACGTATTGTGATATGAGTAGGGCATAGACATTATAGACAAGTGTAACTGGGTACCCTGGCGCAGCGACCAAAGACACTACAAAAAACTTATACAGCAAACAAACAATCAACACTGACATCGCTCGCCTGTCTAACCGATTTTCCATACATTTTTATCGGTCTCGGCTCGTGTACCGATATCGGATCGGCTAGTCTGGACACGCTCTACCGTATCCAACTATCGGTATGGTAGACTTAAAGCGGCTTTATTTAGCTGGCTAAATTTAGTGCACTAACTGGTAGAAGAGAGTTAACTCCCCTCCACCAGTTAGGTTCGGTTTTATAAAGATCCGTTAGACCGTATGTCGGTCTGTTATGTCAAAAAATGTACTGAGTTACTGAAATTTGATATCGGATGTTTATAAAACCCGGCCTTAATGTACTAAATTTATTTAGGTGTAAAAGCCGCTTAAGGCGAACATGTTGTCGAGCGACGGGGCGTACTTGAATACCTACAGTGAGCACGAATGGGAGACACGAATGCACGACCACATAATGCCCGGCCCGAGAATCCGCGTCCACTTTTTTGGATGCGGATTATCGGGCCGAGCATTATTGGCCCGAACAAAAGTGGCTTCGGATTAATGCCCCGGACCAAGATTGCTCAGACCTATAATGCCCGACCCAGTAATGTCCAGCCCAGGAATCGGCGACCACTTTCCGCTGTGAACCACAGATTACAAATATTTGACACATAGAGTGAAGTTCTAAGAATGGGGCAAATGACTCCTAGTAAAGCCTATTAAACACCTAGATTTTTCCCACATGTTGCTACAGTTAGAATGAGATAGCATTGTACCCTATTCATTCTAACGTTAGCAAATTGTTGACAAATTGCAAGATGTGTAATTGGCTTCACTGGCAGATGCAAACTAGGAAAACCACAGAAAAACCGATTTTCTTTAGGCAAACGTCAAAGCGTCACTACTAAATTGGACGCAAATTACAGGGTCGGGCATTATCGGCCCGAACAAAAGTGGCTTCCAATTCTCGCCCCGGACCAAGATTACTCAGACCAATAATGCCCGACCAAATAATGTCCGGCCCGAGAATCCGCGTCCACTTTTTTGTACGCGGATTACTGGGCCGAGCATTATCAGCCCGAACAAACGTGGATTCCGATTACTGCCCCGAACCAAGATTGCTCAGACATATTAATGCACGGCCGAGTAATGTCCAGCCCAGTAATCCATGTACATTGGACGCGGATTACTGGGCCGGACATTCTTGTGGCTGGGCATTATCATGATCGTAAGACAAACAGCAGCAAACTGTCATTATTAATGTCATTCTCAAATGTCAAAGTTGACTGACAAAAGAGGCAAAGCAAAGTAAACTATTTAGCTAGACGAAGCTCTTCGATTTAGTGCTTTTGTGAGCTTCTGATCAATGTTTTTGAGAATTTGTTAGATTTAGTGACTACCTATATGAGATAAAGTTAGCTAAACGAGTGTTGTGAGTGGTGATTACTGTTGTATGGTCGCGTGAGAGCTGGCGCGCTGGCGGAGGGGCCACAGCGCGCGGGGGCCCTGGAGCCCGAGGGGACCCTGGAGCGCCAGCCGGAGCCCTGGCAGCACCGCTTCATGGACGTCGATCGAAACATGTGAGCCACTTATACTTATATTAATTCTGCAAGCAGGCTTAAACGCTCTTTTACATGTCAATTTACATTTAGTAGTAGTAGGTATCACTGAGCAACAACGTCTAGGTTTACTGAGAGGTGGTAGATTCGACTCTTCAGAGGATGATGAGACTATGTACCTATGTTTTTAAAAAGAATGTCTAATGCGAGACACTGATTTCGTACCCCATTGTACCTTATGTTGGTAAACATTGATAATTCAAAATCAAAATCAAAACATTTATTCTGCAAATAGGCCTCAAGGGCACTTTTACAAGTCAAAATCTATCTAGGTACATCAAATAAAAATAATACAATAATCAAAGTATCATTAATTAAATGTAGTGTTACATGTCAAAAATAAGACTTAGAAACTAATAACAATCGAGAATTGTTAGGTTAAACTTTTGTGCCCGTCATTGGCGTCATACAATGACCAAGTATAATATCCAACAAAAATCTTTAAAACTGCCTTTGCATAGGGACTGAACTGAGCTATTGAAAATTTACTTTGAGACTAAAAAAAACATACAGTTTTGAAAACCCATCTAACAACATCAGCTGAGAACAAAACGACTCCTCTTGGCTGACATTAAGGAAAAAGGGTATTGGATCACAACCCACCAGTGAACAACAAGTCTTGGTTTGGTAGATGCTGACCTGAAAGAACCATTGTTGTTGTGGTTGCAGGACCGAGGAGAGCAGCGCCGTGGAGGGTGACGGGGACCGGGGCCGGTACAGGTGCGCCACACTCTATACCCATCAGGCACATATCCAGACTTTTGGTTCGGGGGGGGACAAACATTGAAATAACCATGTGAACTGTGTAAAAATCGCTGTAATCACTATAAAAGCGGCTAAAAAACGTTTTCGGGGGGGATAAATCCCAACTATCCCCCCCCTCTGGATATGTGCCTGATACTCATATACCCCTACATGCTATGAACAAAATACAACGTGGACTAGTGAGGCGCATGTGAATCAATAAGTTGATTGATGAAAGTATGTATAACTGGTTAAATGACCGATTTTTAACAATTGATAATTAGAGTAAGAGAAATTGGAACCATCCGATAAGGATAGATTTAGATAATTTATTTCACGATAAGGAATTACATTATAAATTTGCACACATGTCTAAATTACAAGAATTGTTATCATGATTGTCGTAACAGGAAAAATAAAAATAAAATAATGTTGACCAGAGTAATGCAAAACACGATAAAAAGTAAACAGAAAAATAAATGCGTCTTCCATTCGGAATCGTCAGTCAGATAAATAATAATAATGTCCAAGTAGCAATAAGCAGTTGACTTCAATTTAATGTCACCAGCACCAAACCTGAGCAGGCATGTATCCAGACTTTTGGTTTGGGGGGGGGGGGACAAACATTGAAACAACCATGTGAACTGTGTAAACATCGCTGTAATCACTACTGGCTAAAAACGTTTTCGGGGGGGGATAAATTCCAACAATCCCCCCCTCTGGATACGTGCCTGAACCTGAGCCCTGCTTGTTACTTATTGATGTGGATGTCTTTTCTCAACCAAAATATATCTGATATTGAACGCAATTGACTAAAACAATGCATAATCTCATGTGCCAATGTGACCTCATGTGACCTTCCACCCATGTTTGGAGGCTAGTGGGGTATCATTGCGTAAACTGTAGTGTGGTTTTACTCGCTAACCTACTTCCCAAGGCTATCACAATCTATCCAAACTTTGGTAGTTGATTTATTAGTTAGTTTTAGTTTTGAGCTTCTCTTATTTATAGATCTTGGTATCCACAAAGACGTGCCCCTCTCTAATCTAAGCTACAGTTTGTTAGTAGGTTGAGAATCTATCAATCTTCTCGCTTATAGCATACAGTAACAACTTGTCACTCAATCCCTCAAAGGTTAGCTAGAAGAGATCCCTCATGGGGTGAGTTCACCTTTGTTCTTTAACATTATGGGACATGTACTAACCTTGTATTTTTTTAACCTACTTATATAATAAAGTGCTTAAATACATACATACTTGTTTCTTATCTATGTTAGATAGTTAATTTGGCAGTGCTATAATATGCTACTATGCTATTCTACAAGCACAATTCACACCAGACACCCCACAGCTCACCAGATTTTGTATGGAAACTGAAAATGTCATTTGTCACTTTCTGACAGTTTCCATATAAAAACGGGTGAGGGGTGAGTACGAGTCGGTTTGTGAATAACAGCCCTGTGCAGTAAAAAGGCTGGGTAGGTTCGTAGTAGGCTAGACTTCCGCATGTATATTAAACGACGTTCTTTAACACAACTGCGATATAATATCAAAGAAACAGATATAAAACAGTAATCAAAAGAGACAAAAATCACTATACAAAATGTTTGTACTTGCCATTGTGGCCTTTGCGCATAACTGGTCTGGCATAGTTCACATACATTTTATTTAAACACCATATAAATCGCACATATCACAAAAATATTATTAAAACAATAAAAAATTAAATCGTGAAATCATTAATGAAATGAAACATGAAAGAAGCGGGAATAAAAAGTCGATTTAACTTTTAATTTATAGACTTTGTGCAACATGCCATGGTTGTCAGCATTCAGCTAAATCAAAAACCATTTTGGAAGAAATTTTATGTGACTAGGCATAATGGTTACATTACATTTTATCATAAAAAAAATATTATTTAGTAATTAATATATTTTTTTTAATTATTATTAATAATTTACTCAGAGCAAAAATGTATTAACTTTTGGTGTAAACTGTTTTGGCATATGAAAAAAATAAATGTATATTATTTTCTTTGTAAATAAATTTATTTTTGGCGTAACAAAACAAGGTGCATTGATCCAGTGCCGGTCTTGCATAATAATTACTCTATTAATAGGAGGTCTCGCATAAAGCCTGTGTCACCTGGCCGCGGACAGACCGCAATAGCCACATCTTGTAGCGGCCGCGGTGGCGACCTGCCGCACCATTTTTGCGCCAAAACAAACGCAATTTCATTAACGTCAGCCAAAGCCAACATTTTTTTTAATTTTTTTTTTTTGGACAATCTTACGCAAATCAACCTAGTCCCAAACTAAGCAAAGCTTGTACTATGGGTACCAAGTGACGATATACATACTTATATAGATACATACATACTTCAATACATAGACAACATCCAAGACTCAAGAACAAATATTCGTGTTCATCACACAAATACATGCCCTGACCGGGATTCGAACCCGGGACCTCCAGCTTTGAAGGCAGGGTCACTACCAACTAGGCTAAAGCGGTCGTCAGACATGAATCAAGAGTTGTTACTTTTATTTTAGTCGTAATTGCATTTAGTTCTTGTTAATAAATATAGTTTATAGAATGAACTTTTATTTATTTACCATCACATTCATTTGAGAAATTTCGTCCCAAATCTTATATTTTACTCTAGTATTTTTACATTCCCGATGTTTCGAATCGTATAGTACAGGATACTTTTTCTATCATCAATTCGGTGATTCGCGCCATTTTCGAACGAGCACGAGGCCAGGCCGCGCGGTCAGTTGTGATTATATTCACATGCCCGGTGGCGGAAGCGGCGTGGCTTGCGGCTGCGGACGGCCGGCGCTGCCACTGAGCCCAGCCGCTGGTGTCTGAATGGATGTTAGGATTGGCATAGCTTACGAGTTGGACGCCATCGCGGCTGCCACCGCAGGCTGCTGCAGTGTGTGATAGGCTTGATACTTGTTTCCTTTCACAGTTTTGCATCATTGTATTTAACAATCGCATAAATCGCACATATCACAAAAATATTATTAAAACAATAAAAAATTAATCCATGAAATCTTGAATGTAATGAAAGTTGAAGGAGGGGGGTATTAAAAATTAGGTTTAACTTTTAATTTATAGACTTCTTTCAGTATTCAGCCAAATCAAATATCATAGTAGTATGTTTACATTTAATCGTGGAAAAACAAAAAATAATTAATAATTAATATATATAACCCTTTTAAATTGTGTAATATGCAATTTTAATATGTTTCATGTTTTTAGCAGCAGCCTCAAAGGCGGCCCTCAAAAGCAGTATGTGCCACACGGTAGCAAAATTATTTCCGTCTTGGGCACTTTTTTGTCTCCCTACGCACAAGATTCTGCTTTAGAATCCCTCGCTACATTCAAGATTCTGCTTTAGAATCCCTCGCTACATTCAGGATTCTATTTTAGAATCTTTCGCTTCAATCAGGATTCAATATATAGCCCTCGCCGTAAATATATAACTTTGCTCCTTTGAAACCCATCTAGTATGATGTGACGGTGTGTGTAGCCTGATGGTGCGCTGCGCGTCGCAGTCGTCGCTGGACGAGTGCTCGCAGCGCGCGGAGGCGGCGGGCGGGGCGCGCGCCGCGCACGCCGGCCGCCTGCTCGACGCGCTCGCGCGCCTGCGCAGCGACGCCGCGCTCTGCGACGTGCGCCTCAAGGTGGGTCCCTCCCGCCCTCCGCCCCACCGCCCCACCGCCGACCTGCGCGCGCGCCGCGCACGCCGGCCGCCTGCTCGACGCGCTCGCGCGCCTGCGCAGCGACGCCGCGCTCTGCGACGTGCGCCTCAAGGTGGGTCCCTCCCGCCCTCCGCCCCACCGCCCCACCGCCGACCTGCGCGCGCGCCGCGCACGCCGGCCGCCTGCTCGACGCGCTCGCGCGCCTGCGCAGCGACGCCGCGCTCTGCGACGTGCGCCTCAAGGTGGGTCCCTCCCGCCCTCCGCCCCACCGCCCCACCGCCGACCTGCGCGCGCGCCGCGCACGCCGGCCGCCTGCTCGACGCGCTCGCGCGCCTGCGCAGCGACGCCGCGCTCTGCGACGTGCGCCTCAAGGTGGGTCCCTCCCGCCCTCCGCCCCACCGCCCCACCGCCGACCTGCGCGCGCGCCGCGCACGCCGGCCGCCTGCTCGACGCGCTCGCGCGCCTGCGCAGCGACGCCGCGCTCTGCGACGTGCGCCTCAAGGTGGGTCCCTCCCGCCCTCCGCCCCACTGCCGACCTGCGCCCGCGCCGCGCACGCCGGCCGCCTGCTCGACGCGCTCGCGCGCCTGCGCAGCGACGCCGCGCTCTGCGACGTGCGCCTCAAGGTGGGTCCCTCCCGCCCTCCGCCCCACTGCCGACCTGCGCCCGCGCCGCGCACGCCGGCCGCCTGCTCGACGCGCTCGCGCGCCTGCGCAGCGACGCCGCGCTCTGCGACGTGCGCCTCAAGGTGGGTCCCTCCCGCCCTCCGCCCCACCGCCCCACCGCCGACCTGCGCGCGCGCCGCGCACGCCGGCCGCCTGCTCGACGCGCTCGCGCGCCTGCGCAGCGACGCCGCGCTCTGCGACGTGCGCCTCAAGGTGGGTCCCTCCCGCCCTCCGCCCCACTGCCGACCTGCGCCCGCGCCGCGCACGCCGGCCGCCTGCTCGACGCGCTCGCGCGCCTGCGCAGCGACGCCGCGCTCTGCGACGTGCGCCTCAAGGTGGGTCCCTCCCGCCCTCCGCCCCACTGCCGACCTGCGCCCGCGCCGCGCACGCCGGCCGCCTGCTCGACGCGCTCGCGCGCCTGCGCAGCGACGCCGCGCTCTGCGACGTGCGCCTCAAGGTGGGTCCCTCCCGCCCTCCGCCCCACTGCCGACCTGCGCCCGCGCCGCGCACGCCGGCCGCCTGCTCGACGCGCTCGCGCGCCTGCGCAGCGACGCCGCGCTCTGCGACGTGCGCCTCAAGGTGGGTCCCTCCCGCCCTCCGCCCCACTGCCGACCTGCGCCCGCGCCGCGCACGCCGGCCGCCTGCTCGACGCGCTCGCGCGCCTGCGCAGCGACGCCGCGCTCTGCGACGTGCGCCTCAAGGTGGGTCCCTCCCGCCCTACCGCCCTACCGTCCCACCGCCTCACCGCCGACGCAAGCTCGCACTTCTATGCTATATACCATACGGAGCTGCGTCAAAATCCACAAGCATCTTGTGTGTGTTGCAGGCATTCGCGGAGGGCGCCGCGGAGCCGCCGGCGGAGGACGAGGGCGTGGCGGCGCACCGCGCCGTGCTGGCGGCCTGCTCGCCCTACTTCCGCGCCATGTTCACGCAGTTCGAGGAGCGCACCATGAGCACCATCACCATACAGGTAAACGACGGAGATTATCATCGGTATCTAGCGGAGCGGCTCCGGGAGGCGACCTTGACCCTGGCCCTACTCAGCACGTGCTAAATTTGCTCGCAACGGTTCATGATTCACCTCCGCTTACAGAACGTGGAGCCGGAAGCACTGCAGGCCATCGTGGACTACGTGTACAACCCCGACTCGCTCGTCATCACCGAGGATAACGTCCAGGTACGCCGGCCACGGTCACAAACCTACATCGAATGTTTCTCAAGTTTACTGAATGATTATTTTGCTGATGAATAGTTTTCTGTTTGTGTACTCGCATTGTCCTATTCGTCCGCGTGACTCGTGTGTGGTGTGTGTGTGTGTGTGGCAGGGCGTGCTGTCGGCGGCGTCGCTGCTGCAGGTGGCGGGCGCGCGCGCGGCGTGCGGCGCGTTCCTGGCGGCGGCGCTGGCGCCCGACAACGCGCTCGGCATCCGCGCCTTCGCCGAGCTGCACGCCTGCGCCGACCTGGCGCTCGCCGCCGACCGCTTCCTGGACCGCCACTTCCTGCAGGTGAGCAGGTGTACGAGCCCCCCGCCCCCGCGCGAGCACCGCCACGACCACGTACAGTATGACCGAGGTGTGCCCGCCGCCGACAGGTGCTGGAGCAGGACGAGTTCCTGGGGCTGTCCGCGGAGACGCTGGCGCGGCTGCTGGACAGCGACCGCATCGCCGCGCCCGACGAGGAGGTGATCCTGGACGCGGTGCTGCGCTGGATGCGGCACGAGCCCGAGGCGAGGCGCGCGCACCTGGGCGCGCTGCTGGCGCACGTGCGGCTGCCGCTGCTGCCGCAGGACGTGCTGGTGGCGCGCGCCGCCGCCGAGCCGCTCGCCTCCGCCGGCGTACAGGTCACCCCCCACTCCCCACTCTCCATTCTCTACTCGCTACTCGATAGCTCCAATTTAACTTAAAAATTTTAAATGTAACATAATATTGGCGTGTAAGTAGTAGGCATGCGTACTTACCCCACCCTGTTTCGAAAATGTATTACAACTATTGTTATTTCCTAAATAACTAATGGAACTCCAGGTTTGTTAATACATCTCTTAAGATATATTCTTTTCTGTACATGACCGTTTGTTTCCTGAATAAATTAAAAAAAAAAAAATGTCACCTCCGCCGGATACCTCATATTTAATTTAATCTTCCACTCGAAAACAATCACACTTCAGTATAGATATAACCTTTGTCGCTAAACCCGAGTGTAATACCGGTCCCTCGGCCCCGGCGCAGGTGAAGGACCTGGTGATCGAGGCGCTCTCGTTCCACCTGCTGCGGCCGGAGCGGCGCGCCGCCGCCGCCGCCGCGTGCCCGCGCGCGCGCCCGCGCCGCCCGCCGCGCGCGCCGCAGGCGCTGCTCGTGGTCGGCGGGCAGGCGCCCAAGGCCGTGCGGGAGGTCAGTGCACAGTTACACACCCGCGCCGCCTGACATTACATAACTGTTCATCTAAAATAAGTGTATGCACGTCTCAGACTTAGAGCAACAACTTACGATTACAGACTCATCATTTTTAAAGTTGATTTGGTGCAACCCACCCTTAGGGGGAGTTATGGGCAGCGGTGTTCATTAATTTCTGGACTGGATAGTTTGACAAGTTTCTATGGAATAACAATTGCTCGCGCCCTATTTAACGTCGATCGGCCCATGCAGCTACCGCCACTGTCCGCATGGTGTTGGACAGGGACGGGGCGGCGTGCAGTCCCGCTTCCGCTCCCGGTCACGGTGTGTGTGTGTGCGTGTGCAGGTGGAGGCGTTCCACCTGGAGTGCGGGCGCTGGCGCGCGTGCGCGGCGCTGCCGTCGCGCCGCTGCCGCGCCGGGCTCGCCGTGCTCGACCAGAAGGTGCTCGCCGTCGGCGGCTTCAACGGTCGGTCATATGGAAAACTATTCTACTTTTTATTCTATAAAAATGTTTTACGCTGTGTGAGGAACAGCTTAACGACGTTGTAATGTAATTGTGAGATTTGTAAGAGATAAGTCGAGGAGTGGTCGTGTGTCGTGTGCGTGACGCGCCGCGCGGTGTTGCAGGGACGCTGCGCGTGCGCAGCGTGGACGTGTACTCGCCGGCGACGGACTCGTGGGCGCCGGGCCCGCCGCTGTGCTGCCGCCGCTCCACGCTGGGCGTGGCCGTCATCGACGGGTGCGTGTACGCGGTGGGCGGGTGAGTGCGCGCGGTTCGGCCCCGTGTGTCCCCCCGACTGCCCGACTGCCCGACGCTGATAGCCGCCGTGCTGGGCCCCGCAGGTTCGACGGCACGGCGGGGCTGAGCTCGGCGGAGGCGCTGGCGCCGGGCGCGGCGGAGTGGCGGCCCGTGGCCAGCATGAGCACGCGGCGCTCGTCGGTGGGCGTGGGCGTGCTGGCGGGCCGGCTGTACGCGGTGGGCGGCTACGACGGCGCCGCGCGCCAGTGCCTACACTCCGTGGAGCGGTGAGTCCGGACTAACTGTCGAGTCGCTTTATATAGCTCGAGAACATATAGTAATTGTAAATTGGTGGCCCATGAGGGGGAACGATATTACATCAAACATTAAACTAGATACGGAGAGCCAATTATAGGATAGTGACGTGATACTTAACAATAGTATCATGTTATTATTTTTTAATCAAATTGAGCTTTTAAAGTACCTAAACATATTTTTGTCATTGTTACTGATTACAAATAATGATACCCCGTGTGTGGGTAGGTACGATCCCGCGACGGACACGTGGGAGCCGATCGCGGACATGTCGGCGCGGCGCTCGGGCTGCGGCGTGGGCGTGGTGGGCGGCGCGCTGTACGCGGTGGGCGGCCACGACGGGCCCGCCGTGCGCCGCTCCGTGGAGCGCTGGCGGCCCGCCGCCGACGGGAGCGGGCCCGGTATGTGCTGCGGCTGGTGTCGTGGCGGCGGCGTGTTGTAGCGGCGGCGGTCACGCCGGGCCGCCGCGTGCCGCCGTCTCTCACTCTTGGTTTTCCATGAATTTAAAATAAATATTATATCACTTACAAATCCGCATCAGTTTTAACGCAGACTTGCAAAACATGGTAAGCCGCTTATCGCAGCATTGTGCGGGCCATCGAGTGACCGTCGTTTTGCAATTTTTGGGATCTTAAATCAATGAATAATTGAAAATTCATGCACGTTTATTTTTTTTACACCTATGTTATTTATTTCATTTTATTTAGTCACTTTCTGGGTACTGAAGTATATTGAAGTCTTTAAGGTTGAGCGATATTCGATCTTCGAGACGCGGGTGCCCCGTTTATTATATAATGGTGTGTGTGTGTGTGTGGGGGGGGCAGGGTCGTGGGCGCCGGTGGCGCCGATGGCGCACGCGCGGCGCAACGCGGGCGTGGCGGCGCACGAGGGCCGGCTGTACGTGGTGGGCGGCGACGACGGCGCCGCCAACCTGGCGTCGGCGGAGGTGTACGACCCGGCGCTGGACGCGTGGAGCGCGCTCGCCGCGCCCATGGCGCTGGGCCGCAGCTACGCCGGCGTGGCCGTGGTGGAGCGCGCCTGACCCGCGCCGCGGGCCCGCGCCGAGCCCGCCGCCGCCGCCGCCGCCGCCGCCGCCGCCCCGCGCCCGCCCACGTACGTTAAATACCCTTTCTGTCGTACGAAACGACAACAAAAACCATGCAATGGGGGCTACCGCGTATGAATTCGCCGCTAAAGATGCTAGTGTGCTGTCAGGCATCCGAAATGTCGAATTTCGTAGTTTGTAAGTATTTAATACTTCTTTCAAAAGTATTTAGTATTTCTACGGATTTGACATTATACGTATTTGGCATTAAGAGAATTTGGTCTATTGCGTTTTTGGCGTTTAGCGTATGAATGGCGTTTTGCGTTTTTGGCATTATGCGTCGAAAAGCCCCAAAACACCCGTATCATCAATGCAATAGACCATTTTGCCTCATATTACAATGACAGCCCAAAGACAAGTTGCGTTCAGAAACCTGTACTACATTTGGCTGTCACACAGTTGCTTATTATTAATGAAGTCGGGACGTAACAAGGTTCTGTAGTTGGGTATTTGACACATTAAAATTTATGGCATAGTGTGCTTATGTACATAGAAAACCATCAAATTATCAGAATAAAAGTAAATTAAACAAATTAATTAAAAATAAAAATATATTCCCATAAATGTTGTTTTTTTATTATCCAAATGTAAATTGAAAGTTACCAATAGAATTTTCATGTTATAAAAGAATGATATTGTACGTCATCGTCAACTACATCGATAAACGCAATATTTCACGACTAAAATGGCAAATTACTCGTTTTTCCATACAATGGCATTACGAGGCCATAGAACTATGACGTCACATTGCACTAGGGTCATTGTCAGATTTAGGTTCGCGTCTTTTCGGTGGACATATCAAAAGTTAAGGGCCACAAAGCTTAATTTTGGATTGATCTAGTAATAAACGATGTTTCCGTAACTATAAATCTATGTAATAAAAACGTAACTTACATGTACATAAGCCGTTAACTATTGACCACTGGGTGGACAACTTTTGTTTTTACAACTGACAATGACCTATCGCTATAGAGCGTTTTCAATGAGAGCCATGCTACACTTTGCCTCTCGTTTTCGTCTTTTGTGTTGCTCCATACAAATTTTTGTCACGTCGGATTTTGTACATTAAAATACTCCACTTCTAAAGCTCACAGAGTTACTATACGTAAGTTACGTTTTTATCATTAGAAAGAATGACAGATAACGACTTACGAGCTTTTTTATCAGGCACGTTCTGTGGTAAATAAAACTGTCAAGTAAGCGCAATGAATATTAAAGCCGTTATGTCGTGCTTACATTATATACCGTTATTCAAAAATGAAATAATATGTCTTTTCTTTTTTTTGGACCGTAAGCTTGTTTACCACCGGCGTTGTATAAAAAAAAAAATTAAATGATAGGACATCAATTTTATTTAAAGTTACGCATAGTTTCATTCATCTAAAAAATGTACAATAAAAAACCCAAAGAGTGAGAAATTGTAAGATGTTGTTTCGGGTTTTAAAAAGTAATTTGTCATAGTCACTAACTCTCACTTATTCTGGTCTTTCATGTGAACAAAGCGAATTCAATGTGTATGTGTGTGTGTGTGTGTGTGTTTACGACCACTGCTTCTTTGTTTACCTAATTTCTAATCTTAAAAATTGGCTACCTACGGGACAGGCTTAGCCTAGTGTAGGGGCCAGTCGAACCGCATAACGAAAAATCCACTCTGTACATTACTTATAAATGATGATATGTTCAACTATACAGAAGAATTCGCTTATAACTACTTCGCTTATAACATTTGGCCGCTTATAACGACTTGTAAATCACCACACATTAGATTTCATACCAAACATTTTCAAAGTAAATCAGTCCGTTTTGTGCGACGTTCTGTTAGTGCGACGTAATATCACCCGTCCCTTGAATGTCTCTTTATCCGGATTCCACTGTACCTGTAAACTTTTATATACAAATAAACTTCTTATGTCTATGTCTTATGTTTTAAAATGAAACAAGGTACAGTAATATGTAGATACCGGTCGTTATTTGTGCAGATACGCCAACGTGTCGGTGCCGGGGGCGGGCGGCGCGGGCGCGGGGGCGGGGGCCGGGGGCGCGGCGCGCTGGCGCCCGCTGTACGTGCAGCGGCTGCACCGCGCCGAGGCCGAGCAGGTCGGTGCGCGCGCGGCCGCGGCCCGGACACGGGCGGGGGGGAGAAGCATAGTATTATATCACCGACATCACTGCTATCGATGGTCTGCGGTCCTAAGTGTGAATGTGGCAATCTTTTCCTGTGTGGCCAGTCGTATATATAATAACACTCTTCGACTCCCTGTGTTTTATTTAATTATTACGTTCATTCATGTTTAGGTCAAGCAAATATCAATTTTAATGCAGAATAAATAATTTATTCTGCATGATAACGGCAGAAAATCTTTTATTATTTGTGTTATTATTATAAAGTGACAACCCGATAGTGTCGACGGTTACGTCGCGATCCGAAGTGGACAACTTTGTTTCCTAAGTCCATGAAACTGTATACACGTTTATAGAGATGGGGGAGGCCTATGTTCAGCAGTGGACGTCTTTCGGTTGAAATGATGATGATGATGAAGTTGAGGTGAAAATGAAATGTAATGAAAATGTTCCAGAACGTATACGGCGAGAACATCTACGAGAGCGTGAACTGTCCGGGCGCGGGCGCGGGAGCGGGGGCGGGCGCGGGAGCGGGAGCGGGAGCGGGGGCGGGCGGCTACTGGTGGTGGCGCGTGGGGCGCGCGGGGAGGGCGGGCGCGGAGGGAGAGGGCGGGGGCGCGCGCGCGCAGACGCTCGAGTTCAACAACGCGTGTGCGCAGCGGCGCGCGCCGCGCCGGCAGCAGCAGGGTGAGGCCCGCACTTAACAACCTTTGTTTCAACAGGTCTACAGGGTACACTCGTGTACAAAACGTGACAGTTTAAAATGCTATACTGCAAGCCGCTACAGACTACAGACCTTCCGTGGAGGCCGCGACGTTAGAGTGTCCCAGTCGCGGGGCGCGGGGCGCGGGGCGGCGGGACGGGGTTCCTCAATATTGATAGGCACACATATGACGATTTTGCTATATTTTATCATACGTTTCGTCCCGGAATCCTTAAATTTAGTGACGTGGCACTGTTGATGATCACATATAGAGAAGTGCTCAATAGGGAACTTGCATTATTTCATTACTCTTACAGATTTAAGGAGTACGTAAAGATACCAAACACGAAAAAATTAGAAGAATGCCCTAATCATTTATTTAATTCGAATCAAAAACCATCCCTGGCTGGACGTGACGTAATAAGACGTCAAACTTTCATGGCACATGTATATTACTTGCACCACAGAAGTAATATAATTTCCGTTTCATTCAATATAATGACAGAGTCTGGCTAGCCAGATATTGTTAACAGATATTTCTTTGTTGTACCACCAATAATCGTCTATGATTTAAAAAAGCTAAAAGTCTGTTGTCAATTTCTGTCATTCATTCAAATTGTTCGCGGTTTATAAGGAGTTTATGTTAAATAATATTGACTGCAAGCGAGTGAGTGCGAGTGAGGCCCGCAAACTATTATTTAAGCTCGTACATAATTACGACGATGTGCAAAGTCGTCGTGAAGCGTTGTATAGCGGAAACCTGCCACGTTTACAAGTTACAAACAAATTAGGAGGTTGGTACTCTATTTATTATTTGTTACTTTAATTACTAGTTCTGACATTTACCTATAAATTTGATTATATACGTGAATTTATTAATACCTGAATCTCATGAACAGGACAAGTGTGTACAGAAACGGATAAACTAGAACGTCTGGAAGATATCAATAAAAAAAACATTGGAACGTAAGGAGTTACTTACTGAAAACTAATATTTAGAAGAAATCTTTAGAGTGACTGGTCAGTAGTAATTTGATATAAAAGTATAAAATATCCTCATTTTATATAATAAACTATCCTCCATTTTACAAATTCATCATACAATCTTATGGCATCCCCTCATTTTATACAATTATATACCCTTCATTTTACAGAATCCTGATTAGGACTTCCATTCCGTAATTACGGACATATATTTGACTTGTAATAATTACGTAATCCAAAGATTAAATTCCGTAATTACGGAATTATACATTTTCATTTCTGTCCTTAAAATGTACCCACAATATCAGCCTAAAAATAATATACATATATATATGAAATTGCAAATTAACATATAATAGAACGAAAACACACAACAAGAAAACACACCTTCAAGAAAAGAGCGTATTCTCTTCTGAAAGGCCGGCAACGCACTTGCGACTCCTCTGGTGTTGCAGGTGTTTATGGGCGACGGTAATTGCTTACCATCAGGCGATCCGTCTGCTCGTTTGCCCCCTATAACATAACAAGGTTTTCACCAGAGACCTGTGCAATCGATTGTCCCGACAACTTGATGAGAATCAACCTGTCGAACAAGTCGGCTTCCGGAGCGTCTTCACAAGCGTCTAAGAGAACATGGTGAAGTTTAATCTGGAGTGAAAGAGGTATCGATGGTGTGACAGCCTTATGTCATATTTATGGCATAAAACTGTCGCACCTAAGGTTTCCAGATGCCTCATCCTCCTAGCTGAGTTGCAGACTTCCGAGTTATGCTCGACGAACTTCGTGTAACATCTCTACAGGTGGGCCTCAAGATGAACATGTCCAAGAGTAAGATCATGACAAATCATCCACTTAACGTACCAAGTATTACTGTTGGTTGGGTGGGCCTTGCGTAGAACGTTTTGATGATTATGTATATCCTTGGACATAGTTTATCTATTGGCCAAAATTCCTTAGATCGCTAGACGCCCAGCTAAGTTGGGCTGCATTCGATAATCTAGCAGATGTCCTGAAACTCCGCAATGAAACAGTGATTTAGCAGTGCCTTAAAACAAAGGTATTCAACCAATGTGTCTCGCCAATCCTCACTTACGGATCCGAAACTCGGCACTCACCAAAAAGAAGATCAAATCAGCTCAGCTTGTTTTCTTTTTTATTTTGAAAATTAAACGTGGATGCTGCGATTTATTGAAATAATGGCTAAATACATTATTTCCTTTTAATTATTAATTAAAATAATTACTATTTATTTGAAAAAAGTTTTTATTTAAAACTTCGGATCTTCTTCATTTTTGTCGAAGCTGAAGCGGATACCGTTTCAGTCGGTCAATGAATGTCTGATTGCAGTGGGCACGATGCCGCGGCTGGGCGGAGTGGGAGTGGGCGGCGTGGGCGTGGGCGGGCGCGTGTGCGGGCTGCGCGTGGAGCTGGTGGGCAAGCTGTCGTCGTCGTGCGGCGCGCTGGACCTGCCGCTGCCGCTGCCGCTGCCGCTGCCGCTCGTGCTGCTGCCGCTGCCGCCGCCGCCCGCCTGCGCCTACCACCTGCTGCCCGAGAGCCTGCGCCCCGCGCGCGCGCTGCCGCAGGTGCGCGCCCGGCCCTCAACCTCCACCCGTGTCTCACCCACCATGCGAACTACACACAGTAACTGGTTGCATTGCGCAGGGCCGGGGCCCCGTGTGCTGCTCGTCCGAGTCGGCGGGCTCGTCGGAGGAGGAGCGCGCCTCGCCGCCGCCGGGGCCCTCCGCGGGGCCCGTCGGCGGGCCCTCCGCTCCCGCACAACTACAACTGCAACCCGACTGGGAGCTCTACGACGACCCCGACTCCAGCTCCGAAGACGATGACTGATCGTCTCGGCATGGAGGCGACTCTCTTTCGCCTGATGGCTAATGATTTTTTTATTTTTGGTACGAGGTTTGTGATGTTATTTCGTATAATGGGACGAACACTTCGTTCCGTTAAAAAAAATGTAGCTCATCAACCTCATTAAAAGGAGTTGATTGAAACAAAACTCAAATGAAACCTTTAAAGTTAACATCTAGAAGTAGTGTAAAGGAGAAGAGTCTCAGCGCGCCGCTTCCGTTCCAGTTAACAGCCTAGTTGCTGAACTGTCCGATCGACGAATGTCTGTTACATTTGGTTTAGAAACATGGCTCACAAACAGACCAAGTCGTCAGCAATCGAAGCGTTTTCGCAAGTAGACTGTTGTTACCACGTGTACGTGTGACCCCGCTGGAGGAGCCCGCGGCGCCCAACGAACATTCCTGTTGCATTTCGTATCCTTTAGCTTTAAGTGTTACCCCGCGTTAGCCGACTGCTCCCCCCCTCCCCCACCGCGACCGTCCGCGGCAACGCCAATTCACGCGCGAGCACTCACACTACTGCCGACCGTAAAGCCTTCACAACTAGGACTTTATTGCTCATTCATCTGGCTTTGATGGCAACGGTAGGCATGTTTAGAAATGAGTATCGCTACGGGATCTCAATAGAGCTGAGAACTGGTCCGCAGGTCGGGCCGGCTGCTTTGCTCTTGGTTATCGCTTATGTCGACGAGGCAGCTATGTCACGTTCACGGTACCTGTCGAACAAATTTAATATTTATGTTTTATATACGCTACTTATAGTTCTTTGGGTAAATTACTGAGAGTTGATTGAAACTTGGAATGCGATTACACACTTTAATTAGACATTTTAAAATTACAACTTAACCCGACAATTCGAGTGAGCGTGACCGAAGCTAGGTACGAACTGTCTTTGTATCCCGAACTACACTATTAAGCACTTTTGGCTTTAACGCCCACTCGCGCACATAACACGCTCGCGTCACCTGCGGCGAAACTCTGCGCAGTCTAGTATGTCTGGTGTAATTGTCGATGTACGTAATCAATTCATTAGTCATTGGCGCGCTTCAACCGAGCGCTGGGGGGGGGGGGGGAGGGGGGGGTCTCGCCGCAGACAATGATTTGTATTGTACCGTCCCGTGACCGAGGCTTTTTAGGGAGATGTTGCTGTTATTAGTTGTTAGTTTGTGGCCGCCCGCCTCGAGCGGTGTATGACAATAATTTAGTCATTATGTTTATTATCAACAGAGGTCGGACAAATTTGCGTCATTGCTGGCAATAATGTGGACATGACTCCAAAATTAATCAAAATGTTAATCAATTAATTATTTGTTGAAATAAAATTTGAATTTCCGGAGATAATAGTTTATACGTGCTTATAATTATAAGCAAAATGTTATTTAAAGTGGTTATCGTAAATATTTTTATATAATAAAGAAGTTACTATTTTAAACTGACACGATTATTTACACTAGAAATAATATCCAACAACTACTACATGGTAAATATCTTGCTATGATTATTATTTCTGACGAAGAAATTTTCTAGTGGATTGCGAGTGGAGTTTTTCAGCACTTAAGTATTGTATTTTTGATGTAAAAACAAATACCCCCTTATTCATAAACGTCTGTCAAACCTATATTAGTTAACTAGCCGCTAAAGTTCGTTTGTCCTTATCTGTCACTTTGACATTGACGTCTGTGAGAATGGGACAAAGAACTTTTTAGTTAGCAGAGGTTTGTTAAGTTTTATGAATACGGGGGATAGACTGACTGCAGAAAATTTTGGAAAAAATACTGATTATTTTCTTTAATAAATGTATACTTTAACACACCTTTGTATTTATTGACTAGGAATCAAATTATATGCCAAGTAAGAAATTAATTAATTGATTAATATTTTGATTAATTTTGGAGTCATGTCCACATTATTGCGAGAAATGACGCAAATTTGTCCGATGTCTGATTATCAAGGCCATTGGGGTAAATCTACCAGATACTGTTACTGTTAGAACATGGATTAACCGCCGCAAAAAGTTACATTTATAAAACAGTACCCCGTTTGTTTTAAGACTACGGTATGTTGTAATAAGTTTAATCTCAGGTGAATTCCTTAATTCCGGTTGATCAGATATCTAAACAGATAGAACCTGTTAATATTTCAGGAGTGATTTATTCTGTTATATTTACCTCAGTCAACAAACACACTTCAACAATAGTACTGTACCCTGTCTGTGAAGATTGTAGAATAATTTCCATTCCAAAAAATCTTTTACCAATTTTGATAGTATTTTGACTGTTAAGTACTTCAGAAGCGTTTGTAAACGACTTGATATTGTAATATAGGTGGACTATGACGGTCTGGTTTATCGCTTAATAAACGACAAGATAAAGCATCTATCACTTTCTGTCACGACTTGATAGAAAGTGACGGATGCTATATCTTGTGATAACTACGAGCGTAATACGAAGCCAGCAGTCAAATTTAATGTTACAAGGGATTTGCTGAAACTGCCCATGACACATTTTGTATGAACGGGATATTAAATATATAGTATTGATAAGGTTCTTATTGTAAGAGCTGTAGGGTAAACCTACCTTTAAGGTACCCGTAAGAACGTTTGTTAACGGCTAGACTTCTCAAGCCCGCAGTTCTGTATTGTGCAATAAAATTTATTAAATAAGTAAGGTATGTAACGGCTTCGTTCGTGCTGTGAGCTGTAAATAAAACCACCTACAGACTACATGCTCGAAATGATATTCGTAGCTACTTACTTCGATTTTGGGCAGATAATTAAATGGTTGGTTTACCCTACCGCTTCATTGTTCTATTTTACTACTTGGAGTCGTAGTGTAGTTATTTTTGTATTAGCTAAGCCGTAGCGCCTGCGAGGCGGTAGCTAGTGAATTGTGTAGAACGTTTCTTCAATAAAGGTCGATATTTCCGTCGCTGCCGTGTTTCTGTTCCCCCCCTGCCCCCGCCCTCGCCCCCGCGGGTCCAAGTTCCATTTCATAACTTGTGACACAAGCGGAAAGCTCTTTTAACTTTTTAATAGAAAGAGCGAGTTTCACTTGTTCTACAAATTGTAGATTATGGCAAATGGACCCCAGTCGTCAAAAGTGCCATTAGCAGATACGATTGTAATTCCGGCTGTACACTGGCGGGGTCTCGCCTGTCGCGATCCCGCCCGGCGACTCCGCGAGGCAGAGTGTACAGCCGGTATAATATATAGAGGTACGTATTATTCGTCGCAGCTCTCGCCTCTCGTATCTGAGGGGCTACCGCGAACCACAAACGAAGTTATCCCTCTCTGTCTCACTTATTTGCAAACTTTCAAGTGCGACAGAGAGGGAAAACTTCGTTTGTTGTTCGCGGTAGCGCCCCTGCTCCGAACTTCGTATTGTGCCGTCCATTTCACTCGTATAGTGAATAACACGAGAGTGAAAGAGACGGCACGATACGAAGTTCGGAGTACAGGGCCTGAATGTGCGTCCAACAGCGTCTGCGCGAACAACACTTGCTGAATGTTTCCATTGACAGCATGATGAGGGGCGAATGTGGTCCGCCGAATTACAGGCTTGGATCGCGGGAGATCCTTCATGAAGATTAAGGTAACGCACACTTTCAAATTTATTTGCCTTTATAGGACAGACCAGTGTAGATAACATGGGTCCTTGTCCTTGCAACTTACGCAAGAATATCCCCGTAGCTCTTAAACGGAGTTGATGTCTGATCACAGTTAAAAAAGGATTCATTTGATCCGGCGGGGACGTCCACCGCGCGATCGCGACAACAGTGACACATATAGTCTCTCAGCTAGGCTAGGTTTAGTGAACCAGCGACAAAACTCCCAGTAGCTCGATTCCACTCACACCTCAGATTCGGTTGAAACCGCTCAACCAATCTCACTGGAGCGCAAACTCTTAGAGTAGGTATTCCAGTGTTCCAAACCACACGCGTGGTCGTGCCGGAGGTTTTCCCCTGGATTTTCCCCAGGCTACTCTCCAACCGCGCTCTCCTATCGCTTTATTGGGCCCGGCCTATAAAGCCACAGTCAGGTTCAAAAAAAAAAATCATTTGATACATTTTTTGCCCTTCACTGTACTACCTATAGTGTTAACTTATGTGATATTTGAGACAATATTTCAATGTCGAGTTGTCAACAGTGGCAACACTGGAAGAAGTGTCAGATTGAGCCTAATGGTAGTAACTCAATGTGCTTTGTAATTGTGAACTCTGGAATCAATAATAAACTACTTTAACGAAGTCTGGGCTATATTGTACGTTATTAATAGTTCAGAAGTGGGATTAATGCCCACGAATTACTTGCCATGATAGCTAAATTATTTCGCCAAAGCATTCGTTTTTGAAGACCAACTCGGACGGTTTGTATCAAGAAAGGAAAGCCCAACATTCTTTAGTAATTTAATAATTACTATTTAAATGGAAAGAAGAATGTGTGATATACATAGTAAAGCGTGTTGGTATGGATTGTATACAACAATAGGTACGTTGACACGTTTTCAAGGAAATTGGCGCGAAATTATTGTTATTGAAATCTGTCTAAGATTGTTATACTTAAAGTGTATTGAATCAAAGTAAAAATCATTTTTTTTTCATTGACCTATGTATTGTATCTACACTATGTAGGTATATGAACTTGAATTGTTGTTATACTGGTTGCTCGAAAAGTAAAATTATGTAAAACTTAACCTTAAATCAGTTACCCAGTTTCCCATTAGATACACTTATACCGATGGGGTTGTTATGTAGAAAGAATAGGTATGGTGTGGTGCTGTGTTTGTGTCTGAATTTCAGGAAAAGAGAAATAAATGTCTACCTACATATGCAGAGTTTATATACTGGCTTTGTCTCCATGAATGTGTTTAAGCTGCATGAACTAATAATGAAACCATATAATAAGACTGTACAATCCCCTGAGATAACCCGTTGCCGCCCGGAGAAAAAAAAGAAAACAAACAATGATACTTTTTTGTTATATGCCCGGAGACCTCTGGGTCTGTGAGATGACGGCTTAACCTATAGTGGACACCTGAATGTTTACAGCATACTTGAGTGGTTAGTTCATGGAAAGCAGGTATGTTAACACATGTTTCATTCATTCATGAATACTATTAATGTTGACAATTATTTTCTAATTATGATAATGTAGCTAAGTACCTATTTTATTCTTTTAATTGATAGAAAGTAATTTTGACTTGTAAGAGTGCCCTTGTTGCCTATTTGCAGGATAAATGATTTCATTTAATTTTGATTTTTGATATTAATTATAACCTATTGGATACAGTACAGAATGATGTTAACAGCAAATGATTTGATTTTGATTGATGTATACTCTTTTAACCAGTGCATAGACATTCTGTAAGGTATAAATGTATTGACTAGGTATTATGTCTCACATTAAAATTAATCAAACCGAATGTTTATTCAAGAGAATGTAAGTAGTTACTAGATGTTGTGATATTGATCATGCCATTCACATTCAACCAGCAATTAGTGCTTGCAATCCGGATATCCGGATATTCGTTTTATTCGAATATCCGCTTGATTTTGGTATCCGGTTTTTGAGACACTGTTTATCCGGTTAAAATGAATATTCCAAATACTTAAACAGATAGCAATAAATTAACTTTACCACATTTTCTAGAGAATTTTCACTATTTTGGAGCTTTATGATCCGCGTCTTTAGTTTTATTAAATTTAGAAAGTTAAATTGTACCGAGATTTTACACATATTGATGCATAACAATGATGTTGATGTAGTGTAGAGACGCCTAGCCGGAAGCAGGCGGGCTGTCGATCGCAGGTCAGGATCATTCAGCCCAATGCATAACAATAAAATTCAAGGTTTTTGGACGATAAAATAGAAAATATTTATTGCATAAAAGTATGTAGATACAAAGGTGAGATGAGAAAGTTGTTATACATATACTTTGACTGTATTGTCAGCCTAGAAGTACCAGGTATTCAAACTTTGGGTTAGTGTTATTCTCTGTTTAAAAAAAAAAGAAATTCAAGAATGACATGGAGTGGGACTACTACTGTGCCTCCCAGGTACGGTGTTATGACATGCATATTTCTATCTTACCCGAGTGCTACAGTGCCTGATATAGTCCTGTTGGTTTAGATTGTTACTAACAAGCTAAGGGCATAGTCTGAAATTAATTATTTTATTAGTTGATAATGATGAAGTTATGTGAAGCAAATTATTGCAGAATATGTATATTTCAGATACTCGCGAGTTATGGGCACTATCTTACATCAACTTCTGGAGGAGGCTGAAGCACTTCTGTGAGCAAGCAGTACCCAGAACTTATGTTGTCACTATGGAGGAGGCCGAAGCATTTGTGTGCAAGCGGTACCCAGAACTTATGTTGTCACTCTGGAGGAGGCTGAAGCACTTCTGTGTGCAAGCAGTGCCCAGAACTTATGTTGTCACTCTGGAGGAGGCTGAAGCACTTCTGTGTGCAAGCAGTACCCAGAACTTAGGTTGTCACTCTGGAGGAGGCTGAAGCACTTGTGTGTGCAAGCAGTGCCCAGAACTTAGGTTGTCACTCTGGAGGAGGCTGAAGCACTTGTGTGTGCAAGCAGTACCCAGAACTTAGGTTGTCACTCTGGAGGAGGCTGAAGCACTTGTGTGTGCAAGCAGTGCCCAGAACTTAGGTTGTCACTCTGGAGGAGGCTGAAGCACTTGTGTGTGCAAGCAGTACCCAGAACTTAGGTTGTCACTCTGGAGGAGGCTGAAGCACTTGTGTGTGCAAGCAGTACCCAGAACTTATGTTGTCACTTTGGATTAGGCCGAAGCACGCGAGTGCAAGCGGTATTCGGAACTTATTTGTGTAAGGTTGTCCACAGATATTTATAAAATATTTTTATTATGTAGTCAGTCTGGATTAGGCCGAAGCATCTTGTGTGTGCAAGCGGTACCCAGAACCACTTTCATGTTATTATAATTATATATTTTTATGATTCTAACTATTTTGAAAGATACCAAAAGACTATGTGTGTGCAAATGGTACCCAGCACTACTATTATCTATCTGGTTTGTGCGAGCATAGTCTTAAATTCTATTGTGTTTCAGATTAGATTAGGTGCAGGCTTACCGCGGCCGTTTGTTCTTTACTAAGGACAAGTCGAAAGAGATTACCTTATAGCTGGCCTCACCTACCAAGCGAAAATAAGGCCGCCATCGGACTAAGACGCAAGATATTGATAGTGGACGAAGATGTCGGCCGTGGTGATGTAATATTTGCTGTATCTACCTTAGCCAATTATATTTATAATATCTATATATATAAATGCCGGAACTTAGGCGGCATGTTCAGGTCACATCGATTAACAAACTGTAATTATATCATATGCAATGGAAATAATGAAGTGTAATTGCATTTACACATTATATTACCGGTAACGTCTGTCAGTGGATGGAAAACACGAATATATAAATTGACACACCCAGTAGGTACAGTTGAGAATTTAATAAAAAAAATATATATATATATACATAACCACATAATATATGGGTACATAGAAATATGCCATATGACGGCGCGGTTTAAAGTAAATGCTTGACCCATTCACCGCTGTCACGATTTCGGAACCCACTTCGCGCGCTGGACGCGACAATGACTGTGTCGTTAAGACTTTTGAGTTTCTATCTCCATTGGTACATCCCATGAACATTGTTTTCTTAATCTTACATATTTAAAGGTTGTATTAACTAATGGAACTGATACTTTCGAGAGTATTCGAATAATATCACTCTTTATCAATACCAGACTATCAATAAGTTTTTATGAAGATTAACACATCGTAAGTAAATTGGAATTGGCGTTCAAATATTCATTCAAATAGAGATGTTAGTAAAACAATAAAATTAGTTCCGTATATCGAAATATTGTACCTATATAGTCACAACACAATGAATGACATCGTAGTAATGGCTAAAGCGCACTTGTGGCGAGGATCTTCGAGTGGACCCGAATACTTCCGAGCGCGTGACTGATCTACACAATGCCTATTGACGTACCCTAAATTCGTCTCAGATGAATCGGTATAGGCCTGACCTCCAGTTATGCATACCTGGTCGTTGTGAATCTCGGGGTCAAGATAGAGGATCTGAGGACTTACTGTGAGACAAGTTTAGACGGTGTGAATATCATGATATTAGAACAACTTGACATCGGGTAAGGTTTAATAGTATACATACTTTTAAATGCTTTTAGTATAAAGGTACACATTTTACTAACTTTAGTCTTATTGATGATAAGATAGACTAGAAACTACATGATGGACGTGACGTTTACCTAAAGGTGGCAGAAGACGACGACATCGTCATATAATCGACTCTTTTAATTAACTCAAAATTATAGTGATCGTGCTATTCATCTATGAAATAATGTCACTAGTATTTATCGAATAAAAAAAAAATGTTTATTTAGTGGTGCTCAATTAAACCAAGTTAAGAATTACATACATACGAATATATGAAGTATGTATTTATTAAAAGGTATGAGTATATACATTGGTTATTGGTAATACGTTATGTATTGTTTACATAATTAAGGCGCGTATAACCGCGAACGACCTTGCGCGTTGAGGCGTGTTGCATTTTCCGGAGCTCAGATTGAAGAGGACATATCATATCAATTCTTCAAGTATATTTTTTCGAGACCTATATTTCGGGCCAGTTTTGAGTTTTAGGCCTTTGAACGCGACCAAAATGTGGTATTTCACTCCAGAGGCGTATTTAAAGATTTGGCGCCCCGGGCCAGTCAGCTTTGCCGCCCCATAAAGTGACGTAAAAGTATTTAATTTAAGAAAAAAACTTGTAATGCTTACCTCTATGGTGTGAAATAATAAATGAAAAAAAGAAATCCTAAAATGTACCATTTATTCAGTAGTTAATATTTAGATAATTTTTTTATGCACAAAATCGTCAATGACGCTGTCATAACTTACGGCGTTTGTTAATTGAGCTTCTATATTCAGAACAGCTAAGTTGTTTAAGCGTTCTTCGCTTATAGTGGAACGTAGATCATTTTTTATTCTCTTCAGTACAGAAAACGAACGATCGGCACTACAATTCGTTACTGCGGTACACAGAAAAATGCGTAAAGCAATGTCTATGTATGGGAAAGCTTCTTGCAAATCTTTATTTTTTATAAACAAGCTAAGTTGCCTTAGACTCATTTTATTTTCATACGCCGCCAAGAAGTGTTTCAATAAAACACATTCGTCTGGTAGGTCTGACGCCAGATCTAACGGGTATACATTTTGAAGATTTACGGCATGCCTTCTAACTTCTGCCTCAGACATTATATTTAATTTACCTAAGAAGGTAAACTTGCCGGTTACCGTATCATATGACGTTTTGCGCCTCTTTAACTCGCCCAATAACTGGTCACAAATTGGGAAAAAGGCATTTACGCGAAAGTGGTCACGTCCCTGTAGCAACACTTCTCCTTCGCGACTCTCATCATTCCGTTTACTATTACTTACCGCCTCTGTCGTGGCTTCTGCTAGGTCTGTAAGTACCGAAACTAGCTAAATTCGAAGTTCGAAGTTGATGGTTCGTCATTATTTTTATTAAAAAAGCTATCGATTTTAAGCGTTTATTTGACAAGTTTTTCTTCTTTGTGCTTTTTTTCCAAAGCTTTTCTTCGATATGCGTGGCCGCTCAGTTTTCGTCTATTCGCATCCATTTCAATAACAGTAAATCATGTCTCAAACTAAAACCACTAAAACTAAGCACCGGTAGATAAGTTTTTACCGAGACAAATGAAAACATAGGCAATTTCGTTAAATATGATGTGCTAGTTTGAAACAAAATAAGTGTCACAGACCATCAATTTAACTAGACGTCGCCTGTGTACGTAGTTCGCGTGCCAAAAAGTAGTCAAAACGTCAACCTTCTACGCAGTCTCGCTCAGTCCGCCTTGAACGGTCATTGCCGCCTGCCTGTTCAGTACCGAGTTGTAGAAACTGTTCAGAAAATGCTGACCCAAACAATGGACATGTACCCAAATAATCTTTAGTTCTAATCAACAATTAGAACGTCTAATCTTTACTGTATCCCGTGTGGTTGCCGGGTAAGAATTGCGCCACCCCATCTCTTCCCGTGGGTTTCGTAGGAGGCGAATAAGGGAAAATCGGAGGGTGGGCAGCAGCATCCTTCGATCATTACCACCATCAAACTGCGGTCGCCAACCCGCTTGCCAAGCGTGGCGACTATGGCAAATCCCCCCCAAGGGAAAAATAAAAAACATGTTGGGGGAGGCCTATGTTCAGCAGTGGACGTCTTTCGGCTGAAATGATGATGATGATGATGATGAATCTTTACTGTGAAATAATAAACATTAAGTTTCTAAGAACAGTGCCAGGGAATCAATACTATCGATTACAATGTCAATCTACTAACTGCTTCACTTGTTGATTTTTTCAGTACGTCAATGGTTGGTATTGCTACACGACGTCGTCGACGATATTTTTTTGTTTGTTTAAAGCTGCTATCATCGAAATGTATGGAGCAAATTGTGCTATGTTTTACGTTGGAAACCAGTTTTTTTGCCCGGTCGCTTCCATCCATTTCTCTTTTGAATTAGGAAACCTGTAATTTATAATTATAATGGGTCACAAAATACCTAAGTGAACATTACCATACCTCGATTTCAACAATCGATAAGAACTGTGACGAATCGAAAGGTGAACATCACTATTCGCTTCATTGGACAGATGAATGAGAATTTCCCCTTACCAAGAAGCCGAGCGACACAAGCTAAAGATCGATCGTTTTATTTCCATTGCGCGTTTAATGTAGGCGGGCCCTACAACTTTGTTACTAAAGTAGGTAATGTAGCATGAACATGAAGTAATCGTATAGCTGTCGCAAATAGACTATTTTTCATATTACAACTACGACAAATTTAAAATAAATGATTTTAAAATGGAATTAAACATAATTTTAGAAGGAATTTACTTATTTGTGGTAGGAAACATGTCCATTATTTGGGTCAGCATTTTCTGAACAGTTTCTACAACTCAATACTGCACAACGAGTCATTTTTACGCATTTCGGTTGACGTCTCGCGGCAATGACCGTTCAAGGCGGACTGAGCGAGACTGCGTAGAGGGTTGACGTTTTGACTACTTTTTGGCACGCGAAGTACGTGCACAGGCGACGTCTAGTTAAATTGATGGTCTGTGGATGCTATATACATTTTAGTTATTACGCCGTAGGCCGCCCCTAAATTGATTACTGTATAGAATTCTTAAACGCAAAAGGTATTTACGAAGTTGTTGTGTTAGTGTCGTAAATAATTTGTTTTGTTCGAAACTTTAGTTTGTTTTTAATTTATATCAATTAAAAAAAAATATCATAAAAATATTGTAGGTAAACTAGAAAACGCTTCGCCGCCCCTCGGTGCCTGCCGCCCCGGGCCATGGCCCCCTTGGCCCTAGGGTAAATACGCCCATGTTTCACTCTATTACGCGCCTTAAAAGGAATTTGTACTTAGTTTTGTCATATTCATTGGTTTTTTTTTAATTCGTGACTAATTCAAAGATTCTATTTACAAGAACGAAGTGATTATGAATGAAGATACACTCTTTTACATTTGGCAAAATTGATTTTAAGGAACATACTTAAAAATATATCAATAAATAAATTACTGTATATTTGGATCCGGATGACGATAATCACAGATCAAAAGTAAAACAAAGAAACTCGCCTGTACAACGCTGCGTCCCAGCGATTACTTACTTGGTACCGATGAAATAACGAGCTCGACAGTTTTGATTAGTTCTTCTATTATTGTCATGGAAGGTATTTCAATTGTTCCGTTTCCATTCCGGACTAATAGGTTGTTTAGTATTGAAGCCTGGCATTTTGGCATGATCACTTGTATGTTCTGAAATTCTGAATAATATATGATCTACTTTATAGATAGTGTAGCTCTACTTTAAGTTTAGTTTTCTGTTCTGCATTAGTTTCATTTATAATGGCGGTAATCTTTTGGACGCCAACGGCGGATAAATCCGCACCATGTGCTCACCGCCAACGATGGATATTCTCCGTCACGGCGTGCATTGCGATATCAACATCAACCTACATGTTTTTTCAGCTTTGCGTCTGCCATGTATTTTGTCATGTGCCATTGTATGGCCATGGCGTTAAAAAGGTTAAATAGGTACACTTCTTAAATTGGTTGTCCTTTAGTAACAATATCCAATGGATAGCTGCATATCAAGTTCAATATAGGAATATAGTATTATACAGATAATGATATTGTAAATAGTGTAAATAATACGAATATACGTAGTTATTCCAGTAATAGTTTGACAATTTATATTCATGAATGAAACCAGTTTTACAATCCGGATAAAGAAATGTCATATAAAAATATTTATTGCGAATGCTGAAGTTACGTTACCACCTAGGTAAGTAGAATCCAGAAAAGAAGAATAATGGCAGTTCATTATTCATAGACGCATATCGTAGCACCTTTATGGAAGCGGTGAATTTTGAGGATAATCTTGACGCTTGAATAGTAATTCGATCTATATTATTTATAATAATGATATCTTTAAACGAGTAATTCTTGTATGTTTATTTATTTCGGAGATCTCGGAAAAGAGATTTGAGGAAGTTTTCGGAGAGTAGCAATAAATCTGACCGTGTCTCATCTCATATCCGAGAAAATTCGTTTTCATGTGCTATATTAATAACACCTACAGTTATGACTGCCTGAGTATATTCGGCGTAAAAAGAGGATCCTATGGAGGGAGGATTGGCATCGCGGAAATTCGAGAACGAGCTTATGTTAGGCTGACTGAGTTGAGATGGGTCGGAGGTTTGATACATCCTTTAGCACAGTGTGGCGTCTCATCCTTGGTCGCGTTATATGTGGTGAGAGCGTGTCTATGTTTGCATTTTTTCACTCGCGGTTGGCACGTCATATAATCCTGTTGCCTATAAGTGCCTCCGAAGAATACATACGTACTTACACTACTTAGATATTAAGATAAATAATGCTGGATTATGTGTGTCAATTAAAAAAGCAATAACGATAACGTAATGTCTCGGAATAATTTGTGAAAGGAGTAAACATTAACGATTACATAAGTCTAAGTATAAGAAAAGTGTTTTATCGCAGTTATGGCATAGGTACTTAGGTGAATTATGAAAAATAATATTTTTGTATTACTGTTAATTTATCTTCGAATGTGTCACATTACTATATGATGCGTACCTATATAATATCGATAAAATAAGCATTAGAGGAAAGTAACTGTTCTACCGTTGCCTTCTAAGTGCAGGAAAGTTTTTAGGTATATGCATGACGGAAGTTCATTTATCCAAAATATCGTACTTTCTGAAACATATATTAACTACCGATGATGATAATGATAATGTAGACGTAGTTAAATATTATTCTTCCGTGTAATTAATAACGATTATTTCTAAGAGATACAGAATTACTTTGATACCTAATAATAATAATTATTATTATTTTACATTTTGAAACATTGCTTGTTAATTTATACCTACATATTATTTAGGATTGACGACCATGGTAGAAATTCTTGTAATTTTGACATACACTCAAATTTATATTGTAATTTTTATCTTGAAATTAATGAATCTGAATCTGATGATATCTTAAGTTATGGGTTAAGCAGTAGTCCCTTATGGAAAACTGCATTATCATCATCACTTAGGCGATGTTTTTGATAATGTTTGCATGACATTTACCCAAGTCGAAAATGGCGACAGCCTAGTTAAAATATCACGAAGAAATCTTAAATGCTATAATCTTGATAATTTATTTAAGTACTGAAATTTCTTATCAGAGAATCGGTTATAAAAGCATACATTTTCAAGTTAGTCACTGGCAAAATTAAACTTAAGATTATTTCAGTTGGCCGAGTTGTGTCAAAGTAATCCGTACAAAATGCTACTTAATTGTGTATGTAAGAAGATTCAAGATCCAACGAGTTTTATAAAATAACGGCAACACTGAAATCTCAACTAAGCACTATAGAGAACCATGTATGTCTAGGTGCAGTAGAAACTCGCCAATTAATTTAAAATTCGTTGACATGTTCATTTAAGTATGTAATAGTTCAAGGTTTATAAAATTGTATCATTGTCTTTAGTTATTTGAAATGGATTAATTGGTCTTTTAAGTCAGTTATATTGTTATCATATTCGCAAAGAAGTATGTACTAATACTAATTCAACACATTGTAATTATTACGTGAGCGTGGAGGTCAAATGGGTTAACAGATTACAATAACTTACGATTTTCAATGAAAGGCACCGTTGGAATTTAGTGAAAGTTAATATAATCCAACGAATGGGGACATTCTTCAATAATGGGATGGCCGAACGGGACATATTAGGATGCCCGGTAATTAGAAATATTAGGATGATGACTATCCGTAAAGTTTGTAATATGTATATTATTACCTTTATTGTTAATGTCTTGACACCACTGTTGTTGTGATAAAATATCGTTTTGTATGTAGGTAATGGTTAATGTAGGCAGGTATTGTGTCCTATGTTATTATACCAACAGAAGTGTAAGTACAACTTTACAATAAGCCCTCTCGTGAGTGAATTGTGTTACTAGCCTTAACATTTTTTTTGAGATCATTGTTGTTGTACTTCTATTCAATCGACGAACTTACAAATTAATGTATTTGTCACTATATTGAGATTGTGGTTAATGAATTATTTGAACTCAGGTTTAGAATCCATGACTTGATGCCATAGTTACTTTGTTTTGTAATTTATATATGATGTATATTCATGGAACTGCTATGATATTTATTATTACAAATGATTTAAGGAATTAGGTCAGAATCAATTGTAAAATTGTTAGTGAATGAATTAATAAAGAATAAAGCCTTGGTGTGGCTCCAAACATAGTATGCGCTGGTGAGCTCTCATAAACTTTGCTTTTTCTTCAAGACTTCGAAATTGATCTCATTCTGAGAATATGAGAAGCAAGCCGGTGCAAACGTGGTTTTTGGCCGCCACATTAATGCTTTTCTCTGATTTAGTGTCTGGGACAGACACTCTCTCAGGATGGCCGACTGTTAACTTATGTGATATTTGAGACAATATTTCAATGTCGAGTTGTCAACAGTGGCAACACTGGAAGAAGTGTCAGATTGAGCCTAATGGTAGTAACTCAATGTGCTTTGTAATTGTGAACTCTGGAATCAATAATAAACTACTTTAACGAAGTCTGGGCTATATTGTACGTTATTAATAATAGTGTGCTGCGAATTTGGCTGTGTATTGGATTCATATATATGATTTAAAAAAACCAATACGTCGCGGCAGAGGGACCCCTTATACAGTAAGTAGCACATGCGCATACATTACCGGCCGCGCGTCCTCGTGCTGTCCTGCCGCTGCCGAGGCCGCTGCCGAGGCCGCGCCGCGCCGCGCCGTCGCGACATCTTTTACACCACGACTTTGTTGATCCACCGTGAAACAGTGTCGTAATAACTATGTTCGGTTTACCGTGAGCGGTCATTGTTTTATGTCAACATGGTGACAGCCATGTTCGCCTGATGGTAGACAGAGCGGACATCCTAACCAGGCGCGGATCCAGGATTTTGTTCAGGGGGGGGCACTTTCGAACTTTCCGAAAATAAAACTGACTTTTCGTAACTGTTTATATTGTTAGAACATATTTCCTACGGCAGGACATAGGCAATTGCCCTTCCCTGACACAGGCTTCAGGGGGGGGGCAATTGCCCCTGTTGCCCCCCCCTGTATCCGCGCCTGATCCTAACCAGGGACCGATACCGGTATTTTTAAAAAACCCTGAATTAGCCCAATATTTTGGATAATTTTTTGCTCTTTACGTAGGGCTGAATCACGTATTTAGGTAACAACGTCGTATTATTAGATTGTCCCATTAAAAATGAAATAATGAACCGGTGACCGTAATAATACCGGTATTTTTCTATGGAGAAAATACCGGTAACCGATCCCTGATATTAACCTACGGACGACTGCAACTCCAGAATCAAAATGGTATTTAATATCAATGTGACATGTTATCTGATAACCGATAACATACAGGTGGTCTGACCTAAGTAGTGTGCACGGCGGGAGCTGCCGGAGGGTCATGAGTGATGATCATCATTCAACGGTCCCATTGAAGCAGTTATTACACTATCCTGAATCAGCCGTCCTAACTAGGTCGCGAGAGAGGGGATAAGAAGGAAGCTTTTAGGATCCTTGCTTCCTGAATGCGATTACACGTTCCTGAATCTGCTTCCTAGCTCAGTCAGGATTCTGAATTCAGGATGGTGTAATAAGCGCTTGTGCTCTGTGGTCCCGGAGGCTCCGCTACAGGTGCGGCGGCGCGGGCGCGGGGCGCGAGGCGAGGGCGGCGCGCGCGCCAGTCTCCGCGCAACCTCCGCGGCGCGCACCTGTGCTGCCGGTCCCGGTCCGCGGTCGCGAGTGAAGTGCTGCACATCGCGTCGGAGACTTGGGCACGGTGTTGGGAACCCGCAGGCTTGGAGCCCTGTGTTGTCTGCTCCCCTGGAAGCCCCCACTCGGTAAGCCATGTTTTACCACGGGTTTCTCTTAGGGTTGTTAGGCGGTACTTCAGCTTTAAGTACCGTTTTGCGTGAATTAAGTGCACGTCGAAGTATCTAACTGCGGATCCAGTGGTCAGATTGGCTGGTAAATTGCCCGCCAGAAAAACGACGGGTAAATGGGAGTCGTGTAGTGTTGATAAGATCATTGTGCGGGTGAGGCGGAGGGATGCCGCGAAAGAGTTAAAAACTTAGTATTACATACCTACGAGTACCTTTGTATGTACTTACATAAATAAGTACATACATACCATTTATTTCAGACATCCAAGACTCATATTACAAATACCTTAAAGACTATATTTCTAAAAACTAATTCGTGACAAGTAAGTGTAAGTTTGCCAGTGTGCACAGGCTCTATAATAGTTTGGCACGCGAGGAATTTCAACTCGCACGTGAACGTTCCATGTTTGGTCCCATAATTTTAAACGACGCCCCGCTTATTGCTATGATATGGTTGAAGTTGCGAACCATATGTGCAGTGTCGAGCACTGGTACATTTACCTTAACATACAGCCTACTGTATGACCTACCTACACAAATCAATAATATATCACCTTCATGTTGTATTTGACTAAAGTTTCTTAATAACTACTTCATGAAACGTTGTTCATAAAGACCTGCTCAAGTGCTTAGACGAAACGGTTATTTCGGGGAATTCTCATGAGTTTTCAGACATAAAGGTAATAATTGACCGAGTTAAACGAAGGTCTCTGCTTCAGCTTCGACTAAAATGCTTTCGTATGTCCGGATTACCAGATATCCGGTTGTTGTTCTCCTCTATAGGTCGCGTCTCTACTGATTCTCCTGAAATTTTGTAAGCAACTTTTGTAATTACAAACTTAAGACTTTTTTTGTCGCGTCAGTTTTTGGAAATTTTGGAAAAAAATATATTTACAATAATTTCTGCGGATCCGAATTTCGGTCGGTTCTCTACCAGTCGCATTTCTCAACCGATTCTCTTGAAATTTTGTGAGCAGGTTCGATAATTATATACTTAGAATTTTTCTAGTCTCCTTTTGGAAATTAAAAAAAAAAAATCATCCGCAAGGTCTGCAGCTCAGAGAGCCACTAGTTTTATTGGGCAGCTCTGTATACAGATAAACTTAGTTGTGGACGTGTTTCGGTCCCCAACTCTCCTCATTGCAGGTAAACTTGGCCCGTGCACACACCTTAGAGATTATTAGACAGTCATTATTACCAGTTATAATTACCGACCTACTCGCACTTGGACGACAGCTTGAGCGAGCGAAGTCAACGACCAATTTAATAAAATGACAAGCAAGTATAATTATGGTCACTTAAGATTAAAGTGTTTCTGCTACTTACTAAAAAATAACCTCTGCTATATGTCGGAGCATAAAATAAGCTAAACATAAAAATATAACTACCTACACTACATAAACTATATAAAGCGGTTCCTCGTCGTCTACCGGTCCCTGGGATCCCAGGGACATTACAAAAGAATGGTATTGTTGTTTTTTTTCGCCGGGAGACAAACGGCGACACACAAGTCTCGGAGTCTTTTGAACAACTATCTGGCGCAGGCACGTATCCAGAGGGGGGGATAGTTGATTTATCCCCCTCCCCGAAAACGTTTTTAGCCAGTAGTGATTACAGCGATTTTTGCACAGTTCACATGGTTGTTTCAATGTTTGTCCCCCCCCCCCTGAACCAAAAGTCTGGATACGTGCCTGATCTGGCGTTTGTTAAAAAGCAAGCAGACGGCGAGGCGGCACGCGGCGCCCGCGCCCGCGGTGTTCGTTACTAAAATAGGTAGGTGTCATGAAACACGACGCGCAAAATATTTGTAAATTAGCATATTAGGACTCTCTACTGCTGGTAATATACTTAAAATTATTTTCGTTGACGAATTTTTATAAAAATGTTATTGGATTTTGAACCTTATTGCTTGAATGATTTGCCATTATACACATTTTTAATACCTTTAAACTGAAACCGCGGCTTTTGAAATAACTTATTAATTAATTACCTTCTTACCGACAGTTGTGTAGCGGCATCTTTCAGAAACTCGTAAAAACGATATCGGTGAAGGCCGCGCGACGCTCTTACATGTATGCGGGATCCGCCCTGTACGTATATGTACCTCTGTAAGCACTTTGTTGTACACAATAACAGGTTAAAACAATATTCTATAAGTACTGATTTACGTACATATACTTAGTTACAGAAATCATTTTCTGCAGTTCGCATGAACAATCCTTACAAAACAAGCTATTATTATTATTAGCTTTTGATATGTTCGAGTGTCACAACACTACGCGACTCCGCAGCGCACGAGCTGAGTGAGCGAAGCGAGCGTGCTGCGGTAGCGGCTGGCGATGCTCCAGAACCGAACATTTGTCCGTAATTAAAACTATTATAATGGCGATTGACATTAAATATCTGTCAATTTTTTTATGATCTCTCTCAAACATAGGTTAAAAAATATATGCCAAATAAATTATGATTCGGTTATGCGTAATGATGATTATGACAAAAGTAGTTATGCCTATCGAAAATATGGTTTCAAATTGTATGCAACCCGATATGGACCCTGTTAGTTGTTATTGTTTCCCAGCTGGTAGCGGTGGTGCGATGCGGCGGGCGCGGCGCGCGCCTCCGCCGGCGCCATGAGGAAGTTCATGCGCACGCGGCCCGCGCCCGAGCCCGCGCCCGCGCCACAGCCCGCGCCGCCGCCCGCGCCCGCGCCCAACGGACATCCCAAGACCAACGGACATGCCAGTGAGTCACTACCAACATGCAGAGGAATATCGTCCTTACATACCTGATCATGATGATGTTGTGTAGGGACGCCTGTGCCTTTACCATGAGTTTGCATGACCGCACTCGCTAGCCACTGCACGCCAGAGGCGCTGTACTTTTGCCCATACAATTTTTTACGCTGTCGCTAGCGAGTATACGGTAATGTAAACTCATGGTAAAAGCACTGGCCGGAAACAGGCGGGCTGTCGATCTGTAGTCGGTATTATTCAGCCCATTTCCAGCAGTCTGAAGTTTGTTGTCCCGGCGGCGCTCCCACATCAGCTTCTTCCAGTCTTCCTGATGATAGCACAAAACACCGCATTTACGGCACGCCACTGATTGTAACGCTAATCCCACTCGCGTGTAATATTCTGTTCACGTACGGTGTGTAATAAAGGTGGCAAATTTATTCGCAAATACCTGCGACCTGTATCACATTCTTGTGTGCCAAATTTCATTTAAATCGAATCAGCAGGATTTGCGTGAAAGATTCAGAAACATCCGCACAAACTTTACAATATTAGTCTCAGGATTGGCTTGGAGGTATACCTAGCTTCAGTACGTACATTTCCCTCTATCAGCTCCGACAATTTACGCCGTCCGCATCGAGATCGCAAGACAAGAACTGATGCGATCAGCGTGTTGCTCCATATTCCATATCTCACGGCGCGATCGGTGAAAGTTGCCGAAACGCACGTCGAAACTGAGAGTGCGGGAACCATTGTGTTTTCATGTTTGGATATCTTCGACGAGTCATTGTGTTTTAGCGATCGTTGGAGCAACACGGTAGCGGCTACATCTGCATGGCCCATAGGGGGAGCCTATAATGTCGATCTGCTCCGCCAGACAATTCTCATTCAGTATCTAAATTCTACGTGCTCTCTTAACCTAGTATGTACTAGGTTAAGAGAGCGCTGAACGAGAGCTGCTATGTAGCAGCCACTTGACGCGTCGCGTGTCTCTGCCGCGTAGTGGCACCATGTGTGTGGTCGCGTGTGATCTGCACAAAAACTGTCAGCGATACACTGCCGGGGGCGCCGAGTGCGCGCACGCAGCTACGAGCTAATTGCAGTCGTTAACACGAGTTACAAAGTTGTTGTAATGTAATGTACGAGTAGGTAACTAAATACTATCGACCAAATATTATGCTGAGCGAAATGCGCGAAGAAGTTATGCGAAAAGTTTTTAATGTCGTGATTCGCAGAATTAGGAATCGTGAGTAGAGAGGTTCTTTTGTCTTTCATTAGTTGGAGAAATCGCCCCGTTTTGCGTGGATAGGTACAGTTTATGTACATTGTCACGTTTATATAGCGTTGTACCGGTTTGTAACTCGTTCAAACCACGAAGAAGCGCCCCACTCTGCAAACCAGCGCCTGTGCAATGAGGAGTGCGGCGCTTGCTCGTGTAAATACAATGTGGAACGGACTCGCTCGGCCGACTTTTTGTAATGGCTGTCGATCTACGAGCCCCGTGGCCGGCGCCCGCTCCCGACGCGGCAGCCGCCCTGCGGCTCGACGCCGCCTCCGAGTCCTCCGACCGCGACCCCGCGCCGGCATCCAGCTCCAGAACACGCCCGCTTTCCCCGCGCGAGAGAAACACGTGTGAACTGGCGTGCGGTGCGAGCTAGTGCCGCATTGTCTGGACGAGGAAGCATGCCGCGGGCTGCGACTCTAACATAAGATTAGTATGAAAACTGGTTAAAAATGTGTATAAATTCACGGCGCCAAACATCTTCGCAAGTAAGCTGAATTCAGCTACGAATGGTTTGCCTTCAATTAGCACAGTGTTTTTTGCGCCGGACGTAACAGTGTAGGTTTAGCTAGGTAGGCTAGTATTTTATCTTCAACAATTTTGTTTATTACTCTAAAACATGTATAGTCGAATTTAGAATGAAGGAAAAATTTAAAAATTTAGGCACCGAGCAGGATTCGAACCTGCGACCTCCCGGCATTCGCGGCCAGTTGCTCTAGCCAACTGAGCTATAGGTGCAGTCGCTACCCAGTTCCAAATTCATCAACCGTTCCTTCGTATTAAGCTGTACCGCTGCTAACGTAAACTATTTTTATACAAACGCCTTAAGGGAGGCGTACAGCGACATCTACCAGAAGACTCATGCTTCATTAACGGCACTAACGTCTCAAATCATATTGAGAATCGTCAGTTACGATGCGCCATCCCATACCCAAATCTATATCAAGTATAGTCGGCTAGAAAAGTGATCTACCACTCTTCGATTCTAAATATTCCATCTTTGCCCGCCCATAAAGTAAACGTCCCTGCATGTGCTCGACGCTGACCCAATACATGGCACTTTCAATCTTATGCCATGACGGCAGAGATGATTAATAGGTGTCATCTATTGGACACTAAGGTGTTGAGCACTGGGACGTTTACCTTATAGCTTTGAAACCAATAATTATACAGCCCAGACAATCGGCAATAATATAAACCAACTAGCTTTTGCCCGCGGCTTCGCCCGCGTACTAAGAGTAATTTTTAACCGTCTACAAAAAAGGAGGTTCTCAGTTTGATCTGAATGCAGATATGTATTGGATGTCATTTTCGTAATCGGCACCCCGAGGAACCAAAAAGATGAAACCCATATCGATTTTTAAGAAAAATAAATGTCTGCCATCTTTGATTTGAAACTGGATGTCATTTTCGTAATCGGCACGGCAACCAGAGCAACCTCGAAGATGACACCCAAATTGATAATTAAGAAAAATAAATCTCCGCCATCTTTGATTTCAAAATGAATGCCATTTTCGTAATCGGCACCACGAAAAACCTCGAAGACGACACCCATATCGATTTAAAAAAAAAACAAATGTCCCCCATCTTGGATTTGAAAATGAGTGTCATTTTCGTAATCGGCACCCAGAGGAACCTCGAAAATGATACCCATATTGATTTTTAAGAAAATAAATGTCCGCCATCTTGGATTTGAAAATGGATGTCATTTTTGTAATTTGCACCCCGAGGAACCTCGAAGATGACACCCATATTGATTTTTAAGAAAAATAAATCTCGCCATCTTTGATTTGAAAATGCATGCCATTTTCGTAATCGGCACCCAGAGGAACCTCGAAAATGACACCCATATTGATTTTTAAGAAAAATAAATGTCCGCCATCTTGGATTTGAAAATGGATATCATTTTTGTAATTTGCACCCCGAGGAACCTCGAAGATGACACCCATATTGATTTTTAAGAAAAATAAATGTCCGCCATCTTTAATTTGAAAATGAATGTCATTTTCGTAATCGGCACCCAGAGGAACCTCGAAAATGACACCCATATTGATTTTTAAGAAAAATAAATCTCAGCCATCTTTGATTTGAAAATGCATGCCATTTTCGTAATCGGCACCACGCGGAACCCCGAAGACGACACCCATATCGATTTTTAAGAAAAATAAATGTCTGCCATCTTGGATTTGAAAATGGATGTCATTTTTGTAATCTGCACCCCAAGGAACCTCGAAGATGACACCCATATTGATTTTTAAGAAAAATAAATCTCCGCCATCTTTGATTTGAAAATGCATGCCATTTTCGTAATCGGCACCCAGAGGAACCTCGAAAATGACACCCATATTGATTTTTAAGAAAAATAAATGTCCGCCATCTTGGATTTGAAAATGGATGTCATTTTTGTAATTTGCACCCCGAGGAAGATGACACCCATATTGATTTTTAAGAAAAATAAATCTCGCCATCTTTGATTTGAAAATGCATGCCATTTTCGTAATCGGCACCACGCAGAACCTCGAAGACGACACCCATATCGATTTTTAAGAAAAATAAATGTCTGCCATATTGGATTTGAAAATGGGTGTCATTTTTGTAATCTGCACCCCGAGGAACCTCGAAGATGACACCCATATTGATTTTTAAGAAAAATAAATCTCCGCCATCTTTGATTTGAAAATGCATGCCATTTTCGTAATCGGCACCCAGAGGAACCTCGAAAATGACACCCATATTGATTTTTAAGAAAAATAAATGTCCGCCATCTTGGATTTGAAAATGGATGTCATTTTTGTAATTTGCACCCCGAGGAAGATGACACCCATATTGATTTTTAAGAAAAATAAATCTCGCCATCTTTGATTTGAAAATGCATGCCATTTTCGTAATCGGCACCCAGAGGAACCTCGAAAATGACACCCATATTGATTTTTAAGAAAAATAAATGTCCGCCATCTTGGATTTGAAAATGGATGTCATTTTTGTAATTTGCACCCCTAGGAACCTCGAAGATGACACCCATATTGATTTTTAAGAAAAATAAATCTCCGCCATCTTTGATTTGAAAATGCATGCCATTTTCGTAATCGGCACCCAGAGGAACCTCGAAAATGACACCCATATTGATTTTTAAGAAAAATAAATGCCCGCCATCTTGGATTTGAAAATGGATGTCATTTTTGTAATTTGCACCCCTAGGAACCTCGAAGATGACACCCATATTGATTTTTAAGAAAAATAAATCTCCGCCATCTTTGATTTGAAAATGCATGCCATTTTCGTAATCGGCACCCAGAGGAACCTCGAAAATGACACCCATATTGATTTTTAAGAAAAATAAATGTCCGCCATCTTGGATTTGAAAATGGATGTCATTTTTGTAATTTGCACCCCGAGGAACCTCGAAGATGACACCCATATTGTTTTTTAAGAAAAATAAATCTCAGCCATCTTTGATTTGAAAATGAATGTCATTTTCGTAATCGGCACCCAGAGGAACCTCGAAAATGATACCCATATTGATTTTTAAGAAAAATAAATGTCCGCCATCTTTAATTTGAAAATGAATGTCATTTTCGTAATCGGCACCCCGAGGGATCTCGAAAATGACACCCATATCGATTTTTAAGAAAAGGAAAAATTTGCTCCCCGCTCAAACTTGGAACCCTCTTTTCACCCCTTAAAGGGAGCAATTTCGAAAAACGCTGAAACATGTTTTGTTGTATTTAAACAAAGAGTCTATACACGAAGTTTTATATCCCTCACTTCAAAAAAGATTTGCTCTCCGTACAAACTTGGAACCCCCTTTTGAACCCTTTAGGGGAGCAATTTCAAAAAACGCTTAAATACGTTTTGTTGTATTTAAACATAGAGAGTCTATGTACGAAGTTTTAAATCTCTCACTTCAAAAAAGATTTGCACTCCGTACAAACTTGGAACCCCCTTTTGAACCCTTTAGGGGAGCAATTTCGAAAAACGCTTAAACATGTTTTGTTGTATTTAAACATAGAGTCTATATACGAAGTTTCAAATATCTCACTTTAAAAAAGATTTTCTCCCCGTACAAACTTTGAACCCCCTTTTCACCCCTTTAGTGGAGTAATTTATAAAAACGCTGAAATACGCCATTAATATATTTAAACACAGATTCTATATACAAAGTTTCATGTCTCTCACTTTAATAAATACGGTTTTTCATACAAACTTTGGACCCCCGTTTCACCCCTTTAGGGGGTGAATTTTGAAAAATCTTTTCTTAGTGCACCCCTAGACCTTATAAGGAACCTACGTGCCAAATTTGGAATCTTTAGAACCAGCGGTTTGGGCTGTGCGTTGATAGATCAGTCAGTCAGTCAGTCAATCAGTCAGTCAGTTTCTTCTTTTATATATTTAGATTGTATGGTTTTCTAAAGCAACAATACAGAACGTGGCTTTAGTGGCACGATTTTTCGATGTCGTGATATACCGACTGCGGCGATCAAAGCGTTTCTTGTATGAAGATTAAGATTCAAAATTGCAGACCAATTTGTTTGCTTGCCGTACCGTATTGTATGCAATTCAGTTCACGCGTCGTCGGCGAATAGTTTTAGATTAAATAAGGCACAGATTTTGAGGTCTAATGTTCTTGTTCGCAGATGGCGGCGCGCGGCGGGACGACCGCTCCACGCTGTCCGGGTGAGCCCACACGATGCAATCTCCCGCCGTTCTCGTAATACAAGTCTGCTTCTAATAGCCATTAAGAGTGGTTGATTGTTATGCAAAGCGAATTTAGTTTGATTTAATTATCGGTGTGTTACACTCTCAATATGTATGTATGGCTTTACATTACTTGAGCAAGCAAAAGTGCACCAAGGCACCAACTTAATCTGATCCCGATGGGTTATTAACAGAGCTCGGAATAGGTAGTGCCTATTTACCTAAACTTCGCGGGAGGATGTAACTAAGAGTGGTTACAAGCACCAAAAATAATTATTTATTTTTAATTAATGCGGGATTTCCCGGGATTTACTTTATTATTCTAGAGGCTTAATACATTTCGCTTTACTTATAAATCTTGTTATATTGCATATTATTTGTTTAATTACCTTGAAATAACAATCAGTCATTAAAAATATAATATGGATCAAATTGAATCAAAAGGATTCCGAAATTTGATAGTTTTTAGTTGACTTAGACAGAATTATACTCCTTTCTTCCATGAGAGGGGACCTGTGTCTGGCAGTAGGACCTATATAGATTAGTGATGAGACAGAACTATGATATGGCATAGAAGATATTGTACAGATGTATTCTAATTTATTTATAATATTATGGTATACATGTACTTATATATTAAATAAAACTATTTTTCAACCGATTATATCGCGTATAATGAATTTAAAATACATTCCGTGACCACGAGTGCTGTAAAGGACTCGAAACGTCGGAATGAATGTCGGAATTTGTGAAAACTATCAAATGTCGGAATCCTTTTGATTCAATTTGATCCATATTATATTTTTAATGACTGATTGTTATTTAAAGGTAATTAAACAAATAATATGCAATATAACAAGATTTATAAGTAAAGAGAAATGTATTAAGCCTCTATAATAACACAGTAAATCCCGGGAAATCCCGCATTCATTAAAAAGAAATAATTATTTTCGGTGCTTGTAACCACTCTTAGTTACGTCGTCCCGCGAAGTTTAGGTAAATAGGCACTACCTATTCCGAGCTCTGGTTATTAAAGGTCTCTCTTCAAAAGTACCTGCAAACGGCCAGCAAAGTATGATTGCGTACTGCGTAGTGACATTCAAAATCAAGCCAAAGGTTTAATGAAGATAAGCCGTGGGGCCTTACAATAAGAAGCGGCATTGAGCAGCGCTGGTATTCACAACCACAACACAATGCTTACCGACAGCGCCTCTGTCGAACCAGTTAACTCTCGCGCTAGCACTACCTTCCATATTACATTTTCACAGATAGGAGTGACTGAGCCGCGCCTGACTTGCGACCAGGTTGAGCTTCTGAGCTCTATAATTATTAGTTACATCAGTCTAAAGTAAATGCACTGCTCTCTGAGTCACAAACAGGTCTCAAGTTACCGTAGCCCACACCTAGTATTGGGAGATAAGTGATTAATTGATTATAACATAGTCTTAGAGGGGTGGAACCATTTTGAGAGATTCAACAATGACAAGACCTTGATATGAAGTGACATCTGGTTAACTTAGACGGTGTTATCATCATATGTGATAATCCACATCGAAAGGGACCTTATGGCGGCAGGCGCTTACGTTGCACCTATTCACTATTGTATTGGAACAGCGGCAATAAAGGCGTAAGTGCCGGCCGCCATAAGGTCCCTTTCAATATGGATTATCACATATGTTAACTACGGCATGTCCGAGACCAAACTTTGACTGGTTCGTTTGAGGAGTGGTCGGAGGTCGTGAACGGCGCCCGCGGGCGTGGGAACCGCCGCGCGTGCGCCGGAGTCATTATGACCGTGGGCCGCGCGCATGTGGGAACCGCGCAGGTTCGTGGCACGGAGAAGTTTCCTGCATTCTGCTTGCCTACTTTTGCTTGTCTGGAAAACTGGGTATCCATCGTATTATATTTCGATACTTCTGAAATGAATGCATTCGAACGACGAACCAGTTAAAAAGATGTCCGATTACGCATAGTTGTTCAGAAGCTGAGGCCTAAGAGTATCCCTAGGGATAATGAGATGTGTCTAAAAAGGTTATGTATGTCGGTCCAGCCACCAGCCACGCGAAATTCTTACAACAATGGCATAAACACTTGAAACACGTGTAGGCTCACCGCATTTCGGTCCTTACCAATGTACGTGGTACTCGTAGTAAGTATTTACGTTCAAATCTTTAGCCACAGTGTTTACGGCTATAGGCACACGTCAGGTTCTCTGACACGGTTCTGGGGTCAAGGTTTCCACAAGCAGCATCATACGATGTCAGTTCTAATGCGGCGCCCTGATTGCAAAACTGCGAGGAGACTTTCTGAGTGGAGTTTAATCTGTAGGTACAGTCGAACCTACTGATTCATGACCCACTTGGTCTACAAATGGCTTGGAACCGTCAAAACAATAGTGTTTTCATGTCTCGCACTGTGTAGCACTTTTAATTGCGCCAATACGGATCGGACATCTATGCAATTTTAACCTTTGTTATCACTGCAATAGATATATTTTATATAAAAAAGTTATGTTTTGAATCCCGAATAAGCTGTCATTTATTATAAAAAACTCTTTCCATCACAAAAAAATATATTTTTATTTTATATGTCAGTTACTTGTCAGATGTCATGTGGTGGTGTCTTGTGGGCGGTCAATGAGATTTCCATCATCCACATTTGACATTTGTCATTCATGGTTATCCAAACTGTTTAAGACAGTAGTTAGTAAATGTCAGTGTCTAATAAAATTATAACAAGTTCGTTACCATAGAAATGTATGTTCAGGCGAATTTCAACCTACCAGTGTTTAGATGACTTGGCAAAATGACCTTAGGGAACATACACAAACTACGTGACCAATTTTTTTGCGTTTTTTACCCCCCTCCCCCCCCTAGGTGACCAAGCGTAGTATATGCCAAGACCCCCCCTCCCCCCCTAGTTTTCACGTAGTATATTTTATAAAAAAAAATTTGCGGAAAGTTGAAAAAATAATGGCTTTTCTTTGTATTTTCTCATACGGCCCCTAAAAATGCATACTTCGAGAGTGCAAGCGTGGTATAGCGTAGCTATTCAATTGTAATTGTATTATGGTGGGTCATAATTCAATTTTGTCGATCGTACGTATTGAGTTGGTCGGTTGCAGCAGGCACTGGAGCGGGGGGGGGTCGGCGCGGGCGGAGCCGCGGCTGTGGGAGGACGCCGAGTTCCCGGTCGCGCGCGCCGCCGGCGACCGCCGCCTCGCCTCGGGGCTCGTCTGGAAAAGGCCGCATGTAAGTTCACATACATATACCATACCTACAGTAACATTTTCACTCGTAACGGTTTTATTATAGTGAGTGTGTATGAGCCTTATAGCATGACTAATCATGAGGACAGCTATTCGAACTTAGAATTATCGTCTGACCACACCAATATATACCAATACCTCATGTATATGGAACTTTTAGTAGGGTATGTGGAACACTGCAAATATATTTGCTGAGACCCTAACTCGGGCCTGTCGATATTTAAATATAAACATTAATACTTAAATATAGCCACCAATATTTTCAACGCTGCAAGAGTCCCGTTGTCACGTCATTACACTATTAGCACGCACGCGCTTCCTACTCGCGCCCTCGGCGAGGCAAGGTCGTAACCGCCTCGGCCGCAGCAGTCGGATGGGACTTTGTCGCGAGGCTGCGCCGGCGCCGCGCAAACAGCCGCCCGCGCCGGCGTTCCGGCAAGGTCGCGCATCAATGTAGGTCACTGAAGGTGTTCGGCTTTGTATATTTTCAGTTGCGTCAATATTACTTACTTATTCTGTGGTTGCGTAATCAATATTGTGCGCTAACAGGAGAGTAACGTTGGCTTGCACCGAAAGAACCATCTATATACCCACTTCATCCACAAAAGCAATGGTGCTCTAATATTTGATTAACGTTCATCCAGAGTCCGCCTCGGCTTTTAACCTCTTGCCTGTGTCTGATAAGGATCAGTACAATCGATAATTAACTCTATGACAAAAAGGAACAAGAGTTAATTTTCGATTGTACTGATCCTTATCAGACACAGGCAAGAGATTAAACTCATGTCCAGGGACTTGTAATGAATGTGACTGTGACACCTAGACAATCAATACAACACAAGGACACTTATTCAGCAAATTACTTTTACAAACAAACCTTGCACGGCAAATATTTGATCCTAAAATCAAGTTTCATTGAACCGCCACGACCGGGCGGATGTCTGAAAGCCGATCCCCGTATGTAATGTAATGGGAGTCGCGGGTGCGGTGCGCGTGCGCCGCTCGTTACGGGCGTTACGCGATATCGCGCAATCGTTTCCTACTCGCGATGCCGTGACGATAATGACAGCGCGATGACCGCCTGCACGTCAACACAGTTAGGCTAGTAAATGTTCTTCACGAGTACCTGTCTACCCGCACGTACCAATATTCTATGCTATTCCATACCGTAATATACTACGCGAAAATAAATGTTCATCAACACTTGGAAGACCAATCCGTTAGTATAGATTTTTCCATCTTGCTAAAAATACTGCTTGCCTGGCTTCAGCATGATATAATTGCCAAGACACTACCATGTTCGTTATTTACCTAAATGACCACCACCACCCAATGACTAACATGGTGTGAACATGCGATCGATCCTAACAGAAAAGCGTTTTTACAAGTCAAACCCCACCCGTACATGACCCACAGTTACAGGATGGGACCGGACCCATTGTCGGCAACAGGGCCAGCCGCCTGACACATGATGAGGCGGTATAGGCCAAGGAAAAGGAGAACGGACAATGTGAGCGATGATATTCATGAATAGAAAGGTGTCCATAACCGGCGACCGATAACGGGTCGGCGACTCAGAGATGCGGAGATTGCGGAAAAGCAATAATGTGCCGACCCCAAGTAAATGTAATAAGAGCAAGCAAGTGAAAGATGAAATACAGTAAGACTTATTTCATAGTTTCGTATTGATTACAAGTTTGTAGCGTGCGCTCGGAGGTGGTCGTTCCTGCGCCCGCGCCGCGTCGTCGCCTCGCGGAGGCCATCGTAATTAGTTTTCTTATAAATCTAATTAGCTCCTTCCCACGTCTCGTCCAACAACAGATTTTTTCTTGCAATTATTTTGCGACTTTAATACTAGGTATAAATGCTTCAATCCGAGCGTATTATATGAATGTCATTTTGTTAGCCATTCCTCGTGTGACCACAGCTTGCCGTAGATATTCAGGAATGCATCTTTTTAATCGGGATTGTCTGATGACAGACAGGAACCCATTTCGGGGTTAAGTTACACTAGGAACAAGTGACGAAGCAGGGGATAGGCATATTCGGTCACACGTTTCATGTAATGCCCGTATTGTGAGTGCAAGCGCACAACCCATCGGAGCCGCACCGGCGTCCCGTGCGCGGGAGCAGCTCGGCCTGAAGGCGCGCGGCGGCGCCGGTCGCGCTCCGGCGCGCGCTAACGGGCCCGCGCTCCACCGTGCCGTGCCGTGCCGTGGCGGAGTAACTGCACACCATCAACCACCAACTAATAACGTGGACCAACTATTCTTTGTTGCTCGTTACCATGGTTACAACTCCTGAGTTATTTGAAAACTGTGATCTTACAGGGTTTATATGTACCAAACATCAATTTTAAAGATGTTCTCAAATCCATTTGGGCATGGGTCATCGCCTGAGCATGTTAGAAGTCCATATTATTTATTATTTTTCTAAGAAACTCGGTAACTGTTGTCTCCTCGCTGACGAGACAGAATAACAACAAAAAAAAGCTGATTGACCCAACTACAAACTCCCTCCTCAAGCAACTGTACGTATGTTTAGGTATTCACAAGTTACAATAAGCCCGATTTCTTGTACAGTTGAAATCAGAAGTAGCGCCCATTAAGAGGTCGAAAGTCTTTATTGTAAGGGAATAAGGGCTTTTGACCTCTTCACCCATACAAAGAGATCAAAAGCGTATGTGTGATACTGACTGAACACGTCCACACCAGACTACATGTGTAACAATACCTCATGTATAGAGACACTCGGCCTGTTTATATTATAAGACACTCTTTCACTGGCGACACAATATGCTTACCCGCGCTGAAGTCTTAACTAATCTCAACTGTTTTTGAGCCACGCATAATGACAATGTATAGTGATGGCGGCTGGTCGGCGACTACAACACGACGTACTGTGGCTGCAGCAGTGTCTACCTAATATTATGTACCTAGCTAGGTGTTGTGTAAAAACGCGGATGCTCGTGCTACACTTGAGCGCGGAATGCGGGATATTATCATCAACCGCACTATCGTCTGTGTATTACGAGCACCTTCCTGGTCGCTGCAGCCGGCGATCCGCATTGCGTGAATCTGATGTTATAAATTAAACGCGAAACTGAATTCAATACATGAGCTGTTACACGTCCTATGTGTTCTGGCAGGAGCCAGAAACTCTGGAATGAAGATTACGAATGTAACTAAGTATAAGTACATAAAAGTAGGTGCTGCTGCGATGCTTCAGCTTTTCAGCTGCAATCTTAATCAGAAGAAATAAAACTACGAAATTGCTAGGGTAATAAATATTTATTAGTATGGAACTGTGGGGGGCGTAAGAACACATTCAACGCGCATTTTGGGCGTTCACAGCAAGTTCACAGCGGGCCTGGCTCGGCCGTGCCCTCGGGCGCGCACTAGCTAATGTAGGAGGGGGCGAGTGGCGCAGGGGCCGGCTGAGGTGATGCTTCACTTGAATAGAGCCTAATAACGACGCGGGCAATTGAGAATTCCTATTATTCACTCAAACAAATTTGATAAAAAGCGAACAATCGTGATCTATCAAAAGGAGGCTATTATAAAAAAAAAACAGACTCCAAAAACACTAAAAAGTAAACATAATTGCCTGACTTATCTTATAATAGGGAAATATGTAGGTATTGCAATTTTTGAAATTGGTGCCATCCAAAGAAATTTCCTAAAGGTGCATCGACGAAAAATTACAATACCTACATTGTTCAACGAGAAGCGTTAAGTTTTATATTGACTCATTAGAAGTTAACTAGGCAATTATTGTGTTCTAATTTTAGGGTTTCTTGGAGTCGGTTTTCGTTTTTTTATATTTTTACAATTTTTAGTGATTCATTACCAGAATGCATCTCATGACAATTACAGTAAGCCCAGTTCTATTACGGGGTTCCGTTACCTACCTTCCGGCTTCGATTGTCTTGATTGAGTGTATGATAACATTACATCAACACTATTTAAATTGGCTTCGTCATAGTCGCTTCAGTATCATGATCGGAATATCTTAGCGCGTAACAATGATACACTAAGGCCGGGTTTTATAAAGATCCGTTAGACCAAATGTCAGATCAAATTTCAGTAACTCAGTACATTTTTTGTTATAACAAACCCACATAAGGTCTAACGGTACTTTATAAAACCGGGCCTAAGAGTTTTGGATAACCATCCATGGTCTTCTTCATTAGTTCCCTTTCACCAATTACTACTGTCTGAATGCAAGGGACCAATCTGGAAGTATATATATGCAAAAATCAAAGATATCATTTTCCAAACCTATTCATAAATGGCGGAGTAATCGCGTAACAAACATACAGACAAATTGAGAACCTCCTCCTTTTTTTACACATACATACATACATAAACTCACACCTGTATTCTCAAGATGGGTAGGCAGAGCACATGAAATTTAATCTAGCGTCACATTTAGCATTTGTAGGTTTAAAGATGGAGAAAATGTGATATTGCAGTGATAGGTTGCTAGCCCATCGCCCACAACACACTACAACCCGATTCCAACAGTCGACTCTTACGACACCCAATGGAAGAAAGAGGAAAGTGCTATTCTAACCCGGTACCACACGGGGAAATCCGTTTGTTAAGTCGGTTAAAAATTGGTAAAATGTACAGTTATTCTGTACTGTCTGTTGTTGTGGTTATAACTAGTCGGTTTTTTTACTATGCGTTTGTTGGATTGGGATTCCTTTACACTATGGGTAACAAGAGAACGTAGTTGACAGCGTGGACTTGACACTCGTCAGTGCGCGGGAGTCAGGAACAATGATCCGCAACGACGTGGTAATGACAGTGCAGTGCGCTAGGTCGGGTCGCGGCGCGCGGCGCCAGCCCCGCCGGTCTGCCGCGCGACCTACTATAGTATATACTAGACGTACACATGCTTCTCTCATTCTAATCTTTGTTACATATGTAAGCAAAACTCAAAGGCTCAGTATACTTACGGATTTAGGTAAAGGTACGTATTCATTTATTCAACATTTATGTCAAGTGCATTACAGGAGATGTTACAGGTAGTTGGTAGGTACATGACACCCAGGTAGGGCACATAATGTTTACTAGTGTTAAGAGAACACAATACATACGAAAAATATTTAAATTCTAATCTCAATGTCAAGTTCTGTTATTAATAAATTCCAATTTTAATGTCAAGTTTCAAGTACCTTGTAACATCAGTAAATTGTCGCTCCAGGTATAATTTCAGAGGACTTTCCTTCCGCGATCGCTTGTTGGGTGTGTAACTATGCATATCTATGAATGTAACTGTGTACATAGATGTGAATGAAGTGGATGCGATTCTAAAGAGTTGGCATTTACAAGCGTTCATAGGCTACTTTGGCATGTGACTGCTTAACATCGGGTGGGCTATACGCTTTTGTGCCACCGACACGGTAAATTAAAAATATCCTAACCTAGCAAGGCTGCCTGAAGAGCAATCGGATAAAACCAGGTGACGACAATGATGCAGTGCCTTTACCATGAGTTTGCATGACCGTACGCGCTAGCGACTGCGTAAACGATTTAGTATGCCGATTCTTAGTTCTATTGCGTAACCGCCAGAGGAGAGGCGTTGTACTTTAGCCCATACTAATTTTTACGCAGTCGCTAGCGAGTACGGTCATGTAAACTCATGGTAAATTCTTGTAATTTTGACATACACTCAAATTTATATTGTAATTTTTATCTTGAAATAAATGAGTCTGAATCTAAAGGCACTGCAGTATGTGGATTATACTTTGTCGCGACCGCTAGTAATGACTACCTAAGTTTCGTTGACAATTTGATTTTATGATTTATCACTTGATTCGTAACAACTGTTAGAAAGTGTCTCAGTCTTCAGTGATGTCATTTAGCGGAAGTTGTTGCTAATCTGCCTGCAATTGTTTAAGGCTGCGAGCGAGGAGCATGGGAGCGCGAGCGCTGCCAGCAGCCGCGGGGACTGTTATTGTTCTGTAATCGATGCATAGTGATATTACTGATGCAATCGACCAACGTTCAGAATACTCAGCTAGTGAAAGCGACCTACTCGGCCTCTCACGGCCAGGAGTCGTCCTAGAAGCCACCTTGACAAACTGATGAATAATACACCTAAACCAGGTCGTACCTAGCTAACCGGCGGCGGGTGCTCTGGACCTTTAAGCTGCTTATTATTCACTTGAGCTATACTAAGCTGAGCTGTGTTTTCATACAAAATTGGTACGAAATGTTGAAGTTTGGAACCTCTTTTACAATTATCCAACATATACAATCTTAGACTGTGAGGTAGACAGAAACTCAGCTAAACCCGACGTGGGTCGAACTGACTCTACCCGCATACCAGCATTTTCTTCCTGGACTCTTCTCAGCTAGGCTAGGTTTAGTGAACCAGTGACAAAACTCCCAGTAGCTCAATTCTACTCACACCTCAGATTCGATTGAAACCTCAACCAATCTCACTGGAGCGCAAACTCTTAGAGTATTCCAGTGTTCAAAACTACCCGCGTGGTCGTGGCGGAGGTTTTCCTCTGGATTTTCCCCAGGCTACTCTCCAACTGCGCACTTCTATCGTTTTATTGGGTCCGGCCTATAAAGCCACAGTCCGGTTCAAAAAAAACGGCTTCGTTCCACGCACAAAGAGACGGTATATGGTCTTAGCGCAGAGTAGAAGTGAATTGAATTAGCGCTATAAAGAAACAAAACACAAACAGTATATTAGGCATTGCTATTGTAAGGAGTAGGCACTTCTTCATGGATTGAACGATGTATATTAAGTAAGCTTCTTTATACCTATTTCATTGAAGGGTCTATTCAAACATAGAACAAAACGAGACATTCGCGACAAAGGCTGAAGAGAAACGCTGGTGACACTAGAAATCGTATTTAAATAATAAATAGTGTAGAAACATGTTGAAGCTTAAAAGCTTAGCAATCAGACAATGTCCTGCGATGTTTGTCGCCAAACAAAAGCGGCCATTACTCATGTTTGCGCGCATGCGCGGCGCTTTCTCGGCAAACATCCTCCAGCGCACCCGCGGATTATCAGCATGTGCTGGGTAGACACGAGGCTGGCAGAGGCAGGAATTGTTGCATCTACGGAATGGCCGCTATAGAAGGGGATGAAGGGATATTATATTAGTGGAAGTGCACCTTTGTGTAATCCGATAAGAGTTTAAGTACATAAGCACAATTTAAACACAGCACACTATTCTTATTAGGTCCTACTTGAAGGAAGAGATTAAAATAAATCTCCATAATTTCCAAGTCTCGAATGGATATATTATTATTATTTAAGCCTTTTTATTTCCTTAATAAAATTCAGTATGCAATAACATTGTGATTAAATAGCATGCAATTTACAATTGATATAATTTTTAATAAGTACATATAATTTTAATTCAACATTTTTTATCAAGGACCTCTTCATAGAGTAAAGGCCTCCTCCAATTTTCTCCACATAAATTTGTCATTTGCTTTTTCAGTCCAATGTTTTCCTGCTGCTTTTTGAATGGATATATATATTAATTAAGACTGCTCTATAATGAATAACGTGTAACGTTACGATGATTTACACCATAACGTGTAAATCAAGATCTCGGAATCGAATCACGGGTCTGAAATTGACGAGTGCGGGCGCCGCTGCGCGGAATTAGTTCCGCCGCGCCGGTCAGACACCTCGCGGCGCGGAGTCGCGTGCCGGCGCGGCGGCTGGTGTTCGCAACCTCCCCGTTGTACGTCGCCATCGCAGACCAGTACAAGCCTGACCTCCGACCTGGTTATGTTGACTGCTCGTTCTGCAGCAACTTACCTACCTTACCTACCTACCTTTATTCGCAGTCTCGGCTAACTGTGGATAGAGGAGTAGCCTCTTTCGGTCTATCCGGCGGATCCACTCCGATCAGGGTTCCGAATAGTTGTCCATCAAATATTTCAAATAATACATATTGTCCGGGATTGCTATTAATTTGTTCATTTGTGGATTATACGCGATAAATCCGTTGAAATAGTTTTATTTCATGTTATTCGTAAAATCCAGTTAGTCCAGTAGGTCCAGTTTGGCCTCTTTGGATCGGGCAGGAAAATGTTTCAACTTATTGATACAATATATTACGATTGTCATAAAACCTGGAGGGTCTTAGTCAAAAAGGTCCACATACATTACATTTTTGCGGATGCGGGTATTAAAAGGGAGTTGGCAAAGACTGTACAGCAGATGCAAAACAGAAAACACAAACAGAATCCGTCGCCGGCCGACCAACTGCGCCATGCAACTTTACCTACCGAAATTGCTGTTAATAGAACTTCACCATTCAATATTCCTGCCATCATCTAACAAGATTCCGCAACTTTCCCTACACGTTCCTGCGTGTTCTAAGAAGATTCATCAATATACTCCAGATTCATCATGTACGCCGTGGAAGTCTTCATGGCGTGTGTGAAGAGAGGGCAGCCGTCAAGCCGCCGGGCAGTGGGCAGTGGGCTGCTGCACCGGTGGCGAGTGAGCCATATTTTCTTTTATCGTACGGCAATTTTGTTGCCAATTTTTGTTGCACCGTTTAGCACCACCCAGGGGTCACGTGTAGGGTAACGGTGGCACTCCCTACGGACGTGGTGCAACTTCGACCCCGACCCCCAGACCACACTGAAGAGAGGACTGTCTAGGAGCCGTCGGCCGTTGGTGGTCGGCACCGATCGGAAGGCCGGTTAGAAGTTCCTCATGCACCTGTACTGGAAAAATGTATCTTTTTCATGCAAGACTTAAGATTTCTTTCATTGTCAAGGTTTATTCGTACTTCATTATGCTTCACTAAATATTAAAAAATCAAAAAAAATCAAACATTTATTCTGCAAATAGGCCACAAGGGCACTTTTACATGTCAAAATATTAATTTACAATTTAAGAAAGTCTGACTATAAGTAATACATTTTTCATGTCAAAATATTAATTTACAGTTCAAGAAGGAATAATAATTTCGAGTTTACAATTATAACAAAATTAATGTCATACAGTGAAGATAAACTTGCAAAGTTATCTATTACAAATATTACAACATCAGTAAAGTTAGAGATGTATTGTAATTTCTCTGTCACTCTAGTCTTTAATTTCTGCTGGACCCCAAAATCAGAACTGGATTCTGGTAACAATGGGACCAACCTTGAAGCATATGCTTTCAAACAATGAAAGAATTTTCCAAATCGGTTCATAAATGACGGAGTTCTTAGGTAACAAACATGAAAAAGAACATACAACCGAATTGAGAACCTCCTCCTTTTTCTCGAAGTCGGTAAAAATAGGGCCGAGCGCGGTAAGAGGCAGGATGTGGTTGTGATTGTGAGCCGCGAAGCTGCAAGAACCCGCGCGTGACCGTGCCTTACGGACCGGCGGCCGGGACATTGCTGAGGTACCGGTGGAGTGTCCGTCGGACATGCTATTAGATTTGTTTAGAAAGCAAAAAGCCATGGTGCACCCAAGAAAAAAGGTTAACAGTTACAACAAACAATAGGTACAGCGAGAATTGTGATTTGCTACTTAAATGTTTTATAATACCGCTCGACAAGTGTTGACTCCATTAAACTATACCTATAGTGCATATACTTACACTTTCATTTCGTACGTACAACAACTTATCAAATAACAGATGTAGAAGTAGGTTAAGTATACTGAACGCTCTTACAATAGTCTACCCTAACGAACTTGAAGCTTGTTACACAACCACTAACGACTCGAGAATATTCAAATTCAAATTATTTATTTGTCAAACATAGGTATTCATTACAAGTATGTAGGTCTTATTCTTAGATATAGAGTCACTATGTTTCACCACAGAGCACATAAATAGCTACAAATTAGCATGCAGCATGCATATCAATAAAATTCAAAATAAATCCAAATTAAAGTTCAAAATAACAAAATCCAAACACATAATTCAACATAAATTAAAATACTGTGTGAATTGAAACAAAATCAAATAAGCTAGTTTAGGCTTACAGGATTCTAACGTTGGACCTGTATAAGGCTATGCAAGCTTAAAGATACTTACGTAAAAGCGATATTATTAGGCTAAGTCAGCTTAAATTCGTTTTGGCAAGATTACTGTAAATGCGAACAGCATTCAATTAGACTGATATTAGAACGATATTAGCATATTACTCTTATAATTGGAGCCCAAAAAACCGGGCTTAGACGATGTTATAGAATCAATGTAAGAGCAAATAAAATGTGGTCTTGAGACTGTTCTAAGACTGGATTTTGCTGGTTGTGTATCTTTTATGTAATAAGAATAAAGCATATATTTTGGGAGACAATGACTGACTGTCGAGTTTCTTTCGGCGTTTCTTCTCGGCAGTGGTCTTTTGAGCGATACATACAGTTTAGGTATTATAATCAACATCGTTCATCAATTGGGCAGTCTGAAAATGCGTTTATTAGCTCTAAGGCTGTACCCGCTTGACCTCATTAACTTGGCTCCGCGTGTCTCGCACGGTACCGGAGCCGGACACGTCAATCCGAAGTGTTCGGTGCGTGGACGTCACGTAGAGACCTCATTGCGTGCTCGCAGCCATGCAACTAAACATTGGTGTGAGCGATCCTGCTGCGTATGCAGATGCCTGCAACGTAAAGCTATGCCGACAGGAACGAATTAATGAATTCGGTTCTTATCGATTAAATCAATTACTTATGGAGCGGCCTACAAAGTAAAATAGATACACAGAGCCAAACTCCAGTCATTATTGGGCACTAGTATATGTGCTGCACACTGGCCATAGCCGTGGATGATACTACCAAAAATGAGGTGGTCCAAGGTACACGTAGGAATGGAGCGGTTTTTGGTGCGTTGAACACTTCATTATATAAAACAAATTCTTCGGTTCAGCGGCAAACCATGTTCGAACAGTGCACTAGCTAGGTACTAGCTTGAAATAATGCTGGAGAGGGCAAGCAGCCGCTTCCGCTTGTACTAAGTTAGACCCTTTTTTATGTGTGATGTTGTCAGGAGCTGAGCGCCGCGCCGGTGTTCCTGGGCGCGGACGCGGAGGACTCCGCCTGGGAGGTGGAGGTGGGCGCGCTCGGCAGCCGCGCGCTGTGCGCCGCCGCCGCCGCGCTGGCGCCCACCCCGCGCCTGCTGGCCCGCGTGGCGCCCCCGCACTCCTTCCGCGACCACTACACCGGCGCCTGCACGTACGTATATACGCCGACACTGCATTTCTTCGTACATTCATTCAAGTGTCACCCTAGTAGCTACTCGGGAGTCGGGAATAGGGTACTTGACAGATGTAATTAATTATTATAAAACGCATTGTGAAATGTAGCTTATAATTCCTAGAACCTAAACTAAGTAGTTCCATTTAATAATAATATTAATATTTATTGTAAACCATTTAATAAATTATTGTTATTTTAATACGTCTAAGTTTTTCTTATCTGTGAGTCATATAGGATCGAAACGATGCCATTATGCTAATAGTAACATCATACCGCTATAAACAGCTGCTTTCAAAATCGTTTTTGCTAGTTGAGGCTATTCAGAGTCGCGAGAGCGAAGAGGTCAGTTCATTCATAGCAGTATGACTTCTCACAAACATTGGATCGTATTTTTTTTAAAGTACGGATTTCATAATGAGGAAAAATTTTTGTTTGATTCCTCAAATGTTTCAATTACAACTTTATTAATATTTTAAAAAATTGTCAAGTACCCTAATTGAAAATTAATAATATTCCATCAACTTGTACCACGGAATTTATCTTTTATCTCTTACTAACGAGTTTGAAAAATGAGACCGCAATCGATAAGTCGCAACTCGCAGCTCATGGGGTAGATAGCAATAAATAACAACACAATCCAATCCAATCAGGTATCGAGTGGCCTTCCCTCCGCGCCCTCCGCTGACCGCTTACCGGGTTGTACCTCATCACATTTAGGCCATCACGACTTCGTTCTTGTTATCTAAACTAGTTCAATGTGTGTCGTAGACTCGTAGGTACCTAGGTCGTACGTAAGGTTTTTACCATATTCTGTAGTCACTTATTGCTTATATACATATACAGAATTGATAGAACAACAGCCTGATTATCTCTGATACAACTTGTTTTTTTTTTAATAAATAGTAAAGTCAGTAAGAAAGACTGCTTAAGTAGTCTAAGAGTTAGTCTAGATATAAAACTATTGCTGTGCCCTTACGGGGTCCATTATAATAATATCATATTTGTAATGTGTGCAATAAAATATTTGAATTTGTGTGCCTTGTATTATATTATAATCAGGTGTACCTACACACATATAACGGCACATGTATTATAATCAGGTGTACCTACACACATATAACGTAATGATGGAATGAACGCGACGCGAGGTGGAGTCATCTCATCAAGTCATGATGCGGCGCTGATGCGATGTTCTTGTCTACTATAAATGTTATTATTACATTTATTAGGCATCCTTTTATGGCATGATCCTTCGCCAGTAACGGAGGAAGCGCCTATGAGCCACAGCGCCGAAGCCGACTTTGCGCTGTACTATAACTGTACCGAATAGTTGTTCACACCACAACAGCGGCAGACTAACGTGCGGCCCGCCGGCGGAGCGCTCACACCGCACACTATAGGCGTTCCGAACTGTACAAGTGTCACGCAGAAAAATACAAAGTTTGGCCTGCGCAGAGCTCGTTCTCTCGCTCAAGCGAGTAGAATTACTATCAGATTACTCGCTACTCGCCGGCGGTGGACCAGTGCCTGAAGGGGTGAAATCGGGAGTGGGATTTTTATTGAAATGCAAGTTGAGCGAGAATGAGCCAACGCCAGTAAGTATTGCATACGGTTGGTAGAGTACCCTGTTTGGGCACGTTGCCGAATCAGTCCCGCGCGGACGTGGCTGGCGCGACATGAATATGCGCCGGCGCGCATGCGCGGCGCGTCCTCTGAATTATAATGGCGAACGCTTCGCCGTTATAATGAGCGGGCGCGCGCGCACCAGCTACAAGAAATTAGCCACATGCTCGCTCCGCGGGGGCTATCAGATTCTTGAAATTGTCCACTCCACTAAGGGCCTATAATTTTCTTCTAACCCTTTTAAGCATAATGTCAAAAATGTTACACGCAGTTTGCAACTCCGTTATAAATTAAAAAGGTGTCATTAACTTTGTCACTTCATTTCATATATCAGACGGTGGCGGTCAAGTGTCTATCTCCTACCAGAGGTCGGCTATTAACGGGACTACACGGTTACGGACTTTTGACACGCGAGTAAAGATCTTGTTGCGTAGGTTGAACCGAGGGTGAAGATTCTTTAGCTCCGGGTAGGCCACCTTCATGGATTTGCTCTTGGTAATGAGCTGCAGAAGTTCATATTTATTTATTTTAAATACATGGAAAACCAACAGCGTAACACATTTATAAGAAAACTACAATAGAATTACATAGCCAATTAATTAATTATTTCTCATTGATAGTTGAATTTTTCGCATATTAACAATATCTACTCCGCGCTTGGAAGAAAGTAATGAACGCAGAAAACCTTGGTTCGTGTCGTGATTGCTAGATATTTTTTGGCTAGTTCTGTCAGTCATTAATGCAGTTTCTTCGCATGTACGTGCAGGTTCCGGTTCTGGGTGTTCGGCAGCTGGCGCGAGGTGGTGGTGGACGACCGGCTGCCGTGCCGGGGCACGCCACCGCGCCTGGCGGCGTCCCGCGCGCGCTCGCACGCGCACGACTACACGCTGCCGCTGCTCGAGAAGGCGTACGCCAAGTGAGTGCGAGCCCCCCTGCGTCCACCTCGCACCTCCCGGACTAGCTGTACACGTGTGTATTTGCAGGCTGTACGGGTCGTACGCGGCGATGCGCGCGGCGGGCGCGGCGCCCGAGGGCTGCGCGCGCGCGCTGCAGGAGCTCACGGGCGGCATCGTGCAGTCCTTCTCGCTCGCGCACCAGCCGCGCCCGCTCACGCTGCAGGTGCTGCACTCCGCCGCGCCGCGCTCCACCATCATCGTGGCCAGCCGCGCCGTGAGTCCACACTTCACACGCTCCTTCGTCCCTTGCTACACAAAAGATCACTACACCGGCAATATTGAACCGATTAAACTTGACAAAGAGGCCCGTGGCGGCGCGGGCTAAAGAACGTCCGAGAGATATTTCATACAAATCGGGCGAACTCGACGTCACCTTGGCTAAGGACAGGGCAGCATATAATGTGAGGTTTGTCGCGCGCAGGACAAGGAGCCGGGCTGGCGGCGCGGCGGGGGCGGGGCGGGCGCGGGCGCGGGCGCGCCGGCGGCGGCGCACGTGGTGACGGGGCTGGCGCGCGCGCGCGGCGGCGCGGCGCTGGTGCGCGTGCGCGGGCGCGGCGCGGCGCGCGGCGCGTGGGCACGCGGCGGCGCGGAGTGGCGCGCGCTCGCCGACGTGGACCGCGACGTGCTCGACGCGCGCGCGCTGCATCCCGACGAGTTCTGGTAACAACCCTATACTACACGATACTCACCGTATATACGAGTGCACACAAATATCTTATCAGTAGTTCCCTGTTCGAGGCCTCCCAGCACTACGTGTGCTACGACGTGGTGCGCAGCAGAAATCTTCCGCCTTGTAGAACGCACGTGTGTCGTACCTCGTCTTTGAAATGGGTTATATTATAACCGTGCTCGCGGCATCGGAAGGTCTGGCTAATGTGGGGCTCGGAAAACCTTGAAATTTTCAGTCTTCACTCGGATTTTAGCTATCGCTTCTAAATGGTGCATTCAACGGAAAATGTTATTTCTACTTTCTGGTAGACCTCTTCAATGACAAACACCCGTAAAATAAAAATATCACGCACCTTAACATACTTGGAATCAAAAGTTTTTTTTGTTATAAAAAACATTACTTCCTTTACATTATGATTTATATGATTTATGCATTTTAAAATCCACATATGTGGGGTAATGTTGATCCACAAAAGGTACGATGTTGTATGAGCCAGTTAGCCCATACACTTGAAAGTTAAATGGGAGTGCGTAAGTTATATAAACTGTTTTATTATGTCAAAGTAGGTACACAATAGTTAATTGGCCGTTCCTTCAGTTGATGTTAATCGCATGCGAGTTTAGTATGCACTGATATATTTTTCTCAAACATACAATGAAATATTGAGGTTATGTTCCTTATAATAGGCTGCGAACTGTCACGTTTCAAGTGCGGCTAGACGAGAGGCCTTTAAAGGAATTTCATACAAAGTTGGAGGCTAGACCTGCAAGATGCTCTTTTTTAATTTCCATTCCACATTTATTTGTGACACAGCATCACGGCGTTCAGCCATAAGCAATTATTTGCTTTTTGGTTCGTCATGACATTCTGCCACTACGATTATTAAAAAAATAAAATAAACGATGTTTGCTATATTTTGCCGTTTTATTTATATAAAATCGACATGAACATAATAAATAACACATTATTAACACAGTAGAATAATTTTTATTGCAAATTTAACTATAAAAATAAACATTTAACAAATATGTTTAATACTCAAACCGTGAAGGTACTTTTTTAATTATTTTGGAGGCAAAATTGATTTTTGTTCATTCTGTGGATTTATGCGTTGTTGAATTTGTTACCTATTTAAATATGAGTTCCGACGCCGATGACAACAAAGAGGCTACCGCGAACCGAAAACGAACGAAGTTCGAATGTCTCGCTCTCTGTCGCACTTGCAATTTTTTGCGACAGAGAGGGAGATATTCGAACTTCGTTCGTAGCCCCTCAGCGATGAAGAAAAGGGGTTATAGTTTATGACAATTAACAAGAATGACAAGCTGTCAATGTCGTTCCATAGGATAGGTCGATCCTAACGTTTCATTCAGAAACGTGCTTTCGTACATTTTAGTATATTTTGGTAGTAGTAGTGTTTTATATTCAATTCGAGTTGGAAATTGAACGAAATAAATAGTAATATATGTTGTAGTTATATTTTTTGTCTTATTTACTGTTAGTTTCTTTAGAAATTAAAGTTTGATTTCTTGGAGTTTTTTTTAATTTATTTCATTGCATGTTTGAGAAAAGCACTAAGTAACCTCGTAACTATCCGGCCTCGCTACGCTCGACCTGTACTCGGCCGGCAGCCCCTTACTTCCCGGCCTCTGTAGTAATGTACTATTCCTTTATTTCGTCACATTATAGCGCGGCCCAAAGTAGGTCGCAACGCAAGCGGAATGTACAGTATTGAGACTGTACAGGTGTACATTTACGCGCTCACGTGTATGTCCTTAAGATTAGTTCCACTCCGCTACCAGCAATACTAGCGTCGCGAACGACTCGCAAACAGGTTGTTTGTTTATTGTTGTGTCGCGGGTGAGCGACCGCGGCGCCGCGGGGGGCAGTGGGTCAGTGCGCGCCCGCGCCTCGCGACCCGAGCCACGCACATCGCGCCGCTGACCACTCCCCCTGCTAACCCTAGACGTCGGGGGTTACTGGACAAACTAGGGAGCTTTGTGCCCACACTTGGAGTCTGGCTGCCGGACACCGTCTGATCCCGACGTGCGCCAAGAGCGACACAAGTGGGTCACATCGCTGACTGGCGAGCCGGCAGCCCACTTGGAACACGGGACGGCTGATTGTTTTACCCGTGTACATCCTGATTCAAGGTTTCAACTTAAAATCAAGATTTTAAAAACTCAAAATCCACATTTCGACATGCATTCGTGGAAGTCTCCGTGCTCAGCAGAAGAGAGGGCAGCCGGGGGCTGGACAACGAGAGGCTCGGGCCAGAACCGTAATAGCGCCCGATTTCCCTTGGCGTCCAGTATGACGGCGGTCCTTTTGGAAGGCGTGCCTGCAGATTGTACACCCATGTACATGAAGACCTATTTACTCAAGATCCGCACCAAAATTCAACAATCGTCAAGATATATACAAATATATATATATTTTTTTAATTTATTCAGGAAACAAAAGGTCATGTACAGAAGAGATGTATTAACAAACCTGGAGTTCCATTAGTTGTTTAGGAAATAACAATAGTTGTAATATTTCCGAAACAGGGTGGGGTAAGTACGCATGCCTACTACTTACACGCCAATATTATTTATTTATTTATTTAAGGTTTGCCAACAGATATAACACCATATGACTTACAAAGTAAATTGTGTACACAAAAAACAGAGCAGAGTGTTTATCCAATTACAGGCAAACACAACATGCAAATAGACTAAAGCTAAACATTGTGGGGTGGTTACAACCACCTACTAAAAAAAAGAAAAAAAAAAGAGAAGCACATTGTATACGAAAACAATAGCATAGTACAGAGATTATTAGTGGACGGCTGTTGTGGTTAAAGTTTACAATAACTATACAAAAACTTCTTAAAACTAATTTGAGACACATTATGTTACATTTAAAGTTATACAATGATACTGGAAAGATCCACTAAGATTGGAGTTACACAATGATAAATTTACATAGATTACTACTAGAAGTAAAAAAAAAACAATAGGTATTATATATGACGCCCGTTTTACCCTAGTGGGTAGTGCACCTGCCTGTGAAGCTGACGGCAGGGCCGTCTTTCCCACTGGGCACTAAGGGCACTTGCCCAGGGCCCCGCGATCGATAGGGGCCCAGTTACTGCCAGATCACCAAACGATAACCAATATTTAGTGATCTGTCAAGGGCATAGGGGCCCCATTACCCTAGTGTGCCCAGGGCTTCCAATTGGTTAAAGTCGGCCTTGGCTGACGGTCCTGGGTTCGAATCCCGGTCAGGGCAAATATTTGTGTGATGAGCATGAATATTTGTTTCTGAGTCTTGGATGTTTTCTATGTATTTAAGTATTTATATCTATTAAATATATCGTCGTGTAGTACCCATAACACAAGTCTTCTTGAGCTTACTGTGGGGCTAGTTCGATTTGTGTAAGATTGTCCTCTAATATTTATTTATTTATTTATATATATGCATGAGAAGAAATAATGAAAACAGGGGTAAGTATGCGATATACTCAGTCAACAAGTAGTAAAGTTATTCGCACTATTTTGGGAAAATTATGCTACGGAGAGCGCTACTATATTTGCCGAGAGATGATGAGAATATATCTAAATTTATAAAATTTGTATTGTAGTCATGACAAACTCTTCTAAAGAAAGTGTTCCTGGCGAAATTGGAATAAATAAATAAATATGTTGCTACATCCCAGTAGGGTCCATGTCTGTACTGGCTAGCTTAAAAACACTGTAAATACCATGGTTGCAACGAATATATGAATATGAAAGATTCAACTAACTAAATATCGTCAGTTCCAACTACTGCCAAGTCCCAACTATCGTCTCGATTCAACTATCGTCAAGGTTCAGCTACTGTCAAGATTCATTCATCGTATTAAGTACTTTAAGAAACTTTCACTGTGTGTAAATAAAGTGTAAAAACTCGCGTCACTTAAGTGCTTATTAACTTTCGTCACTAATATTGTATACCTCGTGTAATTCTACTGCATTTTGTATATCCGTGTATTTGTGTTTTTTTTTTATGTCGTGTTCCACGGATGTCCCAAACGGGGCACCCGGAGTCAATCTAACAGCCAATGGAGTTGAGCTCCAAAGCGAAAAAAATTAAAATTAAAAGGAAAAATGGGAGGTCTGTTTTTCATTACCAGTTAATAAATCAAGAGGTTTACTATAAGTGCGTTATACATAGGCAGGTATTTATAACTTTCAAGAAAGTGTTAAAAATTACAAAAGCGACATAACTAATTAAATGATGGGAATTCAAAAATATACAAAAAGTAGATATAATCGCTGTAAAACCTCGTTACCTATTTAGTTCAGGTGAGGCCGAGGTCAATTTATTGGTCGATTATTGAAAAGAAAATCGTAACTCTAACGAGGTCAGACTCGGAACTCGGAAAAACAAGCAATAGTAAGGTTGTGAAATGGGAGCGGCGCCGGCGCCAGTTCCCATTCCCACGCGCTCGATCCGAGAGCCCGCGCCCGCGCCTGCGCCCGCGCCTGCGCCTGCGCCGTCCTAGTGTTCCTGTCACACAGTACTTACCAATGTATGGGGCTCGCCGGCTGGAGCAAGTATTTTACTCTAGGGTTGGAAAAGCGATTTTCCACCCGGCTATCTACATGTGAAAATTAAACTTTCCGAACAGGAGAAATGGAAACACTATTTAACGTCAGGCAACAGTTCACACTCGCGATAGAATGACAGCGAACCCGCGGCGCCCCTCTATAGGCGGCGAGGGTTAATGCCGCAGAGGTTTTAGTGGGTATTCCCTTCCCCTATGGAAGGGTGAGCCCCTCATACCCCCCACGATGGGCCTTCCCCGGCCCCGGGAGATGCGTAAAAGCATTTCCTCTGCGTCAAAAAAAAGGCAACAGTTCACACCAAAATTGTCCACCCATACACTTGGTAGCTATTTTTAAATCGATTCGATATAGGGCCTTACTGATTCAAACAATATTTGTTCGGCCTCATATTACTTTCCTCTGTGCATTTTGAATTAAAATCATCTTCCCAAGAGAATTACATATATTTTATTCCATGACTTTTGTGACAGTACAGTTTTCTGTTCTAATTTTTGACAACAAGTATTCAAAAATCTTAAACGTATAAAAGTACAATAATCATATGAAAAGGTTAGATGTTAGATAAATAAAATAAAATAAAAATAAAAAAGATGTTAACGCGTTGTACAATATTCTTGCATATTAGTAATAAAGCGATTTTCCGGACACGGTTCGCGCGTTTATTTTCCTCCTGTTTTATTTATTTATTTATCGTATGGCAATTATTTCGAACCGTGAGATCTTCTATAGGACAGTACGGTTGCCAGTTTTGTTGCAACTTTAACACCACCCGGGGTCACGTGTAGGATGTAGGATTGCGGTGCAAATTGTCAAGCGAGTGGACAACTTGGCTGTTAGAAGTTCTCAAGCCGCCCCGGAGGCCTCCAACTTGGCTTAACGGCTGCTGCGATAGACAGCAGCCGAGATCAACGGCTTAACGTGCCATCCAAAGCACGGGAGCGTTCAGTAAATAGCCACTCGAAGCGGTTACCCATCTAAGAACTGACCCCGACCCACGTTGCTTAACCTCGCATACCGCACGTGGAACACGGGCGCCGCTGGGCTACGAGCGGTCCAATTGAAATTAAAAGTAAAGTGAAACCATCAATTTCATCCTCGAACTATACTACACGTAAATAGAAAGAAAGAAACATTTGTTTGGTACAAGTTGTTTACAGTTACACATTATAGGATATTGTAAATAGGTACCTATTTAGTACCAAAATGGGTGCCGCTCAGCATAGTGTCATGAAAATCATGACGCTGATTTTCAGGGCAACCAGGAAACAACATGAAATTATAAAACAGTAAACATCAGAGAGAGCTGTCCCTAACATATAACATGACATTGACAATGTGGGAAATGTGTAGCCATACAGAATAATATTTTGTATCTGCACATACAAGCTAAATCGTTCATTATAATGCAGAATTTACATGAAGCTAACTAAACACTATAAAACATAACACTAAACTTCTGCTTAGGTATTGGCAATTTGATTTACTGTTAAATATTTTTTGAGATATATATGGTAGTTACAGTAGTTTATAGATTTTATTATATCAGCACAGTACACAATGAAAAGTATTGGTCCCAGAATTGAACCTTGAGGCACTCCACATGTGACATCCATGAGAGTAGAAACAGATACAGCACCATTGTCATCGCGAACTTCAACCGATTGCGTGCGTCCCGTAAGGTAACTGGCAAACCAGTTTAAAGAATGTGTGTCAAATCCGTAAAAAGCCAGCTTAGATAGCAAGAGCGAAGTGTTGATGGTGTCAAAAGCACGAGAAAAGTCTAATAAAACCATCAAAGTACTATCGCCAGTATCCCGAGCAGACAAGATGTCATCAACCACATCCAGTAAAGCAGTTGCTGTGCTGCGAGACTTTCTGAAACCAGACTGTTTTCTAGGTAGGATGTCGTTCGCTTCTAAATATTCTGTCAACTGTAAATTTACAACTTTTTCTATTATTTTTGATAAGAATGGCAAAATACTTATCGGAAGAAGGTCTTTGAAGAGTATCGGGTTTGGTATTTTCGGCAAAGGTTTCACTATAGCGGATTTCCATGCTCCGGGGAAAACTCCAGTTTCGATGGAAGTATTAATAATATTAGTTATTAAGTGTTTGAGGCAGCGTCATTAAAACCATGTTCAGGTTTTAATGACGCAAATACCTAGTGCCTCGCGCTCGGTTAACAATCTACTATTGCTTGTGTTACAGGATGTCGTTCAGCGACTTCGCGAGTGTGTTCGCGCGCCTGGAGCTGGTGCACGTGGGGCCCGACGACTGGGTGCGGGAGCCGGCGCTGCACGCGCGGCGGCCGTGGCGCGCCGTGCTGGCGCGCCGGCGCTGGCGCCGCGGCTTCAACGCGGGCGGCCCGCCCGAGGCCACAGGTACAGGAGGGAGCTGGCGCTGGCGGCCCGCCCGAGGCCGCAGAGAGACAACTGGGTTTAAAGATGGAAAAATGTGATATTACAGTGGTAGGTTGCCACAACAGACTACAGCCCGGTTCCCATAGTCGGGTCTTACGACACCCACGAAAAGGAAGGGGGAAGTGCTATTCTAATCCGGCACCACACGGGGCCAAATATACAAGACTTGATTTATCCATTAAAGTAAAAACTTGTTACACCAAATAATGAATAAAGTACTCGTATTTGTTAGTAGGGTCCTCTCGTAACGAGGGCGTGTTGTACTCGGACTGGACCACGGCATATTTCCACTTGCAGAGACGACGGGCACGAACCCGCAGTTCCACGTGTCGATCCCGGGCTGCGCGGGCGCGGGCGCGGGCGCGGGCGCGGGCAAGTGCCACGTGGTGGTGTCGGTGCTGCAGCACTACTGCCCGCGCGCGCGCACGCGCCTGCGCGCCGTGGGCTTCGCGCTCTACGAGCTGCCACCAGGTGGGCCGCCATTATTTGTGACTAAATACATTTTGAACTGCGACGTCCGAGACGGGCGGCCGTCGCGGCTAGTTCTCACGATTAATGGCCACGTATTGATTTGAATCACGTCACGGGAGTTTTATTTTTAAAAGTACATTTTGTAATCACTCACTACTCAATGGTTGAGACTGAGCTGTCTAAGTATTGAAAAAGATATATAACTTTGCACAAAACGTTAAAACTCAGAGTGAACCCTCAAATTGTATTTTCCAAAAAAATTTGTAAAAGGTTAAACTTTAATTGATTCTGAACATCGGTCCCATCTTTTGGTAGTTTGACCCGTGTAGGAGGTGTATTGTACCGTGTAGCACGTTAGTGTAATAAGTAAACATGTATTTAACCTAAATGCGGTCATGTGACACTCAACCTAAGGATCCATATAATATCAGCGTCGGGTCATCTACTGTGGCCCGACATTGTGCTGAGTGGACTCTTTTTTCGAACTTTAAAAAACACTACCTGTAACTAGCGTAATTATGTATATATACCTAGATTAAGGTTTGCGAAATAAATTTTCTTTTCGTTCTTTCTTTCTTATACGGCGGCTTGTGTGTTGTGCGCGTGCGCAGGCGCAGGCGCGGCGCCGCGCGCGCTGGGCGCGCTGCGGGCGCTGGACGTGACGCACTGCTCGCGCGCGCGGGAGGTGGCCACGTTCTTCACGCTGCCGCCCGGCGAGTTCCTGCTCGTGCCGCACGCGCGCCGCGCGCACGTGGAGCAGGCCTTCCTGCTGCGCGTGCTCACCGACCGCCACGCCGACATATGGTACGTATCACCTTCCCTCCTTGCACTCGCACACTATGCAATACACACTAAATACTACCAAGACCGAGGTAATGTTAATGCTATCAAACCTTACAAAAATTCACTGATACACACACACACACACACATAACTTCATGCTAGTATGAATAGCGCTTTAAAATGAGTATAACCACTGGATTTCACACGTCGTCATCGCACTTTTGTATTCCTTGTTCTATTTTGTTTATCTCATTTACGTTTCAGGGAGGTGAACGAGGACAACCTGATCGTGCGGGACATCTCCTGCGAGTTCCCGGACGAGCACCAGCCGCTGCCGGTGAGTGTTTGCGGCGTCCGGCTCGATGTTCATGGAACCACATTTGACATATATTCTCACGAATCCTTTTCTGGTCGCAGCCGGAGATGCGCGCGGCGCTCGTGAGGCTGTTCGGCAAGGAGGAGGTGGAGGAGGTACGTTGTCGCATGTCGTGTTGGACGCGGTGGCCTCGCTAACGTTGTGTAACCCCCTCCTGCCGGTGGCGACAGGTGGACGCGGAGGCGCTGCGCGGCGCGCTGCGGCGGGGCGGGCCGGGCGGGCTGGGGCTGGCGCCGCGCTCGCTGTGCCGCGCGCTGGTGGCGCTGCGCGACGCGCGCGTGGCGGGGCGCATGCGCGCGCGCGACGTGCCGGCGCTGCTGCGCGTGCTGGCGGGCTGGCGCGCCGTGTGGGCGGCGCACGCGCGCTGCGGCCGCGCCTCCGCCTACCGCGTGCGCGCCATGCTGCGCCAGGCCGGCGTGCTGGCCAGCAACAAGGTGCGTGTCCCGCGCGGCGACCGCGGCGGCGACCCCACCACCTCCCCCGCGCTAACCCCCCCGCCCGTCTGTGCGCAGGTGCTGGAGGGCTGCGTGGTGCGCTTCGCGCGCAAGGCGCAGCTCGGCGCCGACGCGTTCCTGCTCGCGCTCGCGCGCATCTACCTCGCGCACGGTGCGTCCGCCTTGCTTCCGGTTCCGTCCCACCTCCGGCCGCCCCCTCGGCGCGGACGCGGAATAGTATGCCTAGAGGACGTTGCTATAAAAGAAAGCATAATCACTTGTAATGTACCCGGACCTGCAAAAATGACATCATGCTAAAAAACAAAAATCTTTAGTCAACATCCCTTTACATATATTTGTTGCGTAGGTACATACATGCAGCTGAATTTTAGAGCGATTACCTTCAACCGCTTGAACGAGATTTGGCATATTTACATAAGCTGGACGAAAATGACATATTATAATATCACCGAGCTGATCTGGTGATGGAGCCAGAACGGGCCATAGCACACCACATAAACCCGTCGTATTTGTATGCACTGGAAACTTTTCAGCAAATAGTTAATAACTATTTAAAAAAATGCAGTCGGCTTTTTGTAATACTTTCTCATAATTTCCCAGTTCACATTATGTAAGCATTGTAATAGTAATGAACAAACTGCCGGTTCCATTTTCAGAACGCTACCGGCTCCTCGACACGAAATTGAAGTCCAATCCTCTCTCGCTGGAAGAGGTGCGTGTTAATACATACAATTCAGTGATTAAATTGCTAAATTATTTTTTTTGAGTCACACAACAATTGTTTTGAAAAATATGTTAATTTGTTTGTTATTTTCTAGATAGGTTTGTGTTTGACTACAAATCACCTGATGGTAATCGATATTGTAGTCTAGGATGGAACGCGCTTACATAGTAAAAAACAGATTCACTCGCCTTGAAGATCAGAAGTCTGTACTTAGTTGATGGGTAACAAGGGTTCCGGCAAGGCGTTCCGCAGTCTGCCTGTTCTCACAATAAGAGTGGAAGCGAAACGCTTCGTGCGAGTTTTCGGAACTGCCACCGGAAAACGGTGTCGCCTTGCCGTAGGGCACTCGGCCGATGGTAGCAAGGACGGGAGGAACAGTCGTAACAGATGTTTCTATCAGTTCAGAATGAACAAGTGAGCTCAATGTTTTCAGATGATCCTGATGACGATCTACTCGTGAGGCGCCTCGCGTCACGCGCTCCGCTGTTGGTTGTGTCGTGCGCCGCGCACGCGCAGCACCGCGAGCGCCGCCAGCGCCACGCGTGCCGGCAGGCGGGCGCTCATGTTTCAATTGTTTGTCCGAGTACTAGTACCCGACTGTAACCGCAGTCTGTGTGTTATTAGGACACTTGTGTTTAATTGTTTTTGTGCCGACCGCAGAGCACCGGTCATGTACCGCCGCACACTTCGCTTTAACGGTATCCGGTTCCGAGGACCTGTTTGTTTACAACTTGGTGCTCTGCGTCGGCAGTTAGGTACTTAATAGTATTAGGAGCGGCGACCAAAGACCAACCCGTCCAAACCGTGTACAGTACAAACGAGCAGGCGGCGGCTCCTGCACCGCCTTGTGATACCCATATATATGTATACGAGCGGGCGGCTGCTGTGGGAGCACTTCCGGAGTTATACATTATACATCTCTGGCTTGATCCGAATACCTACTTACATAGATGTTGTGTAGTAGCCCGCTTCGAGCATTTGAGACTGGAGACGCTATTGATATACTCACCCCTCTGCCAACGGTACAGGAGAAAAATCTGCGACATTATTAAAAACTACTTCATTAATCGATTATACGTATCCGTCAAAGCTATATGCTGTATTGGGGTGCAAAAAACGTATTGATTTATCAAATTTACATAAATATAAATTACCATTTTACATTCACGTATATTTTTCCTTTAATTATAATTTTCTGAAAATCGTAAATCGAGCACCGATTACACAGTCGATTTAAAAACATTCATACTTGATTCATTCACCCGCCACCGTATTTAAGGACGTAAGTACTACTGTCTACAATAATTTCTTTGAAAATGGCCAATTTAGCCATGCGATAATTGACCTAGTGTAAACACCGGTTAGGTCGAATTAGATGCGTAGTAATGGGAGAATGTTTTGCAAGTGTGCGTAGTTTCTTTATATGTATGATACCTCCCCCCCATAATTTGGTGAAATATTATGTTCGGAAGATGCGCTGAAGACGTCTCCCGTCTTAAATGCTCTGTGAGTAGCCCCCACTTTAAACCAGTGCCTTTACCATGAGTTTACATGACCGTACTCGCTAGCGACTGCGTAAAAAATTGTATGGGCAAAAGCGCAGCGCCTCTGGCGGTTACGCAATAGAACTAAGGATCGTCATACTAAATCGTTTACGCAGTCGCTAGCGAGTGCACAAGGCACAGCGCCGCGGTGTGGATATTTAAGAAACAATGATTTTACCCAATGCGTAGCTGTATGTAGGCACCACGGAATAATAAAAACTAGTGGAAATGGTAAGGGGGCGTGCCGCGCTGCCATAAATATGCGGACACTCGCAGCACGGCCCCAGTGCGCAGCTTTCGCTTGGTCGGAATAAACGTGTCGATGCTCTTGAAAAAATACGCTAAACCGCATGAAAAATGCCGTATTGCGCTGTGTTGGAGTGCAAAAACGATAGCCGGAGAAATAATGTTGCCAATGGTGGTGTTTCATACCATCGGTAAGTCTTATTTTATTTTATTTTCAATAATTTCTGATATTCCATTTAAGGGCATTTTAAGCATACAGACACCAAACAAAAATAAACTTTATTACCAAGCTTATAGAGTTCATTTTGCACCATACGTCAAAGTATGCCGATTCTAGAATGTTCGCTACTCAATTAGTGCGAGGGTGGTGTCGATAAGTTATCGATATTTGGTGTAAGTTATCCATCATAGAGAATTAATCGATTGAACTATAATTCAATGTTTTTGTAGGGTTTTAAACTTACACCAAATATCGATAACTTATCGATACTTACTTCGAAAGGTACCTAAGGTTACTTTTAAAGTAAATTGATGTAATTCATTGTAACTAGTGTACGGTGATTAAACAATGTATCTGTATTTCAGTGTTATTGAATATTTGTACTGATATTTACAAAATATTATTTATATTTTGTAATGATATTTCATGATTTAACGCAATTGATCGGTGACTTAAATAACGATACCGTAAATAAATAACGCTCATATGAAAACCCTTAGACCACGAATATTTGCGATCTTGATCCTATACACTAATATTGATTATGCGAGTATTTAATACAGGTATACATTTTCTTATGTAGAGTACGACCACGCTAAGTAAGTAAAATAATTTTACAGCACTAAATCAAACGTCATATGTAAGTGTTGCCAATGAGGGCTACCGCGAATGGATTCGCCGCTAGGGGCGCTAGTGTCGCGTCAGGACTGCCGAATTTTTCAATATCTGAGATTTATAATGGCAAATAATTATTACGGGTCAACTAATAAATAAATAAATGAACTTTATTCTGTAAGTAGGCCGCAGCAATGGCACTTTTACAAGTCAATCCCTACTAGCGTTCATTTCAGTACTTTGCGACAATTTTATCGCTCGAAAACTTATTTCATACTTTTTTCCGAACAAAACGGGACTGTGCTACGATCCCATATGTGATATTCGATAAAAATATTTACGGTGCGATTTTAATGTAAAAAATACGATTTCAACGTAAATTTGGTTTTTACGCCCAAAATAACCAATAACAAACTTTGAAAGCTGGACTTTTTGCACAGTGGCGCCAACTGGTGAGCGCAAAAACGGTAGCCCCCATTATTTGTTGCTGAGTTAGCGTGGTCGGACTATAGGATATGCAAGCACGTATGTAGGCAGGCTGTAAACAGATGGCGTGTTTGCAAGCTCTCCACAGCATTCTCAATTGATTTTGTTTTCATGGCTTTTCCTGATACCTCTGTAATATGTACCTACCTTAACGTTTTAGATTTCCTCAAGATCCTATCCAGAAAAGTAAATGGATTGATGCAACTGGAAGACAAAATTGGATGCCAGTAAAATCAAGTACTATATGTTCGAACCACTTCCAACAAAATGATATTCTTATCTCGCCAAAAGGCTATAGATATTTAAATAGCACGGCAATTCCAACTCGAAGAATTGTCACAATAACAAACGTACGTATATCGTATATCTTATGTATTGTACATTTTCCTAGGCACCTTCCGCTGATAGGCCCGTCACTCAAGGTCAAGCGTGTTCGGCAACATGGTACATGAGCAGCGAAGATAAGATTAACTACGCGCATAGCTCTGCATCTGAAACATACACTTATAACATTAATTAGTTAATATCAAATGCATACATACTTACCTGGCTTTCTCCACCGCTAGTTGTATGTGTTATCTGTGTGTACGTAAAATAACGAAATTTACCCTTACGTGACCCAACGAGTAAGTTTTCGTACTTACCTGTCCTGCACTTGCTTGTGTCCGCTACACTACTATACTAAACGTATAATGTAATATTAGGTTCACGTTAGTGGCAACCCTAGCACTAAAGCCCCGCCCTCGAAAAAGCACGTTGTGTAAGATAGAAAGATATAGCCACGTTGAGTCATGTTTAGCATATCTAAATGTGTGATTTGTTTGGAAGGGCTTTTTTACGAAGTGCTATTACTTACTCTGTGATGAAAATTGGCTTTTCAAGTCCAATAAATTTTGCACACACATTCTATAAACTGATGTTTTTTCTTGTCTAGCAGTATGTACATAGCCAACTAAATAGTCGTATAGTAGTACTAACATTTCATATATTACAGCTAACTAATTCGAGCCGTGGAGGGAGCCCCAGCCCACTTAAAAGGGGAGGCGATTTCATATTAGAAGATGACACTTTATCAGCACCTAGCAGAGTAAAGAAGTGTAAGGTTAGTGAGGATTTATTGAGCAAGGATGAACCTAAAGTCATTAAAAGGAGGGCATCAGAAATTCCCGAAGATGCAGGCTTACAGAAAAAAAATAGATTGTCAGATATACCAACTAGTGAGGATTTATTGAGTAAGGGCCAGAACGATGAACCTAAAATTACAAAAAGAAGGTCATCAGAGGATCTCGAAGATGCAGGCTTACAAAAAAAATATAGATTGTCTGATATACTAACTAGTGAGGATTTATTGAGCAAGGGCCAGACCCATGAACCTAAAATTACAAAAAGAAGGTCATCTGAGAATTCCGAAGATGCAAGCCGCCAGAAAAAAAAGCGATTGTCTGAAACAAAACGGAGTTCGAGTATACTGGAGGATAATACAGAAACCGATTCGGTGCCCATTAAAAAAAAACGTAAAGAATACAATGGACGAGGTGCCGCCAAGAAAAGGGTAACTGATGATGATACAAATTTTTATGTATGTCCAAAAAAATCTAGGATGAATGAAGAAGTGTTACCTGGATCTGCCTACTCAACTCCACGAAAGCAAAAACTAAATATCAGGTTGCGATGGGCTGAAAATAAAGTTAAAATACAAAAATTAAAAATCAAACGATTACAAACACAAGGGCGTAGATTAAAAAAGAAACTTCATGATGTAGAAGATATTTTGAAAACATTAAAGGAAAAATTTGCTATGGCGAGTGAAAACTTAGCCACTTTAAAAAATCTCAATGTGCCGGTTTGTACTTTATGTGTATTATCAGATAATGATTTTGTAATTTATGTGTATTATATTAGTTAACTGTTTTAATTATCATCATTTACTTTACATATATGATATTTAAGAACTTTCAATTTACTTACTTCTTACCGTTTAATGTTACGCAACGATAAATTTAAAATTGTTTTCAGGTTCAGGATCTGATAGCACGTCAAATCGCTAATGTGGAAGCCAAATTAATATCAAGAAAAAAATACTCACCGGCTCTACGAAGTTTCGCCCTTACATTGCATTATTATTCTCCCAAAGCTTACGAATATGTACGAAGCGTGTTCAATACGAGTTTGCCACATCCCAGGACATTAAAAAAATGGTATTCTTCGATTGGTGGAAATCCTGGTTTCACAAAAGAATCCTTCGCAGCTTTAAAACGTAAAGCAGAGTCATCAACACAACCTCTTGTTGCTACGCTGGTCATAGACGAAATGAGTATTCGTCGCAGAATCGAGTGGGATGGACAAAAGTTACACGGATACGTCGACATGGGCACTGGATTAGACGGTGATCATTTAGCTGAGGCTAAAGAAGCGTTGGTGTTTTTAATTACAGCAATTAATAGTAATTTCAAAGTACCCGTAGGCTTTTTTCTTGTCGATGGTGTCACAGGAATACAACGCGCTGAACTTGTTAAACAGTGCTTGCAACTGGCTCACGGTGCCGGTATAAATATTGTGGCTTTAACTTTTGATGGCTGCGCTGCAAACGTTTCAATGGCTGGTCATCTTGGTTGCTGCTTTCAAGATTTTAATGTCAAATTTCAACATCCGGTCACGCATGATCCAATCGTTGCTGTGTTAGATCCGTGCCATATGATAAAACTGATCAGAAATACCTTCGAAAGTTACCGGACATTACTTGACGCAGAGGGGAATAAAATAGAGTGGAAATATTTAGAGCAACTGAACAACTTACAATACTCAGAAACCTTTCACCTAGCCAACAAATTGAAAGACCGTCATATTAACTTCAAAAATGAAAGAATGAAGGTAAAACTGGCAACGCAACTATTTAGTCTAAGCGTTGCGGATGCCATAAAGTTTTGTAGATTACATTTAAATATAGAAGGTTTTGCACTCAGCGAGCCTACTGAAAAGTTTTTGGTCATTTTTAATAACATTTTTGATATTTTTAATTCAAAAAACCTTCACCAATATGGTTTTAAAAAAGCATTGAATGAAAGCAATGCTAAAAACGTGTTTAAGTTTCTAAACACGGCATTTCACTATATCTCTACACTTAAATTGGCAGACGGGACTCCTGTCATTAAGAGTTTGAGAAAAACTGGATTCCTAGGATTCTTGAACTGTATCGAAGCGGTAAAACACTTATACATCAGTTTGATAGAGAGCAAAATCTTAATATATTTACCGTTTTACAAATTAAGCCAAGACCATCTTGAACTTTTGTTCTGCAACATAAGATCACATGGAGGCTCCAACAACAATCCCACTGCGAGACAGTTTATATCTGCATATAAAAAAATATTGGTGCATGTCGAATTAAGAGATACAAATACAGGAAATTGCACGGCATTAGAACAGTTGTCAATTTTAAACTGCTCTTCAGCAGAAGAACGCATAAACAGGACTTCAGGCTTAAATACGGTAGAGGACGAAGGTAATATGAGTGAAACTTTTGATGTTGCCGAGTTTGATGAACCCAATTTTGATGAATCTGATTTCGATGTGTCAGAATTTAGTCACCATGCTATCGCACATATTGCCGGTTATATCGTGAAGAAACTGATCAAATCGATAAATTGTGACACCTGCGTGAAAGCACTAATAACGTCTAAAGATCAGAGTCTTCATAAGTTGATAATTATCAAAGACAAAGGTGGCCTCCAGTATCCCTCTAAAGACGTTATTCGCATATGCCAGGTAGCAGAAAAGTTTATCAAAGACTTAGATGGGAATAATATAAAAAAGGATGTCTTGATGGCTAAAATCTTGCGACAGTTCATTGGAACAAATATCTTTGATTCAATTGCAAGACATCAGTTGGGAGAGTTCCCGGCTTCTAACCATGTAACAGATTTAATCAAAGCGGTGATTATGCGTTACCTTAATACACGGATACACCATTTATTAAAACTAAAATTGAGACTGTCAAAACGCCAAATGCTAAATAAATATGTAATATTCCAAGGACAGTAAAATTTAAAAAACGGCATAATAGAGAAGCTGTAAAATTAACTTAGGTAAGGTATGCAAAAGTTTGATTTGTTGATTTATTAAACAAATAAATGCAAACTCCTATGACGATTGTTTTTCTCAGTGAAATTCATCCCTTATGTCTGAGTGATTAGTGCCTCTGTATTTAATAACACAATATCTGGGCGACTGAGCTTCGCTCGGCGTTTTACCGGGCATGAGACCCAGCTAGATCGATTTTTGGTCCCCGAAAACCCCTACATACCAAATTTCATCAAAATTGTTGGAGTCGTTTCCGACATCCCGGAAATATGAATATTGGTTTATGATATATGTTATTGATAATAAGTTATGAACAATTGTAAATACAAGAATTGCTCGTTTAAAGATATAATAAAATACCTAATAAGATATATGTATATATATATATATATAAATACAAAAATCATATATATATATATATATATATATATATAAGAATTGCTCGTTAAAATTTATAAAATAAATAAAAGTCAGAAATAGATTGACAAAAGTAACATTTTTAAAAACGAATGAAATAAAATAAATAAAAAAGCCCTTATCTACACCCATATAGTAAATCCTCTTTAATAAGTTCAAAAACCATAGATAAGACCCCGCATTATGGGGTCCCGGAGCTGGGCACGCGCAAAATAATAACACGAAATAGAATGTTATAATGCAACCATTAGGTTACAGCTCCGCGGCCGCCGCGGCGCGCGGGCCGGGCTGGCGACGCAAACACGGCGACCGCCGGCGAGACGTGCCCACATTAAACACATGAAAGAGGATTTAATATATGGATGTAGATAAAGTAGGGTATGCAACTGTACATAATTAGGCATTAAAACACTCGTGTGACCTTATTATGAAACTCGCCTTCGGCTCGTTTCATAAAACACACTCGTGTTTTAATTACCCTCATTATGTACCAGTTAGATAAACTACTATTATTCTATAACCTTAACATTACAATACATAAAACTAAATTACATTACTATATTAGGTAAACGCCTTTGCTGCGTAGGCCTCCCCCATATTCTTCCATAGCCTTCTATCTCTGGCCTTTTTCATCCATTCTGGCCCGGCCCTTTTTGAGAATACGTCGATTTAAAGCCGAATATGCGGGTCCAACTCGCACTTGGCCTGTTTTTTATATTCTTGTTATGTGTTCATGTATAGTAAATAAAAGCTAAACCTATCTTATTATTTATTGAATGCTATTAGATAACTACCTGCTACTAGATAATACTCAAAGGTTTTAAGTTCATCTTAAATAAAAATATTTTTGAATATTATAATATCGATAACATGAAAATTAAGTTAAGCACATCACTACTAGTACTCTATCGGCAAGTAGCTAAACTAAGTTATGCCGTCTTATTGCGCTTGACTTAGCAGTTTAGCTACTGCACGCTAGATGGCAGAACTTTGAAGGCGCAATCGAATTTCAATCATTTCGCATTAACTTAAAGTTTAAATTAAGTGTAAGCTACGTTGTTCATAAGAGTTTTTGAAAATAACTATTACGACAAATCACTTTCAAGATTTCAATGTGTTTAGCATTATGATAGTGTGAGTTTTGGCGACATCGGATCTCAACCAAATGGCGACTTATGCCAGTTCCACTAGTTTTTATTATTCCGTGGTAGGCACTTTAGATTTTAATTCAATCAACCGACGTCCCAATGTAACGTTCCTAAGATTATATTATTGTACGATTTGCGTAATTCCCTGTCGTATTCCTTACACAGCAGCGGCGCCCCGCCGTCCCAACGAGACGCTAAACGTATTGTACCAGCGCACGCACGCTAGAGTGACCATTATCAACCTTATCGCAACGGGATAAAGTGTACAATCGGTCACATTAGTCTGTGTTCGTCTATAGCTAAGGTATTGTTAAAGCATGAGAGATATTATTGGCAGTTATATAGTTATTGCTGTACAGGTGTTTTATAGTTTTATGTTATTTGAAATGTTCATGTGCAATTTTAAATTATTTATTAAAGAATATTTTGAAACTTTCTGTATTTTATTTTTCAATAGGTTAGTACCCTGTCTGTGCATTTCATGTGTCTCATGTCAGCATAGTAAATCCTCAAGTTGATGAGTATGGCAAGTAGACACCGTAGCCTACGGACGCAACACATTGCGGACTCTATTGATTTGAGAATTCGATGCGTCTGTAGCTGGGGGGAGACAAATGCAGGCCATTCACTTTCAATAAGTACAGTTCCATCTCGTCTGGAGTTGCCGTTACCATAATCACCTGCATTTTCGCACAAAGATCACACGTCTCTTTTTTAGTATTTGTCATATACTAAACACTAATTTAGAATGAAGGAAAAATTGAAAAATTTAGGCACCGAGCAGGATAAAAAAAATACTAAACACTAATTTCACATACAGTAGTACCTATTACATAGTGTTTGTTTTCCGCTTGCCATCAGCATGAACAATCTTCATTATTTTTACCTGTTTCTTCGTTACCCAAAAGGCAATTTCTTTTGTTTAATGGGTTAGTTACGATTGTCACGAAGCATAGGTACGGCTTGCATGGATAGAGACAGTAGGTATCTACCTAATATAGTTTGGGAAGTGCTCCGTTATAACACTACAATACGCATTGGAAGTGGAACGAATATAAATAAGTATTTCAGAGTCAACGAAGCAAGTAATAAGCAAACGACGAAGTAAGTATACTTTTAATTATAGAATAACTGCGCGCTGCGTAAACCGAATTAACGCCCTGGTTTCAATTAATATTAATAAAACCTCGTCTAGGTTTAGTTGTGCGCTATAAAAGCAGCTTTAAATTAGTTATAGATCATTAAAGTTCTGAAACGTAAACAAGGCTCCCGCCATTTTATGACGGAATCGGAAACTGTCTAGAAAATTACGATTAGTATTACGCTGAAAATATCGATATCGAACACAGTTTTAACAGGGGCTCAAACGATAAAGAAACGTCACTTACAACTGTCATAATTGACAATTCGCTACAATATAGTTTTTTCTTCTTCTCTCAAAGCGTGAATAACAAGGACGGATCAAGTTTCGATCCGCGTTATCGTCATCGTAATGACATAAACAGATAACAAAGTAGGTAAACGAAACTAACAAACTACGAACGCCGGCAAGTTTGATGACAGTTTAGGAGCAGCTTCCGGCGTAACGGGACGTGCGCGTGCGCACGGGATAGTGTAGTGTTGTGGTTTACTGTACGGCGCGCGTGACGTGGACGATGTTGGCGGCGTGGTGCGTGTGCGCAGCGCTGGCGGCGGCGGGGATGGCGGTGGCGGCGGCGGCGGAGGAGGCGGCGCGCGCGCTGGCGGGCGCGTCGCGCTGGGAGGTGGCCAGCACGGTGCTGCTGGGCGACGCGGCCGCGCCCGGCGCCGAGCTCGGCTACCGGCTGCAGGCCGCGCTCACGCTGCGCGCGCGGCCCGCCGCGCCCGCGCCCGCCGCGCCCGCGCCCGGGCCCGCCGCGCCCGAGCCCGCCCTGCTGCTGCACTTCACGGTACCCCCTCCCCCCGCCCCCGCTCCACTCCTGACGGAGTACTTTCATATCAATACTTATTCAATTATTTAGTAATCCTCTATCTCTGTCCACGGTCCAGCAACTCACTGGGTGTCCGGAGCTGATGTGAGCCGTGGGTGATTCCGAACTTGCATCCTCAGATAATTTTCGGTTACGGAGTAGAAGTCTTAAACTTACAGAATAGATTAAAACATGCTGGTTTATCACTAACACAGTAGATCCATCACTTGCGGGTCTAGATCTAGAGAGACAAGAAATGGCTTTGTATGTTTTTCTTATTTGCTGTAAACCACTAGAATCTTTTCTGAGAAACTATAATAAAAAATATGAAATATTATTATTTAAGTATTATAATTATTTAACATTGAATTGTAAAATGAACAGATTGTTATGTCCATTTACTCTTGAGCAATTGCTCCATATTTTATTTAGTTATTAAATTATAATTTATATTGATAATTATGATACACTATCACGCTACTTCCAAGACCAAATGGTAGGCTTTTCGGTAGGTTTGGCAGGAGGCTTGTCTTAGTTTATGGGGAGCTTAACCTCTCTAAGGTCAGATTTTTGTATGGATTAGTATGCACTTGAGCCTCTTAGCCCAACCCCAAATGGATCTGCTAGTAACCAAACAAATTCGTATAAAAAACCCAAGCATTTTTATTTTTTTTATAACAATTTACTCGTATTCATAAAACATGTTGTACAAAATTAAGAACTATAATAGGCTAGGAGTTTACAATGTGAGTAATGTGATTATTTTCCAGCTGGAATCCCCTCAGTTGATGCTGCGGGGCAAGCACCGGAATGCAGAGTTCCTCCCAAAGCCTTCTCTGTGGGACTCCATGGCCAGCTCCGAGTTCCTGGCCGTATGGCGAGAGGGCCACATCATAGAGGCCTACCTTGACCCCGGCGATCCTCCTGATGTGCTTGACTACAAGAAAGCTCTCATCAGTTTATTTCAGGTTAACATTTATACTGTTCTCTATATTAGCAGTTAACAAGTTGCCCGTGACCTGCGGGTCATCTTGATTGTTGTACTAAATGCAAATTACTTGCAATTATGGTTGTGGTCTATGTAGGTACCTTATGTCTATTCAGTGATTAGTTAATTGTGTATTTACGGGATGTAAAATGTTTGTGTACCAACTCCATTAATGATAAATGTTGTTTTTTGATAATTAGCCTATCAGGACAAGACAGTAGTCACTGCAATAATATTAATAGGGTATTTTTGTGTATGAAAAATAAACAATAAAATGGTAGGAAAAAGATAAATTTTGTTATAAGAAGTCGAGTTGAGTTGATATAAACTCATGCTCATGTAAAATAAATTTAAAAATTCATGCGTATTTTATCTATGCTTAAAATTTGCAAAACGGTAGCCGCCATTACGAATGTCAAGTGTGACGTCATACGACACTAAAATGCCGGACAACACAATGGGCGGTGAGGGCAAAACTTACATGAAAATATGTCTTTCTCCCTTTAACGCATAACTGCGTCCTGTACGTTGGGTATAATTCTCTTTCTACATAGCCCATTGTATGTATCCGACTTAACAGCTCTGTTGGACACTTGTGACAGACACTATTAGTGATGCGGCCAATTAAAATCGCATAGTTTTTTCGATAATCGATATGGTTTACGAAATAAATATAATGGATTCGATTTGATCGAGATAAGAAAAAACAATAATAAACTATGTTGAAGTCGGATCCTAACGATCTAACATACTGAATTAACGTGAACTAACGATGAACTAACGACATAGATATGCCATTCGCGGGCAAAAAGTTTGGGGCGGTCAACTTCACGGGCATGCTCGCGTTTTCGAGTGGTTATTGGAACTGCAAATTTCAATCTTATTGTTTTAGTATTCCCCGTACAAACTTGGAACCCCCTTTTCACCCCTTTAGAGGAGAAATTTCATAACGCTGAAATACGTTTTGTTGTATTTAAACAAAGAGTCTATATACGAAGTTTTAAATCTTTCATTTCAAAAATAGTAAATATCTTATTGTTTTAGTATTCATCGATTCTATAAAATTGAAATAAAAATTCCACATGGTAATTGAAACGTGCATATTAATTTAGGCTGCTATTCGTTATTTGAAAACTGTGCAATAATGTGAAGGGGTAGAAAAGTGGTGCAAGTGAAGTGTGTTGTTCTAGTTCCAAGTGCAGCCGGGCGAGCGCAACGAGACGGACGTGTCGGGCGACTGCCACGTGCACTACGACGCCGTCTCCGAGCTGGTGATCCGCAAGAGCAAGGTTTCCTACTATCTCATTAACTCGTTTTATTTAATAACTAGGGGCCGCTCGCGACTTCCTCCGCGTAGATTTTAGATGGTAACAAAGATACAAATGAGGTTTAATTGTTTCTGTCAGTTGTCGGATGCTTTTAAACTTTTGTGAAAAATTACTCAAAAGAAAAAAAAAAATATCCGCCATCTTAGATTTGAAAATGGATGTCATTTTCGTAATCGGCACCCCGAGGAACCTCAAAGATGACACCTATATCGATTTTTGCTAAAAAGTAAAGATTTGCTTTATAATAAGCGTGGTCGTGTGCGCGACAGATGGTGTGCACGTGGCAGGGCGCCGCGGACGAGGAGGAGCACGACGCGTGCGCGGAGCGGCGGCGCGTGGTGCGCTACGAGCGCGGCGCGGGCGGCGCGCTGCGCGGGCTCGCCGCCGACGAGCTGCTGCTGCTGCGCGGCGCCGACCCGCACCACGCGCTCAAGGTCCACTCTACCCTAACCCTATTATTATCCAACATGTCGAGTGCTCCCGTTGTGTGTCAGAGTCGTCTTATTTTCGTTTACGAACTACATTTCGGGAGGCACCTTATTTCCTTCCAATATTGAAAATCAAATGAGATTAGCGTTAGCTCGCCTAACAATAAGTAAACAAGTGACTATTGTTGCAGGCGCGCGCGCTGCACGTGCTGACGCGCGCCGCCCACGCGCCGGCGCCGGCGGGGGAGGAGGCGGGGGCGGGGGAGGGCGCGCTCGCGGCGGCGCTGGCGCGCCTGCCCGCGCTCGCGCCGGCGCAGCTGCCGCTCGACCTGCGCCCGGACACCGATCTGGAGCCGGAGGTAACCTGACTCCGTTCACTTCTCCTTTTCAACGTCATATCCGATGCAGTCGTCCCTTCCTTGGGATTGTCAATCCCGAAGGGGAATCCATCATTTTACCGAAAATCGTTACATAGATTATCGTTTCCTATAACACTATTCGCAGAATTTTATTATCACTTAGGAATCATTCATCGAACTTTGTTAGATCGAACAAACATTTGCTCGAATTACCTTTTACACAAGAATCAACTCATCGAATTTTAATTCAGTATTTTATTTGTTCATCGACGTAGTCGTTCATCGAATGGCCTTTAGTATAATTTTGGTTTAACGAAAGTTTCAGTTCCCAAAATTCTTATTACCTAGAACATCATTTCACCACTGTTTACTATTCTTGATAATACGTCTAAAATTAAAAAAAAACCAGATTCTTGTTGTAATGTGTAAAAGTACTCAAAAACAAAAATACCCAAAACCTAAAATGTACAAAAGACCTCTTAGGGCAATTTTTTATATGAGCCCAGAAATATTATGCGCCTTGAAAAATCATGCTTGCTTGGTTGTTCCATGAAAAGTTACTGCGATGAAACATTGTTCGTGGAAAGAATACTACATGGAACATACTATCTGTGAATCATGTTTCGTTAAATTAATACTATGAATAACGAATATTTCTATGAAAGGTAAATTCGATGTACCGTTACTACGCTACGACTAGAGACGGATTCGAAACGATTAATTATGAAAAGTGGTTCGATTATATGGATTATGTGATTAGAAAAAAAACCTAATGAAATTCGTCGAACAGTTTTCGGTGAAATGATAATCGATATACACCCACGGATGTTCGTCGTTAGCCTTAAACCGATGTTGCGGATATATCCGTCGTTCGCGGAGAAAATGTGATAACTGGTCCGGTGACGAAATGACAATGTCACATTCTAGGATCACTTTTTTTAGTGGATGTCTCTTCCCAATGTCTAGTAACAGAAAGTAATTCGATTCACATCGTTGTATAACGACACATCCATAGCGGCCAGCGGATGTATTCCTGTAATACATACGTGTAGCTCGCCACGTCAGCGCTGCGACGCGGGGCATGTCTCTCACATATGATGATACGAGTATTCGTATATTAACTGTTATCATTAAAAAAAAAACAGATGAGAGTTACATGATAACACAATAAAGCATCGGGCTTATGGTGTTAAGAAAAACGTTCAATTTACAATGACAGTATATGCAGCTTTAGGTCATTTCAAATAATTCCAATGATGCGTATCGTCTCCGCCCGTGAACTTGCGCAGATAACGCGCTATCGCGCCGACTCTGACCCGCGCCGCGGCGGCGACGGCGCCGCCTGGTGAACACACCGCTCCGCGACGACAGTCTAGTAATAGTTACATCACTCATTCATCATACAACAACTTTTATACCTTCATTGGTAATAAAAAAGTTTTTAATCCTAGAGTGAGTAGAAGGTATAAAAGAAATTTACGTTACAAACAAAAAAATAATGGATAGATTAGAACCAACCGAGTTTGTTATAGTTAGACTCTAGTAATACGAAACAGGAAATCCTTGTTCCGGCAGAGGTATGCATACACATACTTCGTATTTTTCTCAAAAAATGCGAGAATTTTTGGGAATTGTAATAGCGACTGTACACTCGGGCGAGAGTGTACAAGCTGGGTCTCGCCCAAGTATCGCTGGCGAATGACAATTACTTAATATAATACCATTACTACACCATACAATGATTCGTACACGCTGATTTATTGTGTGCTTGTAACTATGTTTCAAGGTGAATTTGACACGTAACGCGGTTTGTTGCAGCACCGCCGCGGCCGCAGGTAGCACCGGGCCGGGCTTAGCGACGGAAACCGCGTGTAAACGGATGTGTAATGATGACCATTACTGATATGATTCACATTCATGATTTCTATCGCCTGCATACATTTCATGCAATTATTACTCTCGGAGACTAATTTTTTTAATAATAACCTACACAAATATAGGTTATCGCACCTTTACAGGGAAGCCGACCTACTTTAGGATGAAACCGAGTCAACCGACCTGACGCCTAAAACTTAAAATAGCTGGTTTCGTTCGAATCTAGTCGCAGAGAAAAACGTGTACCGTAAACCTAACGAGGCTAGATACACTTCTCCGTCTCGGATTTTTAGCCTACCTATCTATCGATCGACTTAGGTAGGTGCAATTAATATGACACGCATTATAGAGTTGAACCGTTTGTTCGCAGGAGTCGTTAGCGGAGGCGCTGTCGTCGCACCGCGCGGCGCTGGCGGAGGCGCGCGCCGGCAGCGCGGAGGCCGCGGAGGCCGCGCTGGGCCTCACGCCCGCGCTGCGCGCCGCCTCCGCCGACCAGCTCGCCGCCGTGCTCGACCGCGCCGACGCCGACGACCTGTGAGCGACGATACTCGACGCTATTTCCCCCGCAAGTTTAATAGTAGATTGTGTCTCAAGGGAGCAAAATGATATATTTACGGCGAGGGCGATATATTGAATTCTGAGTGAAGCGAAAGGTTCTACAATAGAATCCTGAGCGTAGCGAGGGATTCTAAAGTAGAATCTTGAGCGTAGCGAGGGATTCAAGTGTTTACGCCCAAGACGGAAATAATTTTGCTACCGTGTGACACATACTGCTTTTCACACCGTCTATGAGGCCCGCTGCTAAAAACATGAAATATCTTACAAATGATTTTACTACAGAGTGTCACATACTGCTTTTCACACCTTCTATGAGGAAAAGAGTCATTGTTGCCCTTAAATGAGGGAAGAAAAGTATAACTTTGATCCCTCATTCGAGGGCAACAATAACTCTTTTCTGAATAGCAGGTGTGAAAATGTTATTCTCCGGGGCTCCATAACCGTGGTGGTGTCCGCAGGCCGGGGCTGGCGGCGGCGCTGGGGCTGGCGGGCGCGCGCGGCGCGCACGCGGCGGCGCGGGCGGCGCTGCAGCTGCCGGCGCGCGCGCCGCCGCGCGAGGCGCTGGGCCGCGACTACCTGGCCGCGCTCGCGCTCGCACCCGACGTCGACGAGGTCAGTCCGCGGGCCACCCACCTCAGGCAGCCCAACTGTAGGCATTTAGTACTTGTCTTCTATCTGTCGCGGCTCTGGATACTCAGGTGTCCCGATGACAGTCGAAACGTATAAGAGATGTGAAAATAAACCAATTGAATCCATTATCGCAAGCGCGAAATTATTAGCGCAAGATGCATACCAGGTGGAAAACTTACAAAAATCCCTTAGATTATCTTTCATTCAAATTGCTGCGAACCAGAGAACACAAAATGGAAATAGATTGTTATAACTCGTACATATCTTATGCCGAGAGTAACATCCGTAAATGTCCGAAATATTTTGTCTTTCATTAAATCAAAATTTTCTGCGAATAGAACCCCTGACTGTATGACCTACGGAAGTTACTCATCGTCTGACTCCGAGACGGTAGCTAATCTCTTTAATGACTACTTTCACTCCGTTTTTGTAAAAGGAAGGGCGTACTGTCCCCCCACTAACCTCGACACATGCAACACTCCAGTGAATATTTCTTCAATAAAAATTAGTAATTCGCTAGTACAAAAACATCTTCAGCAAACAAATGTAAATAAAGGTGCCGGGCTTGACCAAATTCATCCTCTCCTAATTTCTCGCTGCAGCAGGGAACTAGCTATACCCCTTACTGTCATCTTCCGTAAATCGCTATCCGAGGGCTGCTTTCCTTCTATTTGGAAAACCGCTTTAATAACACCAATACATAAAAGCGGCGACAAACATGATGTGACACACTATAGACCGATATCCAAATTATGCACTATAGGGAAAATCTTCGAAAAAATTGTGACCTCGGAATTAACGAACTGTGTGATTCGCACAATTTCCCCACACCAACATGGTTTTCTTCGTGGCCGAAGTGTCGTTACCAATCTCATCACTTTCACGGACTTTATCTTGAACGCTCTCGACAATGGATACCAGGTGGATGCCGTGTACACCGATTTCTCCAAAGCTTTCGACAAAATTGACCATTCCCGGTTATTACACAAGCTACTCGAAATCGGTATACACGGTGATCTCTACAGGTAGCTTGAATCGTATATCCGAAACCGTAGCCAGGCAGTATCTATGAGGGGCTATACTTCCAGGTACTTGGGTATTGATTCGGGGGTACCTCAAGGTTCACATTTAGGTCCGCTCTTATTTATTTTGTATGTAAATGATATGGGTTCCGCTTTTTCTAGTTCAAGGCACCTCGTTTATGCTGACGATACGAAAATATTTAAAATTATAAAAAATTATAGCGACTGCCTGGACCTACAAAGAGATCTGGATAATTTTGCTGCTTATTGCAACTCTAATCAATTGCTTCTTAACACGGAGAAGTGTAACTGCATCTCCTTTTCTCGCAAGCGAGAGCCGCGCCTATTTGGTTATAACTTCTTAGGCAATACTATAAACAGAGTTTCCCAAGTTCGAGACCTAGGTGTAATATTAGATTCGAGGCTCAACTTCATCCCTCATATTGACAACATCACCGCAAGGGCTTACAAGCAGTTAGGCCTAATACTTAGACTGTCGAAGCCCTTTAAAGAACCAAATACTTGAAAAGTGTTATATTTCTCTTACGTACGCAGCATTTTGGAGTTCGGTTGTGTTGTGTGGACGCCACAATATGCTGTTCATAGAACACGAATCGAAAGAATTCAAAATAAATTATTAAAAACTCTCAATTTCCGCCAAGGTGTAAATCCCTCAGACAAAACTAGCAAACGCTACGGACTACTTCCCCTAACTAAACGCCGCGTGTTTTTAGATCAGATCTTTCTATACAAACTTTTAAACAATTATATTGACTCATCTCCCCTCCTCGAAAAAGTATTTCTTAAATTGCCCCGCCGTATTCCCCCTCGCCACCCCTTAACATTTCATGTCAGCCTATGTCATTCCAATTTCGCTAGGAACACTTTCTTTAGAAGAGTTTGTCATGACTACAATACAAATTTTATAAATTTAGACATATTCTCATCATCTCTCGGCAAATATAGTAGCGCTCTCCGTAGCATAATTTTCTCAAAATAGTGCGAATAACTTTACTACTTGTTAACTGAGTATATTTATTTATTTATTTATTTATTTATTTTATTTATTTATTTATTTTAAGGAGTACCAACAGCTACTAGATTATGATAAGAGACTTAGATAATAACACAAAGCCAATTAAAGGAACTCACAGATAGAAACAAAACAAGGGATTTAACCAACTTTGCGTACACATTCACACTTTGCTAATCAGAATTAACTAAATAATAACGGAAAAAAAAGATTGTATACACCCCAAAACTTAGCTGGGTTATGGAATTATGATCTAGTGATAATTAAGCTTCTTTATATACGAACTAAAGCACTCGGTGAAATCGCAGCCTGCTAGATAGAGTAAAAAAAAAAATAGATATAAAAAACAGTCTGCTCTGATAAAATAAAAATGGAGTCAAAGTGGATTAAAAAATAAGTTCGCTAATTTTCGCCTCACTGACGGAATCGAGCCATTAAATACATCAATATCCAGATCTCTTGATAGAGTATTTAGATTACGGCTAGCGCGACACAAAAAGCTATTTTGCCTATAATTGGATGAAGTACATTTGAGTGAAATGGGGGGAAAGTAACGTTTGGATCGGGTTGGCGTATTAAATGAAAGTTTAGAAAGCAATTCTGGACAATCAATATACCCGCCGGTGATACTTAAAATATAGGTGATATCAGCGATGTCGCGGCGTGTTTGCAGTGGAATAAGATGGTGCTTCCTGCATAAGCTTAAATAATTGGAAGAATTATAGGGCTGTTTCAGTTTGTAGCATAGGTGTTTAAGGAACTTTTTCTGAACTCTTTCAAGTCGATCAATATACGTGGCATAGCATGGAGACCAAATTTGGGATGCATATTCAAGCTTACTCCTAACTAGTGAGCAGTAAAGAACCTTAAGTGTTTTTGCTTGAGTAAAAAAAGCGGAGTTACGTAATATAAACCCTAGGGTTTTCAAGGCACTGCTTATTATGCCGTCGATATGCATATCAAAAAGAAGTTTACTATCATGTACCACACCTAAATCTCTCATAAAGCTAACTTTATTCAGGGGTTGACCTTTAAGCGTATAAATGGAAGATATCAGTTTACGTTGACGTGAGAACGTGATTGAATAGCATTTGGATGGATTCAGGTCTAACTTATTATTTCGACAGTATTCATCTAGCCGCGTAAGATCAGATTGGACCAATAGAGAGTCTTCGACAGACTTTAATTTCTTAAAGATTTTCATATCGTCTGCAAAACAGAGCAATTCTGAATGGATGATACATTTGCTGATGTCGTTAACGAATACATTGAATAGCAATGGTCCCAGCAGAGATCCCTGCGGGACACCACTTGGTACCGTTACCCATCCAGATATGTAGTTGCTAACGACAACAGCCTGAGATCTATTATTTATATAGGATGAAAACCATCTGAGCAGGTCTCCACTGATACCTATGTCATACAATTTCGATAATAACATTGCGTGGTCGATCCTGTCAAATGCCTTACTGTAATCTGTGTAAATCACATCTACCTGGTAGCCACTATCCATTGCCTCAGTCACATAGTCATTTAAAAGAACAAGGTTGGACACAGTGGATCGGCGTCGGAGGAAACCATGCTGGTTTGGGCTAAATGAGTACTTAAAAGTCTCGTAGACCTGATTAAAAACCAATTTTTCAAGAACTTTGGACAGAATACATAGTTTAGAAATGGGCCGATAATTGACTATCTCAGATTTGGGTCCCTTTTTATGGACTGGGGTAATATACGCGCGTTTCCATAGTGATGGTACAATACACTCAGAAAAGGAGCGACGGAATAAAAGCGTAATGGGTATAACCAAACTTTTAGCGCACTTAATTAAGAATTGGGCAGGTAAGTCATCTGGACCGGCAGACTTAGAAGGGTCAAGCTTTAATAAAATATTTGTAAGCTCATCGGGTTTCACTTCGATGGCAAACAGAGTGGCAGAAGAATCATCTGAATGATCAGAAGTTGCATCAAAATTGCTACCATTTGATGCAGAAAAACTTGCTAGAAAATATTCTGAGAACGCATTACATATGTCGGTACCCGTATTTAATAAGCTATTACCATATTTTAAACTACTGGGTATACCATGAGTGCCGGACCGCGATTTGATAAACGACCAGAACTGCTTCGGATTTTTAGCTATATTGTTTTCCGTCCGCTTAATATACGAGTCGAAACATTCCTGTTCGAGTTTCCGCACCCTATCTCTCAACAAATTAAAAGAGGCTAGGTCAGATATATTTTTATATATTTTATATTTTCGCAGGTATTTATATTTTTCCTTAATGACTTTTTTTAATGGCAGCGAAAACCATGCCGGGTACGAATCCACTTTGATTTTACGACAAGGAATAAATTTATCTCTTAATTTTTTATATGTACCGTAGAAAAAATCGAGGGAACCATCCAGAGTACGCTTAGAAAACTCTTCCTCCCAATTAATAGTTAATAGTTCATTATTGATAGACGTGTAATCCCCCTTGTTATAGAAGTATTTCAGGAGAGGGGCCGGCTTCATATAATCGATAGATAGGTACTTAATATGTATAATTAACGCTTTATGATACGGATCAATAGGTACCAAAGCGTCCAAACATTCATCTACACAAACAATATCATTTGACAACACAAGATCCAATAGCTTACCGTAATTATTTAAAATACCGCTATATTGGCAAAGACCGTGCGTGATCAAATCATCAATCAAGTTACACTCGTCACTACTCACGTAATTGGAGGGAATCATTGAGCAACCTTGTGCCGTCCACGTAATATTGCTCATATTAAAGTCACCAACCACTAATATCTTATCATTAGGATTATTTAAAACTATGTAATTTAACTTATTTAAGAAATTTTCCAGTTGCTGAGAAAAAGTATACCCTTGACCTTGTTTACATAAGTATAAAACACATAAATGAACCTTAATCGGTGTACTGCTGCTGTCCCTAAGTTCCAAAGTGATCCATATGTCCTCGGCTGACGAGTGATGCGATGGCTGCGGGCTCACCGTTAGATCCCTACGAGTAGCAATAATGACGCCGCCTCCGCGGGTCTGCCCGGTTAAAGACAAGTCGCGGTCACGACGCCACACAACGTACCGGTTATCAAATAATTCCGAATCCCGAATGCCATCCACCAACCACGTCTCCGTCAGCAAAACTATATCATAGGTAGCCAGACTAAGGTTACGATAGAATGTCGAAGTTTTAGAGCGGAGCCCCCTTACATTTTGATAGTAAATAGTAAGATAATTAGTTTCTGTGCTTGAATTAGCCATTAAAGTAAATAAAAAGAGTAACATAAATAGAATAGTTGTTAAGTATAAAAAACCTTGCTTCATCCAATAAGCACGCAAATACTGCTAGGCAAAAAATAAGCAATAGCTCAGTATCACATGATAAATAGCTGCGTAAGCATAATCCATAGCGAGGCATAGAAATATTGTAATGAGTGCAAAAGAGCAAGTAGTAGTACGAATCAATCAGCGAGTGCGAAAAAAAGAGATAAATATACGTTAATGAGCATTTACCGAATGCAAGATAACTAGCAGTGCAGGTTGCGATAAGCCCGAGCGCTAAACAAAAGGCAGCTGACCGGGTGGTCCGGCCAGTGATATTCAAAGTTTTGATCTGTTGCTTAGTGAAAATATTGTACAATATTGACAAAAGCACAAAATACGTTATAATTGGACACAAGTTTATGTATATGTAACAAACTAGTGCAATTTGTTTAAATCGTTTTCACTATTGATAATGAAGACCTTTGAGTTATCATCTTTGCGTACGTGTATCTTAGCGAACTTCACCCACACGTATCTATAGCCCTTAGCTTTTAAATCTGACTTTGCTTTCGTTAATAACTGTTTGTATTCCGGTGTCAGATGGTCATTTACAAAGATCCTATTCTGACTATCACTGAACCCAATATCATTCGCCAAAATTGTCTTCTTAACACGTTGACTGCGTTACGGGGTTTTCTGGACCCTGTACGGTGTCGCCATTCAGTGCGGGTGAGAAAAGTAGTGACTACGCGCTGGTGCGGAACCTGTAACTTTGCTATTTTTATGTCTACAATAGACACAAATATATATTCATATTTGTCTCTTAAAGTATTATCAGACAATATCTACAAAATATACGGGGTTTTATAAACCCCGTGCCGACCACAGAACAAAAATTACCTTCTAGTGCGATACGGGGTCCAGAGAACCCCGTAGAGATATTAGCTGACCCGAACGGCGTTTTGAGCTCAGTGTCACTAGTGCGGTCATAATTGCAAGGCTTGTTATCGGTATCAGTAAATAATTGTTTTCGAGTGCAACATGAAGCGTTCGCGACGCATGTTAGAATTGTCATAATTATAATAAAAACAATGAAGAAGCAGCAACGTGTAAGCTGTAATAAAAAGTAAATGTGTAAGCTGTTATAAAAAGTTAAGACTAACGATGAGCAGCCGAGAAGCGGATAATAAAGTAAAAAAAATAAAAACAATATGTCGTAAGTATCAAAAAGCACTGTGTTTAAATTGTTATAATTTAGAACATTAAATACTCCCAAATTTAATCTATTTATGTGTAATAATGTGACTAAAATTCCTTAAGATTTAATTATGTTACAAAGACTTTACATATTTTTACTTAATTTTTTTCCTAAAGATTGTTTCACTTTTTTTTATTAACTCATAGTAACCACGTTTAAAATAAATATATGTTTTTTTTTTTCAAATATCGTTTGTTTTATTTCCCATCACTATTCGTTTATCGACATAAATAAGGTCTGTGCGTTACGGGGTTTGCTGAACCTCGTATTTTGTCAATTCTTGTGCGTTACGGGGATAAAATAACCCCGTACTTTCTTTTCTGTATAATTTGATAAGTTTTCGTTGTGTATACGCACGGAGCGAGTATAATATAACAACAGTCATTCTCTTTTAATTAATGCAAAAAAAAACCAAAAGAATTAGATTTCAGGATTTTAGAGCCATATAAACGAACGTGAGTGTACGGGGCGTTTTTATACCCGTAACGCACCACGATGTCAACTACTCCGGGGTAGGGGTCACAAAACCGCTAGTATTTTGGAAAACCGGTTTTTCGGTTTTTGTACATTACAAAACCGGGTTTTCCGGTTTTTCGGTGATTTTTCGGTTTTACATATAAAAAGTGAAAAAAACTGCATTTTATGAATTTCAACTTTAATATTCAGTCATTTAACAATGGATATAAAACCTTTTTTATATCTTATAATTATTAGGAACAAAAATTCAAAACAAAATAACTAAAATAATATCCTCCATGCACTTCTGGAACGCAAAATTAACTACAAATTCTGTTAGTATGTAATGTTCGTGTCAACTATTAAATTTAGGCTGCGAAATGGCGGATTTAAAGACCGAAAAAAGATAAAATAAGAACACTAACACACGCCTGCCACAAGTATCAGAAGTGAATGTCATGAACGACACTACACAGCTCATTCGGTCAGAAGTGTCAGAACGGAACGGAACGAGTGAGTGAAGTGAATTATATTTTCTAGGATTACAGATTAGGCAAGTAACACTCCGAATACTCCGATCATGGTTGCCATTTTGATGTGATTGTGTTGCAATAGTTAAAAAATATCTCGTTCGGTATGTTTATTTTAAACCCGCACACACTTTGTTTTAAAATGATCTTTTGTCATGTTAATTAACTTACAGATATTGTTCTTTATTTTTATTTACCGTGTATTCATTTGGTGTATGTTACATGCTGTGGCTTCACTGAAATGATTCCAAGTTTCCAACGAGGACCAGAGATGTTGTATTGAAAAACAAACTATACGTAGGGTAGGGCAATTAGCTAATTTTTATTAATTCAATTATATGTTCTATATTTACTGATAAACTAAAAAGTAGAAATTACAAATAGAAGAAGAAGTTATAAGTAGTAATAAACTGATAATCAAAGTAATACTTACAACTATCAAGTATTTAAGTGTAAAACCGAAAAACTCGAAAAACCGGTTTGTTCAAATTTGAAAGCCGGTTTTCTCAATCGACGAAAAACCCGGTTTTTCCGGTTTTTTCGGTTTCGGTGAAACCGGTTTTGTGACCCCTACTCCGGGGTGGATTAGGCCCCGTATCGCACTGAAATCCTGGCTTAGATTTTGGGATGCCGCAGTGAACGTGTTAACTCGAGCCGACGCGATGAAATCTTCTTTAACATATCGATTAGTGAAGCTGACAATAATGGACTTTTCCTTTGAGTTGTGCACCGGAACTCTCGATATGTAATTGATGCTGGTTCTATGCACTGGAAAACCAACTAAGTCGCTTATTCTATCCATAATGGAGAAGAGGTTTTCATTCTTCTTAAGTGGAACACCTTTTATTTCCACATTATTCAAACGAAACCACTGATCTCGATTGATGAGCTCATTCTTCAAATGTGATAGCTGCTGGCCGATTGCGTTGCTTTTGTCATTAAGTACTGCGTTGACTGATTCCAGTTCAGGAAGCTTCTTTTCGACTTCTTGCAATCGGGATGTGCATTCTTCCAGTTTGCCGCTGTTAAATTCACACGAGTCTTTAACCTCCGCAAGTTCGGTTTTGATTGTCTTTAAGTCCTGCACTAAGGTTGGAAGACACGCGAGCTGCCGTTTCATGTCTTTTAGCTCTCTCATAATGGACTCATAGTCAGTTTGTGTAGAACATGTTGGAGGCACTTCTAACTGCGCAGGCGAGGCGTCTTTTCTGCAGCGTATGCATTTCCACCCCGCTTTCCGGTCCGAGGAGTACTTCCGATAGGTCTGTTCACTTATGTTGGCACAGCAATAACCTATGCTGCCCTTACAAGACCCACACCGAATGGTATCGCTGACTTCTACTTCACAAATATCACAACGCATGTTTAGTATTATTTAATTATGAGGTGAGTACAAACTTTGACAACAACTGGAATTAGAAATAACCTAGCGCTGGTCATTAGCAAATACGTGCGACTATAGTGAGTGCTCGCGCGGAACTGCATGTATATCGCATACTTACCCCTGTTTTCATTATTTGTTCTCGTGCATATATAATACCTATTGTTTTTTTCTTTTCCTTCTAGTAGTAATCTAAATTTATCATTGTGTAACTCTAAGCTTAGTGGATTTTTCCAGTATCATTGTATAACTTTAAATGTAACATAATATTGGCGTGTAAGTAGTAGGCATACGTACTTACCCCACCCTGTTTCGAAAATATATTACAACTATTGTTATTTCCTAAATAACTAATGGAACTCCAGGTTTGTTAATACATCTCTTAAAATATATTTTCTTCTGTACATGACCGTTTGTTTCCTGAATAAATTAAAAAAAATAAAAAATATCTTCGTTAATTGCTCGTGTTAATTGACCGGGTGAAACGAAAGTCTCCGCTTCAGCTTCGGTAAAAATGTTTCCGTATGTCAGGATTTCCGGTTGTTCTCTCCTGCAGGTCGCATTTCTCAACCGATTATCTTGAAATTTTATAAACAGGTTCAATAATGATATAGATTTTTACGTGGATTCAGTTTTTTGGAAAGTAAAAAGAAAACTCGCGATGTTACGCTTACAGAGTCACTAGTATTTTGTAGTTGAGCTGTCGGAGCTGTGTGGGACCGTCTTGCCGGCTCGCGTGTACGTGTACGTGTGCGTGTATGTGCAGGAAGTGGTCCGCGACGCGCTGCGGCTGGGCGGCGGCGGCGGCGCGCTGGCGGGCGCGGCGCTGCTGGCGGCCGCCGCCGCCGCGGGGCGCGCGCCGCCCGCCGCGCGCGACCGCCTGCTCGCGGACGTCAAGAACGACCTCACCAAGACCCTCGCCAAGTGCAAGGTAATCTTACACATTCTTAATCACGTGCAGGACGGTCACGGTCTGACGACTCCAAACAGATGACGGTATATAAAATCGGGTTTCCCTTCTTTATCGTCTTACGCATGCCTTTACAAAACGATCAAGAAATGTGTAGCTGTACCAATATTAAATTCAAGGAGAAGAAACGACCCACTCTTTCTCTTTGCATATTACTACTGTGTTTTATCATCAAGTGTGGGTGTGCGGGGCGAGGTATTGAGCATGTGTTGTGTGGTGCAGGACGAGGCGTGCGCGGAGGCGCGGCTGCTGGCGCTGGCGCAGCTGCGGCGGCCGGAGCTGGCGGAGCTGTTCCTGCAGCACGCGGAGCGCGGCGCGCGCCCCGCCGCGCTCGCGGCGCTCCAGGCGCTCCAGGCGCTCGGAGCCCAGGTACCGTGCCTCTGCAGCCGCGGCGGCCGGAGCTGGCGGAGCTGTTCCTGCAGCACGCGGAGCGCGGCGCGCGCCCCGCCGCGCTCGCGGCGCTCCAGGCGCTCCAGGCGCTCGGAGCCCAGGTACCGTGCCTCTGCAGCCGCGGCGGCCGGAGCTGGCGGAGCTGTTCCTGCAGCACGCGGAGCGCGGCGCGCGCCCCGCCGCGCTCGCGGCGCTCCAGGCGCTCGGAGCCCAGGTACCGTGCCTCTGCAGCCGCGGCGGCCGGAGCTGGCGGAGCTGTTCCTGCAGCACGCGGAGCGCGGCGCGCGCCCCGCCGCGCTCGCGGCGCTCCAGGCGCTCCAGGCGCTCGGAGCCCAGGTACCGTGCCTCTGCAGCCGCGGCGGCCGGAGCTGGCGGAGCTGTTCCTGCAGCACGCGGAGCGCGGCGCGCGCCCCGCCGCGCTCGCGGCGCTCCAGGCGCTCCAGGCGCTCGGAGCCCAGGTACCGTGCCTCTGCAGCCGCGGCGGCCGGAGCTGGCGGAGCTGTTCCTGCAGCACGCGGAGCGCGGCGCGCGCCCCGCCGCGCTCGCGGCGCTCCAGGCGCTCCAGGCGCTCGGAGCCCAGGTACCGCGCCTCTGCAGCCGCGGCGGCCGGAGCTGGCGGAGCTGTTCCTGCAGCACGCGGAGCGCGGCGCGCGCCCCGCCGCGCTCGCGGCGCTCCAGGCGCTCCAGGCGCTCGGAGCCCAGGTACCGTGCCTCTGCAGCCGCGGCGGCCGGAGCTGGCGGAGCTGTTCCTGCAGCACGCGGAGCGCGGCGCGCGCCCCGCCGCGCTCGCGGCGCTCCAGGCGCTCCAGGCGCTCGGAGCCCAGGTACCGTGCCTCTGCAGCCGCGGCGGCCGGAGCTGGCGGAGCTGTTCCTGCAGCACGCGGAGCGCGGCGCGCGCCCCGCCGCGCTCGCGGCGCTCCAGGCGCTCCAGGCGCTCGGAGCCCAGGTACCGTGCCTCTGCAGCCGCGGCGGCCGGAGCTGGCGGAGCTGTTCCTGCAGCACGCGGAGCGCGGCGCGCGCCCCGCCGCGCTCGCGGCGCTCCAGGCGCTCCAGGCGCTCGGAGCCCAGGTACCGTGCCTCTGCAGCCGCGGCGGCCGGAGCTGGCGGAGCTGTTCCTGCAGCACGCGGAGCGCGGCGCGCGCCCCGCCGCGCTCGCGGCGCTCCAGGCGCTCCAGGCGCTCGGAGCCCAGGTACCGTGCCTCTGCAGCCGCGGCGGCCGGAGCTGGCGGAGCTGTTCCTGCAGCACGCGGAGCGCGGCGCGCGCCCCGCCGCGCTCGCGGCGCTCCAGGCGCTCCAGGCGCTCGGAGCCCAGGTACCGTGCCTCTGCAGCCGCGGCGGCCGGAGCTGGCGGAGCTGTTCCTGCAGCACGCGGAGCGCGGCGCGCGCCCCGCCGCGCTCGCGGCGCTCCAGGCGCTCCAGGCGCTCGGAGCCCAGGTACCGCGCCTCTGCAGCCGCGGCGGCCGGAGCTGGCGGAGCTGTTCCTGCAGCACGCGGAGCGCGGCGCGCGCCCCGCCGCGCTCGCGGCGCTCCAGGCGCTCCAGGCGCTCGGAGCCCAGGTACCGTGCCTCTGCAGCCGCGGCGGCCGGAGCTGGCGGAGCTGTTCCTGCAGCACGCGGAGCGCGGCGCGCACCCCGCCGCGCTCGCGGCGCTCCAGGCGCTCGGAGCCCAGGTACCGTGCCTCTGCAGCCGCGGCGGCCGGAGCTGGCGGAGCTGTTCCTGCAGCACGCGGAGCGCGGCGCGCGCCCCGCCGCGCTCGCGGCGCTCCAGGCGCTCCAGGCGCTCGGAGCCCAGGTACCGTGCCTCTGCAGCCGCGGCGGCCGGAGCTGGCGGAGCTGTTCCTGCAGCACGCGGAGCGCGGCGCGCGCCCCGCCGCGCTCGCGGCGCTCCAGGCGCTCCAGGCGCTCGGAGCCCAGGTACCGTGCCTCTGCAGCCGCGGCGGCCGGAGCTGGCGGAGCTGTTCCTGCAGCACGCGGAGCGCGGCGCGCGCCCCGCCGCGCTCGCGGCGCTCCAGGCGCTCCAGGCGCTCGGAGCCCAGGTACCGTGCCTCTGCAGCCGCGGCGGCCGGAGCTGGCGGAGCTGTTCCTGCAGCACGCGGAGCGCGGCGCGCGCCCCGTCGCGCTCGCGGCGCTCCAGGCGCTCCAGGCGCTCGGAGCCCAGGTACCGTGCTTCTGCAGCTGGCAGCTCATCGGAGATACCCGAGCATGGCATATTTTTCACATATTTGAGCTAAACCGAAATAATGTGCGTTGATGTAGCAAACATCTGAATGTGTACTCGTGATGTCCAGCAGGCCACCGCGGGCGCGCGCCGGCGGCGGCTGGAGCGCGTGGTGCTGGCGCTGGACGCGCCGCGGCCGCTGGAGGTGCGCGCCGCCGCGCTCGAGCTCGTGCTGGCCGGCGCCGCCGACCGCCCGCTCGGGCTCGGTACGTCGGACGCCTGTACAATTTACGATGCCTTATCGTTTAACACTAGCGGAACGGGCCAGGGATCCCTGGAGCTCGGTCTTCCCCTGTCAACCTTTTTACTATTTCACATGGCGTGCGCAGCGTACGTGACGGGCGCGCTGCGGCAGCGCGGGCCGCGCGAGCTGCGGCGGCTGTGCTGGCAGCGGCTGCGGCAGCTCGGCGCCGCGCGCGCGCCGCTCGCCGCGCTGCTGCCGGCGCTCGACCCGCGCCCCCGCGACTGGCTCCGCCGCGCGCACGACGGTACGTGCTCTCGCCTCTCGCCACGCCGCCGGTTCATTAGCGATTGACGTCGAAAAGAAAATACTGTGTCTGTGTATGCTTAAAATAAAGAAAAACGAATGGCGGGATTGGGTGCTTTTCAATATATTAAATGATCGATTCACACGTGATTAATACGTTACGTTAGGTCATTCGGGAACGTTAGAGGATTTTTTTAACTATCTAAGAATGTCCCTAAAACTACTCCTTTCGAGCTCCGAAGTAATAGAATTGCAAGCGGTCCGCGCGATTGCAAGAAATTACAATTTCGCAGACCGCTTGCGATTTTATCTCTTCTTGGTTGTCGGGACCCGCGCAAACGAGTGAAGGAGTAGCGCTCGTAATCCGCAGGCACGTCGTCGGTGCTGGAGCGCGCGGCGGCGGAGTGGGCGCGGCTGGAGTCGGCGCAGCTGGCGGCGGCCGGCGTGCTGCGCCGCGGCGCCGTGCGCCTCGACGCCACCGGCGCGCCCGCCGAGGGCGACCTGCATCTGCTCACCGTAAGCGCCTGAACTGAATACACTCCCAGATCTTAAACCGACATCTCACCTCACTGCCTCCCCGGGGCAGCCGGCTGTGCCGCGCTGGAGGTCTAGGTCCTAAACCGATTTATTTTGTCGCCCGTTTGTTTTTATTCATCTTCGTATCGAGCTTCAATTAATTTTAACTTTCCGGAGCGGCCTCTAGGGATCGACTTAAGAAGTCGATGCCCCCCTCGTCTATATATTCCCCCGACGTGAACGTAGATGACGCTTTAAATCCTCCCAGAGACTTGAATTCGTAAGAAAATAAATTCGCGCGTTTGTTATGTTTGACAGGTGGAGGTGTGGACGCGCGGCCTCGAGTCGTTCGCGACGGCGCCCGTCGTGCCCGCCGCCGCGCGCGAGCAGGAGGACGAGCCGGCGGAGGGGGCGGGGGAGGGGGAGGAGGAGGGGGCCGTCGAGGGCGGGCTCGCGCTCACCGTCAACGGCGTGCGGAGGCCTGACATCACGCTCTTCAACGGACAGGTACCCGCGCAGAGCCGCTAACATTGTTCCGATTCAAGTTGCTAATGTACCCTTAAGAATGGTTAACAAGTTCCGTGGCGCGGGTTCCGTCCGGCAGGGCGAGCTGCTGGGGCACATCTGGGCGGGCACGGCGTCGGCGCCGACGGGCGTGCTGCGCGCGGCGCTGCCGCTGGCGCCGCGCGCGCGCGCGTTCGCGCTGCAGGCCGGGCTCGTGCTGCGCGCGCGCACGCGCCGCGCGCTGGCGCTGGCGCTGAGCGCGCAGGCGCAGGTGTCGCTGTGGGGGCGCACGGCGCGCGCCGGGCTGGCGCTGCGCGGCGCCGGCCTGGAGCTGGCCGAGCTGCGCCTGCGCGTGGCGTGGGGCCGCGTGCGCGCGCGCGCCCGCGCCAGCCTCGAGCCGGAGCTCACAGTAACCGCCGCGCTCGACTTCTACGACCAGCCGCAGCTCTGCGTGCACACGGCGGTGCCCGACCACACCTACAGGTCGGTGTCGGTGTTGCTTCGCCAGTGGGAATTTTTATTATCTCCATATACGTTATCCTTTTTCTTTTTCCCTCTGTTATTGATGAAATTCAATCATCGGGCCGTATATTTAAATAATTTTCATGAAATAAAATTCTTAAAATATATTAGTAAAATGAGTATATTATGGTGGACCTTGTGTTCGGGCGCAGCCGCAACGTGACGCTGGAGTCGGTGTTGGGCAGCAGCCGGCTGCGCGTGCGGCGCGATCGGCACTGGGCGCGCGCGGCGCCGGGCCGCACGCTGGCGCTGGGCGCGCGCAACGACGCCGTCTGCGCCGCGCTGGGCGCCGCGCACCGCGACTGAGCGACTGAGCGGACCCGCCCCCGATGACCCGCGTGCCGAGTCCCGACGCTATCCGACGCCGTATCTTGACTTAGCGAAACTTGGGAGCATGCGTTTTCATCGACGCGTCCCGTCCCGAGCCTCCCGCCGCTCGTTAAGATATCTGCTTTCCGACGCGTTTCGCACTAAATATATATATATTATATAATAAATATGATACCGTGCTATGGCTGAGGAATGGGAGAGCTATGTAACCAAATAATGGTCCTCCGTCCCCGGTCGAATACGTTTCGGTTCCCTGCAGCTGGACGTGTTTCCGATTTTAATACCGTTCACTCTAAAATTTAAACGAATATTGAAAAAACACATAGAACGAGTCCTTTGGATTAAAAGTCGATACCTTGATCAATTGAACTAGATTTAGATCGATGTGATCTGTTCAGCGTGTTCCTTGACACACGTTTGAGTCCCGCCTCGACAGCTTATGGTTGGGGCAGTATATTGATCGCCCGGATCCTCCCTGCGCCCTAGTTGACGTGTTGTCCCGGACGCGGGTACCTGCGAGTGCGGCATTTGTTCGCGGACCGGGCCGTAGCTCGCGTCGACGGAGGACCCGAGTGACCATTTTATTCTAGTGATTTTATGATTAGCTTAAGAATTATTTCACAACAGAAAGTAACCATTCAGTATCTAAACTTTCCCATACTCGGTTTATTTTCATTCAATTATTTTTATATCATTTTTTTTTCTACATACTTCTACACTTGTTATTTCCTTTAAAGTTTTATATTCTTCTTTATATTAACTATGCTTACTTTATATTGTGATCTGAAAAATATTTGTGATCCACCTTTTCTAAGACTTGTCATATTTAAATAATGAAGTATAATGTTGGAATAAGTTTGAAGAGTAGATGTAAGTCACGTGGTGTCCGGCGCGCGCACGCGCACGCGCACGCGCGGGGCCGCCGCGGCCGAGCCTTGGCATGTGCATGAATGTCAGTCTTGTATACCTACTGTTACAGTCTCAAATTATATAAGCTTTAATATGTTAAGCTCTCTATTTAAAAAATGATTCAATAAATACATTTCAAACAGCGGTGTAGTTTTAATTCAACTAGTACTACAAAAAAACATTATTACTCCAAACACCGTATCGTGCGGTCCCTTGATATGAGTGAAAGGGACGGCACGATACGAAATTCGGAGTAGCCCCTCTGATATACACATATGAAAGACGAAAGAAAACAACTATTAAACAATATGGGACCCAAGTATATAAGATGAAATTGTACTTTTGTAGAGAAAGGCTTTGATTTTAAATTTGGCTTAATTAACGTAATTGCCGAGCCATTAGCAGCAATCTTTAACCTCAGCGTCGCGTCCGGCTGCTTCCCACAACACTGGAAGACTGCTACTGTCATCGCAATACATATACCCAATATTACTTCTGGGAGCCTTCTCAAAACTTCTCGAGCGCGTTAATGGACTCTAACTTCCTGGTTCAAAACAATCCTATTCGAAAAAATATTGATAGATCTGGCCCCGTGACAATTTATCCTACATGACTGTATTCTAGCTTGGGGTGGATGTTCTAAATCTTTACTGATTAGGTAAAACGAGCTCAAAAGATAGTATTGAAGGTGGCCCTCCGTACACCGCGTGAAGTGTAGGGAGTTACGGGTATATCAATTTTAAGAAAAATAAATGTCCGCCATCTTGGATTTGAAAATGTGTGTCATATTCGTAATCGGCACCTCGACGATGACACCCATATCAATTTTTAAGAAAAGTAAAGATTTGCTCCCAGCACAAACTGTTTTGTTGCAACAGTAAAAAAAATAAAATAAAAAAAAAATAAAAAAATTAAAAAAAAAAAAAACAGTATAAAAATAGAGTCTAATATATACGAAGTTTTAAATCGTTCACTTCAAAAAAGATTTGTTCCCCGTACAAACTTGGAACCTCCTTTTTACCCCTTTAGAGGAGCAAATTTAAAAAACCCTGAAATACGTTTCGTTGTATTTAAACTCTATATACGAAGTTTTAAATCTCTCACTTCAAAAAAGATTTGCTCCCTGTACAAACTTGGAAACCCCTTTCTACCCCTTTAGGGGAGCATTTCGAAAAACACTGAAATGTGTTTTGGTGTATTTAAACAGAGAGTCTATATACGAAGTTTCAAATATATTTTACAGAATAAATAAATAAATGGGGGTGATCACGTGACGTCTAAACTGACACACACGTACTTTCATTTCGCTCCGTAATAATTGCCATAAAAACAATAAACAGTGGATGTGATCGCCCGAGAGGGTTAAAGCTATAAAGTATAAACAGTGTTCTTCCTTAACAAAACATTTATTGAGTGGTACAAGTACCATTTTACTTAATATTAAACATACATAATAAGACGCGACAACAGACGCGACGTGTATTTTGTTTTTACAGTTTAAAATTTGTATTTCGGCGAATTGACTTAGTGTAACAAACAAAATAGTGAGGGTTAGCTAACTGGCGATCAGCGAATCAGCTGTTAGCGAGTGCGCAAGCGCAACTGTAAAGTACCGACGACAGGTCGACGGACTTTATTACCTACTATGGTGAATATACTTCGCAATGGCGACGTGAGCTACGGCTTGTCCAAGAGGAGATGCGGAGGATGAGCCTCGAGATACAGGCTCTCCGCGCCGCCATGTCGAGACTAACAGCCAGGATAGATGGCTACGATGGGCCTATTGACGCGCTTTGCGTCCGCGAGACCTTGCAGAGTAGGCCCCAGCCCCAGCCTAGCAACGTAGCCGCTGATAGTCTGGTCGACACAACATCGCAGCATAGATTGGAGCTAAATGACCGCGATCAAGAGCTGTTACTAAATGACATCGAAATATCCAGTGTGCCAGAAATCCCGATGCATTTAGTAACAACCTTGGGGCAGAAGTTAGGAGTCACACTCACCGAGCACGACATCGTCGACGCCACGCGAGCGGGGCGGGCGCCTCGGGTGGAGAGCGGCCGCTCGTGGTGCGCCTGGCTCGGCGCGCCGTGAGGGACCGGCTGCTCCAGGCGGCGCGCGTGCGCCGCGACGTGTCCACGGACGGTACCGGCATCCCGGGCCGGACGACCAGGTTCTACGTGAACGAGCGGCTGACCCCGCACAACCGACGTCTGCTGTACAAGGCCCGGGAGCTAAAGCAGCAGCTTGGCTGGCGGTATGTGTGGACCAGGGTCGGTAAGATCTTCGCGCGAAAGCAAGCGGGCTCGGATTAGCCTCGACACCGCATACGCGCTGAGCCAGATTTAGATCGTATTTCTGCAGGCTAATCACGTAACTTTATGTACTAACGGTAGATAGATTTTACTGTCAATTTTCGACCGTTCGAACGCCTGTCAAAAATTCGCACCAGGTAACTTTATGTACTAACGTTAGAAACACCGTTTCGTACCGTACCGTTCACAAGGTGAATGAGATTCGACGTTCTGTTATTGCAAAGGTGATCCAATGAACGAATGGTTATTCCTTCCAATGTTTTGCACAAATTTACTATCATAATAACCCAATTCAAAGCACTTTATCTAAAATTAAGGAAAAATGTGATCTTGATAAATGAACACGAGTTATTATATTTAAATCACAAATACTAAACATGCAACCGATAAACACAAAACGAATTATTACAGAGAGAGTATGACAGAAAGACAAATGTAAATGTGACGATGTAAAACTTTTGTAATATTTTAAATTATTTTCTTTTAATAAGTCTTTAAATAATATCGGTACAAATAAATATAACAATTTATATTGTATCATTTAATAATATTTATTTTAAAGAACTAAATGCCATCTAATATCGAATAGGAGAACTTGTTGACAGTTAATTCACTTGCATTCCATAATATTGACATCTAGTATGCAGTAGGAGAACTATCAAGCAGTAAAATAATGTTGGCTATACACCGAAGCCTAGACCCGCACCGAATTATAAAATGAAAAGTGTGGTGAAATTGCATTATCACAACAATATTATTATTGCAGTAATCTTATATCGGTATAGTCTTTCAAATCAGTCCAAAAAGGTTCAAATTTTAAGATTTGTAGGCATAACCTGCCTATTTTAGTTAACCGTTTAATCGCCATGCGTCATGTACGGCAGGGATCCCTACAAACAAACTCATTTTCCATAAGAGATTGTATATGAACTTTAGTGTAAAGCACGAAGGTCACTTTGACAACGTACGTGACACCACACCACACCACACCACACCACCAGGTAAGCAGGTAACACCTATAGGCGTTTTTGTCATATCAAGAGGGTTAATCTACCTACGTCCCCAAACAGAAATGAAACGAGCATTTATAAATCCCAAATTTAATACATAATAGCTCTGGACGTTCCTTGAATATCCACAATAGACAGAATGTTCTCTATAATTCAATCGGATCCGACATCAGTGTACACTAAGTAGGTACATGAAGGCAAAGGCGTCCACTATCGGCACGACACGGCAAAGGGCTCCTCAGCCTCACACATTAGACTAGCGGGATAGACAATGCATGCCAAAGGTGTGCTTGGGAATGCCGAGGAATGCTCGGCATGCCTACTGAGGCCTGGGCATGCTTAAGGATGGCTGCGCATGCCTAAGGATGCCTCGTCATGCCTAAGGACGCCTCGGCAACCCCGGCAATCTTAACCACATCTTGGCGTGCCCGAGGAGGAATCCCTTGGCGTGCCAATGCCGTGCCAATAATGGGTGCCGGGCCTAAGGATTTGACAAACTTCTGACAAATTGAAGGTCACACTGTAGGCTTGCCTAATTATTGCTTCATGACTACTTCGTAATGGTCCATAATGATAAACTAAAAATCATTCTTTGCCCGTGGCCCTACACCGTTAGTCCTAATAATTGTACCACAGGTAATTTTCTTTGTCCTTGGTTCTATCAGTCTGACCATAGACACCTAGCATCCTCTTCTCCAATATGTTTGACTGTCTGTTTAACCAGTTGAACATATTGTATAACTTTCCTTCAATTTTTAAAAAGTAGTCGAGCAACTTGTTACTTAAAAATGCAATAAGTTCAATTACAGTATTATGACGTTAAATAAAATGAACTATTCTTACGATACATTTCAAAACAATAGAGGAAAGTTGTCCAATATGTTCAACTGGTTAAACAGACAGTTTAGTATATTGGAGCAGAGGCCTAGCATTACCCGTATTCCATATATCTCTACCACTACATTTACCCTGGTAGCTTACCGTTAGATTTCCCTCCTTCCACTTGGTGCCCAAGCCTATGATTCCATGGAATTGCAACGTAATGTTTTTGTCGCTATGCTCCCATGGTATCATTAGATGTATTTTGATGCCGTTTGGCTGCCATAACATCCATTGATAACTAAATATTTTTCCGTCATGCTTCCACGCAACTGCCCTGTGGGATCCAGCGGTGGTACTTTTCCTCGTCTCTCCCAAGCCACTGCCCAACGGGATCCAGGGATAACGTTATTCCTCCTGGTTCCCATACCGCCGATTTTCCCTCTTGGCTCCCATACTGCTGCTGTTTGGGACCCAGGAATTTGTTTTCCTTCTGGCTCCCATACCGCCCACCAGGGTAGGCAGAGCTGGCTGCATGCCAGATATACAATAGCTTCGACTACTCCTACTACCGATATCTTTATATGAAAGTAAGGGAATGAATATATTCCTGGATGCTATTGAGCTGTGGCGTGGCTTGGGAGTGGGAGCCAAGATATCTGGGATACCAGTATGCAATAAGTTCCATCCTATCCTTACCTGTGATTTCTAACATCTCCCCCGGAGGGTCGCTACAAATGAAACTACTGACGTCCACCTACATCTGTTAAGGGTGGTCGTTATAAAAGTAGTTCGTTTGACGACCATCCTTAAAAAGAGGTGTAGGCACGACGACGAGCGAAGCTAGGAGGAGTGTTCGTAAAACTGTGCGACCCGACTAGTTGCAAATAAAATGGTCGTTAGAAAAGATTGTTCGGTTCAGGTGCTTCGCCGGCCGCTGCCGCGGCACGGTCGCTTTGCTTGTAATGTCGCAGTTGTACCAACACTTTTTCTAGCTGCGCTCGTTGGCACACTGGCAAACAAGCCTATTACCCGAGGTCCCACCAACATGTCCCCCTTGTGGATCCACGGGTATTTTTTTTGACCCGTTGTCCTACCGCTCTAAAAAGTGTTCTTCAGTGGGCCTACGGGCAATTTATTTTTACCATAGTCCCGCTGCACTACGTATTCGACTCTAATGCAGCGAAGCGAGGAGTGTTTAAGCAGAACTATGAGCCTACAGAGCCGGCGAAGCGCCAGAACCGAACATTCGTTACAATTGGTTAGGTCAGAAATATTACTTGTTCGCTGTTCTACCAAACAAAATAGCTAGTTTTTAATTAATGTTTACCGCTTAATGCAGTGGGACCGTGGTAAAAATAAATTGGCCGCAGACCCACTGGCGAATACTGTTTAGAATGGGACGACAACGGATCAAATACAATTACCCACCAGGGGGACATGTAGACCCACCTGCGAACACTGTTTCGAACTGTAGGACGACGGGTCAAGAACGACGGTAGGACAACGGATAAAACAAATTACCCGTGGACCCACCAGAAGGCCTTCCTTAACTGTGGTACCATCAGATAGTACTATTGATGGTTCTATGGTGTTTTTTTTGCTATGGTAGCATTAATGGTACAACCGAAGTATTTTATTGCCGTGGTATCTGGTATAATTGATGGTAATACGGTAAAATAAATGTTTACTAGTACCATTGCGTTGCAATTATAATGGTCAATGATCTGCCAGTCAGTGACAAAACTAATGAACTTTGACCTGCAATCGTTCAAAAACAACAAGTTCAATTGAATCTTATAATAGAAAATGAAATAAATTATGAATGGCGCTTTAGCCAACACAAAATTACAAGAGGCTGAAAATGGCCTGAATGGCTTCGAGAAACGGCTGGTAATAGCCGTGATTTTGTATTGCTCGACTTGGCTAAATAATAATAATGTTATTTTCTATATTTCTATGCAGTTATTAAAATAAGATCTTTAAATTATATGTAACCATTATCTACATGACTGTTAATTAATTACCAAATTGTCTACTATCCAATACCACGGGTAACAAAAAATAATATTAGCCGTGGTTCTATTATGTCAATGGAACATTATTTGCAGTAGTATCATTGATGGTACAATCTGATGGTACCACGCTTAAGGAATGGTTGGTGGGACCAAGGGTAATAGCCAAATAATATCCCTACCGGTAGAGAAGAAAGTAAAATGTCCACATTTCTCTAACAGACGGGATGTGTCGGTAGAGACATATGGAATAAGGGTAAAAAATTACTATTTGCGGTAAGAAATACGTCGGAACCTTCATACCTTTAAAAGTATTTAAATCCTTTTTTATTAAAGATCTTTCTATAATAATAAAACAACACACAAATATCATTTATTACTACCTAAATAAGCAAGTACCCATACTCAAGAGCAAAAATAACGGGTACACTTTGTATCCATTTTTCTATGGAGAAAGTATACCCATTACTATTGCTCTTGAGTGTATAAAGTACGAGTATCGTTACGTTCTGGGTCTGCCGCGATGATTTGAACGTTGCGAGGAAGACCGTAGCAAGTCATAATTTGTAGTAAAAAAACCTTCTGTTTGCAGTTTTCAAGCATTCCTGAAAAAAAAACTTGATCTGTGAAAGTTGCTTTGTAAATTGAATTGTACTTATTCATATACATCATTTTACAATTTGAAATTATATAACAGTAATATATAAACTGACATAAGTATAAGGTACGAAGAGCTAGTCAATAGAATAGAATTACTAGTTATTTACTGAAATTGCGAGGCATCTGGTTCACGTAACTGGTGACCGAAGACCTGGCGACTTCCTCGCACAACGTATCAGCATTGCGATATAGCGAGGAAATACCGCAAGCATCCTCGGTACGCCTCCCTCAAGGGCCTGTTTTAGATTGAAGATAGTTTTAATATTATTTCACATATTGTTGTTACGTATTACACTATGTCTAAAAACTAGTGCCTACGCCAACTGTTGGGATTAGGTAGCGGACCCCGGGCATCCTTTAGGATGCAACTGTACCGGGATGACGCTAGGATGATGATGATGATGATTGTTGTTACGTATTCTTGTATGTATTTTCTTGTCACTGAATTATAAGAATACTGCTACATGACGACCTCGAGCGGTAAGTTCTAGTGTGGGAAGGCCACAAGCCAGATGGTCGGACGACATCAAGGCATATGTCCAGAAGTGGATGCAAATATGCTGCAAGAGAGAGAGGGAGATGCGACAAATCCTGTTAAAGATGTCTTCTTGCCGTCAGGCATAGGCAGGCCATAAGCTTCTTTACAAAAAACTTGATGATTGAGTACTACTTTCTTTCTAAGCTCAAGGCACAATTTACTCCCATTCTGCAGGCTTCTGAATAATAAACATATAGATATCAATATATTATAGCTTAACCTTTAGATGACGTTGTTCTCTTGCAAACTTCTATCGTATGTCAGAGCAAAAAAAAATATTATGTTAGTCATATCCTGTAATATTATACGTTTAGGTCTGTACCTAATCCACGTAGCATATTATAGAATTACTTAGGTCTGTAACACTCAAAAATATGATTTTATTTTTATTTTTGTTAGGTAAACATTTAAACTTTAATATTAAAATAAATATAAATAGTCAAATTTCGTCAAAATCTTTTGGAATACGATAAAACACAAATCATTTCATAACCCGAGCCAGTGTAGCCGAGCGGTGAGACACGTCGCTTTCAATCTTAAACTATATGATATTTCGTTTAATATGTAACAATGGCGCTTCAGTGAAGGAAAACATAGTGAGGAAACCGATCAAATCCCAACAGAGTTTAGTTTTCCCTTTGGTTTGTAAGGTCAGACGGAATTCGCTTTAGTAAAAGTAGTTTCTAAGCCAACTCTGGGGATTAGGTGTCAAAGTGGACCCCAGGATCCTTAGGGCACAACCGGAAAAATACTGTGAGGATAATGACCCCCGATTTGGTTAATATTTTGAGCAGCCTATAATACTGGAAAAGTATGCTACTCCTTGGAGAAGCCATAATAATAGTATATAATATAGCAATAACACATAATTACTAACACATGAGGCGTTGTGTTCCTGGCAACCAAGAATGCCAGAGCTTCAGAGGTGGAGCTGTATTGAGAGCGACGGACCGCCATATTTTAGCTGAAAAATAGTTAAACTGATGTTAAGCAGACATACAAATACAAATAAATACAAATACAAACATTTATTTTGCAAATAGGCCACAAGGGCACTTTTACATGTCAAAATATTAATTTACAATTTAAGGAAGTCTGACTATAATAAGTAATACATTTTTCATGTCTACCAAGTATGATATGAACGATACCGCGCAGAAAAGGCGCTTTTATATTTACTTTACCGTGGTCGTACCAGTCAGCACACTGAATCCTCATAATTACGAGGATATTGGTTGGGCAACACGTTTGTGCGATTCAATACATACTTACTTTCATACCTATTGGTTAAAAGAAAGTTTAACAAAAGCAAGGTTGGAATCTCCTTTTAAGTAATAAATGTACTTGTGTCAGGAGACTACGCTCGCCCAAAAACCATGTAAGGGGTATCTACAATACATGCATACTAACCTCATGCCCTTTTTATTTCAATAAAAATTATAATTATACAAATTCTTCGCATATTCAATATCTCTAATACCATAGACTGCAAGGCGAACAAACCAGTCCATCCAGCTACGTTAAGCTGTCGACTATCGACAGTATGTCAGGACCGCATCCTCATATATATTTCGAACACCTCTCACGGCGTTCTTCGGATAGCCAGTAGATAAATATTATGACGGGAAAAGTTGAGGGCCAGAGGTCCCGAGGCAGACTACCCGCTAGACGGAATACCCAAATCACTGGTGGTGTCCTGTAACTATATCTGCACGAGGCCATCCATAAGGTGGGTGACAGGAGCCTATGGAGGAGTCTGGTCAGCAAGAATTGGACATTATGTCCTCAGCATTGACGGAACGACTGATGATGATGATGATGATGTGCCGCATCCACGTTGTCCGGAAAACTAACTTAGCTAGCAGTCTACTATTAAGCATGGTTTTGGTCCGGCATAAAGTGACAATGAAAAGGAACTGTCGATTTTTAAGAACCCTTTTTTGCATGTTTTTGGTGTTCCTAAGAGAGGCACAAAAGTAAAGAAATGTATTTGTACCTTCAGTTGTTCCTTTTCTGAATAACTGTGAGAATTTCCGTATTTTAGCGGCATCGGGACGCCGCTACGGGACTCGTTTAATATATTTTTCTAATATCACATTACTTTTATATAGCGGTTCATAGAATATACTTTCTTACCAAATTTCATAATTATAGTGCTAATAGTTTCCGAGTAAATCGCCTGTGACATACGGACGGACAGACGGACGGACGGATGGACGGACGGACGGACGGATGGACGGACGGATGGACGGACGGACGGACGAGCGGACGGACGGGCGGGCGGACGGACGGACGGACGAACAGACGGACAGACATGACGAAACTATAAGGGTTCCATTTTAAAAATGTCCTCGATTTACCATCTAATACTTTGTGTCAGTTTTGTGACGTGCCATATAAAACTATATGAGAAATGCGCCACAAAACGGAATCTTTTTGCACTTTGTATAAGGCTACCTTGTTTACTACGGAACCTTATAACTCAAATCCTTTTTTTTCTCTCTGACCCTGACTGTACCTTATAGGAGACCGCAGCCATAATAACATCACTGCTTGCTCTTTAGGTATACGATGTTGTGTTCCTGGTAGTGAGTATACAAAGTCACAAGAACTCCCGAGGATGCACTATTTTCAGAGTGCGTCACTTGTCTCTAGCTATCAATACAACAAATCCTTATGTCAATAAAGGCTCGGCAACGACCTTGTGATTCTTCTGGAGTCCCAAGTGTTCATACTGTATTTTAGAGATTACTCAATAAAAAAACTTACTTGCCTTCAGGTAAGGAGATCTTGTGGACCAGGCAGCAGGGTGGCGGTTATAGATTTTCATTTTATCCAATTATCATCATAACCATGTGTTGATCAAAGAAATAGTCATCTTTAACATGTTGCTTAAAAATACGCAATTCACAATTGCTGCACTGAAAGAAGAAGTTAGAGCATAGTAATGAACATCTTGAAATAGCATCTGAATTATCATGACCCTGGCTACAGATTATGTATATTATAGTAGCCGTAGAAACTAAAAATGCTACAGTTTATAATAAGGACATTCCTCATTTGACTCAGTACTATTATCAGTATCACCCACGCATCCATAGTTTCAAAAATCCGCAATTTCATAACACCAAAATACCCATTTACATATATCCCTGACCCTGAATCCTAAACTTAATAAGGCTCGGCAACGTGCTTGTGATTCTTTAGGAGTCGATAGCGTCCATAGGCTATGGTGTCTGCTTAACCCACGCCAGCGACTTTTCGAGTGACGAATGCGTATCGGATGACGCAGTGAGTGAAGGCTCCTTACGAGGTGGCCTGATGACCTTAGAGTCAAAAGACCTGAGACGACACGCGACCGATCAGCAAGGCATTTTCCGGGAAAGGCCTATGACCAGCAGTGGACGTCTATTCAGCTAATGATAATGAGTTATGCCATGGTGTTATGTTGTAACATGCACACTATTTATTAGTGATATGTAATAAAATTACTTACCCTTGGGGCGTTGTAGCAGATAAAGTCGTTACTTAAGTGAACTACCATAGCCAACTATTCGATACGAGCCATTATGAAAAAATGATTTTTATACGTGAAATTCACCAAATAAGTGTTTAATATTGCTCTGGACTAAATATTACATAATAATTGTAATAAATACATATTTCGTTGTACTCATTTTTTCTAAAATGTTGACTGACACGACGTGTCAAATTATTATTTTTAAAAGTTAAAGTACCTGTCCAGCCTCTTAATGCTAGAAGAAGACTACCGGATTTTACCGTTGCTATTGTATGAAACAAAATGGGTTCAACTTTAGACATCTAGCGTCAAGTAGAATAAGTTATTGTATATACATTACTAGTTATTTCATTGAGAGGTGATTGAGAGAAACTCAGTCTTTATAATCTATCCATGCACACGTTGGGCAGCAGTTATATTTTACAATAAATATCATATATAATTATAATCATGACCAATAACGTGATATTATTCTTTTCACACATGGATTACATTATTGCATCTACAACATTATTCGAGATTAATGTATTTTGAGCTCAACTACGCAATCGGTACTGATGAAGTCCCTTGGCTTCTTGTTCTTGCCAAATTTATTGCTCTGCGCTAGCGTTATAGACTGCTTTGGGTGCGATATGTGCCTTGATAGTAATACACCCCACAAGGTTTATAGATCTGCCCACGAGTCGCTACTCGTACCGTTTGAATAAAAAAGAGTAAGAGTATTAATGAAACTCCTTCTTCGTTCTATTTGCATAGTTAAAGAAATACCATTTCAGAAGAATTTAATGAACATAAGTCGATGCAATAGCATACACACAATTTCAATATAGTGTATTCGTATGTACCTGCTTACACCTAATGAATGACGAAACGTATTATTTACATGTTTAAATAATGTAAACAACAACGAAAAAATACAAAAATATATTAAGAAATAACATCATGTCTTCATACAACTTTCTTCTCTCTTCATGCGAGTAGGATTTTTTTTTGGCAGTAAACCCACGCGGAATTTAAAACTCACCAGCAACACCGACGGCTTCGCAATCTCGTTGTATCATCTAAAACATTTGACATTTGTGTATAACTCTTGTGTTACTTTACCTGCCCACCCGCGCGGATCCGCCGGAGTATTACTCTATTTCCTAGGCAAAGCAAGTAGAGGCGCGGGATATAATATATCTTATGTACATACCGAAGGTTCACATTACATGCTGGTTACAAAGGAAGAAAGAAATAGCATCCCAAGTGGACTTAATAAACTCATGTTTAAAGGATTCGGAGACTAGGTAGGTACGGGTCGGTAATTTATGTCGTCCTATTACTTTTCATAAATCGATAAGCATACATCGACACGCGGGGCACGTATATGAAAAAGTACATACTTATAAATTAACACTTCTATATTTCAGCGATGAATAATATGGCACGCTATTGCTTGGTTCATGTTACTTCATAGTTTCCCGCGTTTTGTCTCTCACACTCTGCATCTTGCAGTATCGCATCATCACCAAGAGATGGGGAATCTGGTTTACGTACATCCTGAAAAGAAGCACATAATAATACCAAATATATTAGTAAATACGAATGTGAGCAAATAAATACCACATGACCATGACATTTGTTGTTACTTACTTTTCGTTTTATTTAAAGTGCTTAGGGAATTTTAAACTCGATCGTGTGTTTTAAAGACATTTCAAGGAAATTTGGGACATTTTCACTAATTAATAAACCCAAATCATGACCAAATCCTTGTTTAATTCATTGTTATGACATGACAGACACGATGACTGACGATGACTTTGTCACGCAGTAATTGACATATTTATACCGTACAATTTAACCGTCAAAAAGTTACGTGTTTCCAATCATTTGATCAATTTCTCAATTTAGTATGGGATTTCCATTCAATCGTTCATTCATTTATGTACTAGCGTCGGGTACAAAAAACATGACATTAGCTCAGCAATTTATACTTCAAAATTGACATTAAAATCTATCTAACGGTAGTACATAAAGTTACGTGATTACCCCGCTGGTCCAAGAAATGTTTAAACTAGCTTTACACTCACTAAATATTAATCGTGTACTTTTACTTTTGTTGATGTTACTGTCGCCGCTTGTTCTTGTTAACACAACACTGCAAACCCACTAACTACACTCATATACATATGAACCTATCGCTTGTTACCTTAATCTCAATTCAATTATGGTCAAATCGCCCTCCTTTTGGTACCTCCCATACATTTTTTTTTTGAAAAGTTTTTTTTTAAAGTATAATACTTGTGGAGCTGGATTTCTGCGTCTATTATCATCATTATTATCATTCTACAAAATTATTATCATTCTACGTATAATGACATTTTTTTTGGTTGCTCTAGGTCTATAAACAAAAATTTTAGACCAGGGCTGAATTTTTTTTGTCGAATTTGCTACAAAAATAATCGATTTTAAAAGATCTATAGCATATGACTCTAAATCTGAAATCAGTTTCTCGATAGCTGTAACTGTTTCGGAAATAAAAATTATCATACTTTGGAAAATTTGCCTGTTGCCCTCATCAGGCGCTCAGTCTCAAAATGTATGGGGTAACTAAAATCCGAGTCACACGTGACCAAATTTTTTTTTTTAATTATTTTGTTATAATTTCTGTTTGATGATGATTTTGACAATGTGGATTGACCTAACATTGTTTGTTAACAGTTTTTTGATTAATTAAAAAAACTAAATTTAGGTCGATGTAATCTGTTCAGCGTGTTCCTTGACACACGTTTGAGTCCCGCCTCGCCAGTTTGTGGTTGGGGCAGTATATTGAACGCCCGCATCCTCCCTGCGCCCTAGTTGACGTGTTGTCCCGGACGCCTACCTACGCCGGTACCTGCGAGTGCGGCATTTCTTCACGGACCGGGCCGTAGCTCGCGTAGACGGAGGACCCGAATGACCATTTTATTCTAGTGATTTTATGATTAGCTTAAAAATTATTTAACAACAGAAAGTAACCATTCAGTATCTAAACTTTCCCATACTCGGTTTATTTTCATTCAATTATTTTTATATCATTTTTTTTTTCTACATACTTCTACACTTGTTATTTCCTTTAAAGTTTTATATTCTTCTTTATACTATGTTTACTTTATATTGTGATCTGAAAAATATTTGTGATCCACCTTTTCTAAGACTTGTCATATTTAAATAATGAAGTATAATGTTGGAATAAGTTTGAAGAGTAGATGTAAGTCACGTGGTGTCCGGCGCGCGCACGCGCACGCGCACGCGCGGGGCCGCCGCGGCCGAGCCTTGGCATGTGCATGAATGTCAGTCTTGTATACCTACTGTTACAGTCTCAAATTATATAAGCTTTAATATGTTAAGCTCTCTATTTAAAAAATGATTCAATAAATACATTTCAAACAGCGGTGTAGTTTTAATTCAACTAGTACTACAAAAAACATTAACTGGACCGTACTCCGAACACCGTATCGTGCGGTCCCTTGATATGAGTGAAAGGGACGGCACGATACCAAATTCGGAGTAGTCCCTCTGATATACTCGTAGGCTTATAGGACGGTAGTTGCCCACATCAGCTGGGTCACCTTTTTTATACAGTAGTATAATTTCCGATGTCATCCATTGATGCGGTACAGCTTCCTCGTCAAGTATTTTATTCCATAGGATGGTGATTGGTGTCAGTAGTAGAGTCTTCGCAACCTTGATACATTCGTTGGAGATTCCGTCCGGTCCTGGGCTTTTTTCTGGCTTAAGTCTCATTATTTGTTTTAGTATTTCATTTTCTGTAAACTGGTGTATTGGAGAAGTATCTGTGTAGCTATAGGAAACCATGTTTTGATTTTGTGTGTCTGATTGTTTGTATAGATTAGCGTAGAAGTCAGTAGCAGCATTTATGATTTCTGTGCGAGATTTGCATTTGTTGTTGCCAGACTTGAGATAAGGAACCCATGTTTTGGCTTGATTTAGCTCTTTATAAGCTTTTTTGGCAGATCTAGTATTGTTGAGGTGTCTTTGTATAGTTGTTGTTCTGTAGGTAACGTAGCACCTTTTTATTTCTTTATTGGTAGATTTGTACAAAGTTTTTAGTTTTTCTTTGTCAGCCACGCTTAATTTGGGCTTATTTTGTAGTTCGCTTCTTTCTTTCATGAGTTCTAGCGCTTTCGTGGATAGGATTTTGTTCTTATGTGTTCCTTTTATGTTTTTTAGACTTATCTTGATATAGTGCTTGATTTTTTGGTAGTACTCCTCCACATTATAGTTGGATTGATTCTTTATAAGTTCTGGTATATAGCTGTTGAGGTTTGTAAGGTATATTTCCTGTTCCGTTAGAGATTTTAGCTTAGTGGATGTATTAGAGAAATTGCGCCTACTTTTCTTTGTTGAATTTAGGTGTATTGTTGCTCTTAGTAGTCTATGGTCCGATCCAAAGGAGAAAGATGGTAGTACTTCATATTTAGAGATCATGTGGTGCTTCGTGGTCATGATATAATCAATTTCATTTCTTGTATTTTTATCTGGAGAGGTCCATGTCCAGCGGTTTTTTGGTTTTAATTTGAACATTGTATTCATAATTTTCAGGTTGTACTCTTGCGCATATTGAATTAATCTCGTGCCTCGAGCACTTCTGATGCCGTAACCATACTCTCCTGTAGTGGGACGTTCGTACTTTTCTGGAATTCCGATTTGAGCATTAAAATCGCCTATAGAAAATACGTACTCAGTAGATATGGAACTATGAGCTTTCTCTAAGTCCTCGTAAAAATTGTCTATTTCTTCCTGTGATGAGTTTTCAGTGGGAGCGTACGCTTGAATTACTGCAAAACACAGGTTTTCCATTTTAATTTCCAGTACGCATGTAGTGATAGACCACCCACAGCGCCAGCTGATCAGCTGAGCTAAAATAATAAATGATTTTCTATTTTATAACTTCCGAGAACAGCGCCATTAACCTTGACATTCCAATACTGGATGGGAAATAATAACACTTTCCTTTGTTCACTATTGCGCAATACGCATTCCTTACATTCCAATCTTTCCTATAAAAGCAAATGTATTTTACTTAATAAATCAGTTCGTCAGTATCGTCTCGAGTTTCGACTTGTCATTTATAATTCCCTACGCCGCACACTTCATGGCGACCCTGCCAGTCGGGCTGCTCAAGGCAGCCTCAGCATAATCACCTACTGCGAACCATCCGCATAGGGTCGTACTCTTCATGGCGACCCTTCCAGTTGGGCTGCACCAGGCAGCCCTGATCCTGATATAATCACCTGGTATACTCCGCTGCAAGAATCACCGTATAGTCTCCAGCCAGCTCCACTGCGCCAACCAGCCAGCCAACCAACCAGAATGGAGCCTCCAACAACGCCAGCACGAAGCAAGTAGACAGCAACACAGCTGCATTATACCAGCTGTTCATAATCATCTGCATCATTTTGCCTACGCCATATGGAAGAAGATATAAATGCCTAACAAGAAAAATCGAGCAACAAAGCAGATCACCAACAGCGCGTCACCAGCACCAGGCCGCCGCCGCCGCATCCCATCGAGCCCTCCCGCCCCGCAACAGCGACCAAAAAATGGCTACAGGTACAATTACAACACAACCGCGCTAATTGAACTATAATTTTTGTGACTCATAATTTTGCGTACCACCTACTTACGTAGTTCATAAGAACATTAAATATAAAATAAGTGCAAGAAAATTATGGTCGAAATTATAAATTTATATGAGCAATTACAATCACTTCACGAGGACATAAGAAAACTAGGACCAAGACGCCGAAAAGAGGCTAATGGTCAAAAGAAACTCCAACAAGTGAAATTATTATATAATCAATACGAACAATATATAGAGCAATATAGTTCTAAGTTAGAAAAATCTGAAATTTCTGTACAGGACAGCGAGTTAATCCAGTCTTATTTAATAAAAATAGAGGAAATTTATACTAAAATCATAGCAACATACGAGCGCGACACAATGACGTCAAACGACAGCTTTGACCTGAAAACGGCAGTAGCATTGCTACCAGCCATGGACGGTACAGAGGCCGTCACTAATCAACTTATAGACGCCATAGAGTTATACTCTATGATGTTAAAAGATTCAGACGCAAAATTATTAATAAATTTCATTATTAAGACCCGATTAACTCAAAGTGCTAAACTTAGAATATCAGAAAAACATACCAGTGTAAGCGATTTAGTTAATGAGATGAAACTCCATCAGTTACCGACCAAATCGGCAACCGCGATACAAACTAAATTATTAACGGCAAAACAGGGAAATAAGTCGATCGAGCGTTATGCACAAGAGATAGAGGATCTATTCGTAAACCTCACTGTAACACAGGCCAATGGAAAACCAGAGGCATATAAAATATTACAACCATTAAATGAGAAAATGGCAATATCAAAATTCACCGAGGGTTTGCGAAATGACAAACTAAGTACCATCATAGCTTCGCGAGGGTACACCTCGCTGAAGGATGCCATACAGGGTGCAAAGGACCAAGAGGTGTCCATATCGTCTACACCCAATCCGGAACAACTTTTCACCTTCCGAAACAAAATAAATAATATACAAAGACCATATAGGACCTTTTACAATAAGGCCCCAGTGGGTAAATACCCACAACGTACACACCCCAGGGGTAGTCCGTCATACAAAATACCAAGTCGACCTACAGTGTACACGCAGAGAAAAAATTCTCGACCTACACGACCCGCGAATAACTATAACGCGCGAACATACAATAATTACCGGGGAAATCAATCTAACAGGCGACATCACGTAAACACGGCGATAGAAAACCAACAAGACAATAATAACTCGCCTTCGCCGTTACAATTTTTTCGTGACTAAAAACTATATCCTAACTTATAGTCATATGAATACAGTGCAATTTGCAATAAACGACACAGCGCACATATGGCTTATAGACACGGGTGCAAGCCTTAGCGCTATAACACATGACGCAGCAACGTCATCCCGCGCAACTATGACGCCCAAGATGACTCACATCAATGGAGTCGGAGGAAAAATTACGTCACACAGTATAGTTAGTTTAAAATTACAGCACGAAAGTAACACATTTCAACATGAATTTCATGTATTCCCGAAATTACCAATACAAGTTGACGGAATAATCGGACAAGACTTTTTGATAAAATATAAATGTGTCATAAACTACGAAAACGGGACAATCACACTAAATGATAACAACGAATTAATTACAATACCATTAATTCTACACAATAATGATGACATTACCTTCAACTCAAATCAAATAAAGCTACCAGCTCGAAGTGAATCCATTATAAAATTACCTACAAATTATACGGGGGATTGCGTCATACTGTCAAGTGAAATTGAAGAAGGAATTTTTATAGCCAATTCCATAACAAATACCAAAAATGGAAAAATAACAGTTAAAATATTAAATACGCGTGACGAAATCATAACTTTACACAACCTAACACCACAAATAAGACCATTACGTAATTATAAATGTTTCTCATTCGAAAAATGCAACAATAATGCAGACAGAGTAAAATTACTATTTTCACTATTAAAATTCGACAATTTAAACGACGAAGAACAAAACTCAATTGCCAGTATTTGCGCAAAATATGCCGACATTTTTCAACTACCAGGCGATTCATTAAATACTACAAATTTATATGAACAAAAAATACGTTTAAAACCTAATGTATCACCCGTATATAGTAAACCTTACCGGTTACCACAATCACAAAAATCGGAAATAAATAAACAAATAAAACAAATGTTGGAAAATGACATCATAGAAGAGTCCCAGTCGGAATGGGCGAGTCCGTTACTCCTCGTTCCCAAAAAACCAGACTCAACCGGAGAAAAGAAATGGAGATTGGTAATAGATTACAGAAAGGTAAATGAAGTGATAGAAAACGATAAATTCCCTTTACCCAACATCACGGAAATTTTACATTCATTAACCGGTGCTATGTATTTTACCACCTTGGACTTAAATCAAGGCTATTACCAAATAAAACTTGACCGACAAAGTAGAAAATACACGGCTTTCATTGCGGATAAACACTACCAAATGAAACGCCTACCAATGGGATTAAAAACAAGCCCAAATGCCTTCAGCAGAGCAATGACTATAGCTATGTCCGGACTAAATTATTTACAATGTATAGTTTATTTAGATGACATCATTGTCATGGGTCGAAATCTAGATCAACACAACAAAAACCTATTAGATGTTTTTAAAAGATTGCGAAAAGTAAATTTCAAATTAAATCCACAAAAATGTAACTTTTTACAAAAGGAAATTTTGTATTTAGGACACGTAGTAACACCAGAAGGAATAAAACCAGATCCAAAAAAGATCTCAATAGTCCAAAATTACCCACTCCCGAAAAACGCTGACGAGGTCAGACGTTTTGTAGCATTTGTAAATTACTATCGAAAATTTATTCCAAATTTCTCAGAAATAACGCAACCATTAAATAATCTCTTAAAGAAAAATATAGACTTCAATTGGACAAAACAATGCGATACAGCATTTACGACTCTAAAAATAGCAATCACAACACCACCTGTCCTACAATATCCGGACTTCTCAAGTGACAATACGTTTACGATACACACAGACGCGTCGGGCGTAGCAATAGGATCGGTATTATCGAATAAAAATGGATTACCAGTGGCATACGCAAGCCGACCATTAAACAAGGCAGAGAAAAATTACCCAACGACGGAAAAAGAATTATTATCAATTGTATGGGCAGTCAAATATTTTCGACCATACTTATATGGACGTAGATTTAGAATTATAACAGACCATCGCCCATTAATTTATTTATTCAGCATGAATAATCCGTCCAGTAGACTCACTAAGTTTCGTTTGTGCTTAGAGGAATACGATTTCGTAGTAGAATATTTAAAAGGTAAAGATAATGTAGCTGCAGACGCATTATCTAGGATCGAAATTACGAGCGACGAACTTAAAAATATGACAAAGCAAGTCATATCGGTAATGACTAGAGCACAAAGGAAACGCATGGGAGAGCAAAAACAAGCAAATAATTCTGGAAATAAGAATTCCAACTATGACGGGTTTGGCCAACCCAGAGTGGTGGAAATTCTTAAAAAGCCAAATAATTTGCCAGAATTAAGTTTCAATAAACGAGACTATGACAAAGTTATGAAACAAACAGACTGCATTACCAGTCAGAATAATATCATTATATACTCGCCATCCTTACTTACAATGTGTGTCGAACCTAGTACTCTATCGCGTACGAAACGAGCTTTCCTCGCGAGAGAATTAGGTATGCTTTGCAAGACACAACAAATAAAGGAAGTATGCATACTATGTAATCATGACACCGCATGTATTATTGAGGAGCTAGCTCAATGTATAAATAAATGTAAAACCGGGTCCGGACCCCGATTATGTATAATTAAAGGTGTCACAAAAGTAAGTGATAAAGATGACAGACGTGTCATATTAAACGACTTTCATTTATTACCCACTAGCGGTCACGCAGGCATTCGACGAATGACCAATAAAGTGAAGCGTTACTATTATTGGCCGGGAATGGATAACGACATTATAAAATTCGTAAAAACATGTGAAAAATGTCAAAAACAAAAATACCATAAATACGTAAAACAACCGCTATGTATTACCAGTACCGCGACAGCTTCGTTCGAAAAAGTTTTTTTAGATTTATGCGGACCCCTAACTAAAGACACGAATGGGTATTGCTATATACTTACGTTACAGTGCGAGCTCACAAAGTACGTAGAGGCATATCCACTTCTAAATAAGGAGACAGACACAGTCGCGAGAGCCTTAGTTGATAATTTTATTTTGCGATATGGAATTCCTAAAGAAATCGGAACAGACAGGGGAACTGAATTCATCTCATCAACTATGCGCGAAATTTGTAATATTTTAGGTATAAAACAATTGCAATCAACCGCTTACCACCATGAAAGCCTTGGTTCCATAGAAAATTCACATAAAGCACTAGGAGCATTTTTAAGGATACAAACAGATAACCAGGCTCACCAGTGGTCAGATTGGTTGCAATATTGGTGTTTTTCTTATAATACCACAGTGCATTCAGCAACTAAGTATACACCATTTGAATTAGTATTCGGTAAGTTATGTAATATTCCAAGTAATATTGTTAATCATGTAGACCCAATGTATAATTTTGAGTCATATCCAATAGAATTTAAGTATAGATTACAAAAATCCCAAGAGGATACTAGAAATAATTTAATTAAGACAAAATTATCTAGGAAAATAAGTTACGATATAAAAACAAATCCTATAAAGTATCGGATAGGAGATTTAATATTAATAAAAAAGGAAGATAGAAATAAAATGGACCCAGTGTATAAGGGACCTTACACGGTAATTCATGATCAAGGTACAAATGTAAAAATATTAGCACAAGGTCAGGAACACATTGTGCATAAAAATAGAACAAAACCTTACTACGAATAAATAAATCATAAAACTTAGCATCGTAAAGTAATAAGAAACCTATAACAAATCCACCTGATCGCATACCACCATCCATATAAGGAACAAGAAATGTAAACAAACGAAGTAGCATCAAGATATTTTAAGAAACCATGTATACCATAGACTAAAGTTAATAAATTTATTTTAAGAAACCATGTAAACAATAGACATAAGTAATTTAAATTTAAGTAAGCCAAAAATAGTACATGTAATTACTATTTTTGTCTCAAAAAAAACGGGAAAGCTGTAGTGATAGACCACCCACAGCGCCAGCTGATCAGCTGAGCTAAAATAATAAATGATTTTCTATTTTATAACTTCCGAGAACAGCGCCATTAACCTTGACATTCCAATACTGGATGGGAAATAATAACACTTTCCTTTGTTCACTATTGCGCAATACGCATTCCTTACATTCCAATCTTTCCTATAAAAGCAAATGTATTTTACTTAATAAATCAGTTCGTCAGTATCGTCTCGAGTTTCGACTTGTCATTTATAATTCCCTACGCCGCACACTTCACGCACACTCTTTCAGATATTCCAGTAAATTTTATGATGTTTTCTTTGTGTTTCTTCTTTACTAGAAAACCTACACCATATAGTCCTTTTGTTTGGCCGATGTAGTAGAAGATGTATTCGTCGTCTTCGATTGTCTTTTCTCCTAGGCGGCGAACTTCACTCAAACCTATTATATCATGTTTAATATCATCTAGTGCAGCTTTGAGCTCAATATATTTTTGATCAGAAGATAATGATCTTACGTTGAGGGTGCAAATGTAGACGGTATTTTTAGTTTTGATAGTTGTTCTTGGGGGGTTTTGGTCGAACTCTCCCGCGGTGACCGGCCGTATTGGGAGATTAAGGGTTGGAAGAGGGTCCGATTTTAATTGCTATGCTGTGTTGTGGTCTGATGTTTGGCGTTGAGTTGATTCTGTCCGAGCGAGAATTAGTTTGGGCTTTTGTATTATATAGTTCTTCATGTCTCCTTTATTTTTCTTAGGTGGTTGTTTACTAGTCTGTTGACCAATTTGGTTGTCAGGGTGGAGCGTTTCCGGGGACTCTGATAGGTTTCTTTTGCTTGACTGTTTCTGTGGGGGTTTTTTGTTGCTCAATATAATAATTTTGTCATATTTTATAAAAGCGGTGTTTCCTGCATCTTTTTCTTTCTGTAGTTGGACTTGTACCTCTTTACGCTTAATTAAGACGTCGATTGGGTAGTCTTCTTTTAAGTAATAGGAAGTATTTTGAAGGTTATGTTTGTTTTTTTGTATTTTTAATTTGAAACCTAAAGTATTGAATGTTATTACTATCGGTCGAACTTTTTCACCCCTTTTCCCCATCCTTCTGACAGCTTCTATGTTGTAAGTGTCGCATGAAATTTGTATGTATGTATTTAATATATTTATTACCATTTTTTCCAATTCATCGTACGACTTTTCTGTCTCTTCTACGCCAAAAAGGATCAGATTTTTGCGTCTACACTGTCTTTCTAGGTTGTTAATTTTATTTGATTGCTCTTCAATTTTTTTCTCCAAAAGCTCATTTTTCAGTTCTAAGCTATTGAACTTCTCGTTGAGGCTGTTGATTATTGTACTTTTAATATCTTCTTTCATCTCTAGCATGTTTTGTTTTTGTTGCTTTATATCTTGCTGCATGCTAATTAACATATTTTTTATTTCATCCATATTTGGTTAAACTACTCGTAGCGCCCTCTATGGGAACAGGTAAGTACTTCTTGGCTTAGTAGCGGTCGGGTTGTCTAAGCGTATTAAAAGGTGTCCTAACCGTTGCGAGATATCCGAGTGCGCGTCGAACTTTAGGACCTGGCTAGAAAGTTCTGATGGATCATAATAGATGGCGCTGGTAGATACTTTGATCGATGATTTAGGAACGCAGATATTATTATGATTACTTAGCACTTTTGAGGTTATAGTTCCTGATGCTTTTGGTTTACGTACTGTTTAGATTTAATTCAAGTTCCAGTTTTGTCGTACACATGCTACTCGGATAATTTTGCACTTGAATAATGATAATTTTCTTGGCATCTTAACGAATTTCAAGTGTCATTTGATAAAACGGTTTTATGCACTTTTTATTCGATTTTATTGTATATGCACTATGTTTTATATATTGTTCGAAGTAGTTTATGCACTGGTTTTATATTTTGGTTGTAACACTTTGTTTTAGAACACTTAGATATTTTTAAAACTTATTTAATAGCGAGTACGATGTTGACAGTGCCGCAGTGGCGCCCTCTCTCCTAAACTCTATATACGAAGTTTTAAATCTCTCACTTCAAAAAAGATTTGCTCCCTGTACAAACTTGGAAACCCCTTTCTACCCCTTTAGGGGAGCATTTCGAAAAACACTGAAATGTGTTTTGGTGTATTTAAACAGAGAGTCTATATACGAAGTTTCAAATATATTTTACAGAATAAATAAATAAATGGGGGTGATCACGTGACGTCTAAACTGACACACACGTACTTTCATTTCGCTCCGTAATAATTGCCATAAAAACAATAAACAGTGGATGTGATCGCCCGAGAGGGTTAAAGCTATAAAGTATAAACAGTGTTCTTCCTTAACAAAACATTTATTGAGTGGTACAAGAACCATTTTACTTGTGTATGTTACTGTCGCCGCTTGTTCTTGTTAAAACAACACTGCAAAACCACTCACTACACTCATATACATATGAACCTATCGCTTGTTACCTTAATCTCAATTCAATTATGGTCAAATCGCCCTCCTTTTGGTACCTCCCATACATTTTTTTTTTGAAAAAAAGTTTTTTTTTTTAAAGTATAATACTTGTGGAGCTGGATTTCTGCGTCCCCAAAATTATTATCATTCTACGTATAATGACATTTTTTTTGGTTGCTCTAGGTCTCTAAACAAAAATTTTAGACCAGGGCTGATTTTTTTTTGTCGAATTTGCTACAAAAATAATCGTTTTTAAAAGATCTATAGCATATGAGTCTAAATCTGAAATCAGTTTCTCGATAGCTCTAACTGTTTCGGAAATAAAAATTATCATACTTTGGAAAATTTGCCTGTTGCGCTCATCAGGCGCTCAGTCTCAAAATGTATGGGGTAACTAAAATCCGACTCACACGTGACCAAATTTTTTTTTTTTATTATTTTGTGATTTTGACAATGTGGATTGACCTAACATTGTTTGTTAACAGTTTTTTGACAATTTTTTTATTTTTAAGTGCAAATTCATTTCAAATCCATTTATTAGGTAGAAATTAGTTTTTTTTTTTTTTTAGGTAAGGTAAGGTTAGGTTAAGGGATCGTCCTACGGTAGAATTGGCTCAAATTCAGAATATAAGGGTTTCTAAAGGAGATCTCAATTCTGGACCCCCCTTTAGGGGGGGGGGGCAACCCCCTCCTTCTGGTAGCTGCCATACAAAAAAAAAAGTGTTTTTATTTTTTGAAAAAAAAGTTACAACGCTAACTGGCTGGAACCAGCGTTGAACCTATTACTTTTTGAATCTCTAGAAAAGTTTTTTTTTTTAACAATATCGGATAATAAATAAAGATTTTATACCTGGGTTCGATTTTTTTTCGAAACTTTTTCTATGAAGAATGGCATCAAAAAATTATGAAAAAAATCATATCCATGAGTTTGCATTTCACTCGTGCACCTACTTTGTGGTGCCGACAGCCCAACAATGAAGTCCATTTTCATCTACCTCTAACTGTTTCGGAGATAATGATTTTCAAAGTTGGAAAAATTTGCTTGTTGCGTGCATCAGGCGCTGAGTCTCAAAATGTATGGGGAAACTAAAATCCGACTCGCACTGGACCAAAATTTTGTTTTTATTGTTTCGTTATAATTACTGTTTTATGATGAGTTTGATAATGTGAATTGACCTAATATTGTTTGTATGACAGTTTTTGTTTTTTAATGCAAATGCGTTTACTACGTAGAATGGATGACATATTTTTATTTGACAGAAACTGTCAAATGAGTGAGTGTTGATTTCGATGCTACAACTTACTATACAAGTGGTAAGTTGGTCAAAACTGTCAAATTTTGTTTGACAGTTTTTTTTTAATTTTTAAGGCATTTATTAGGTGGAAATATAACATACTTAAATACATACTTTATTTGACAGAAACTGTCAAATTAGTGAATTTTGACAGTTTTTTGATTTCGATGTTACAACTTACTATACAAGTGATAATATGGTCAAAACTATCAATCTTGGTGTTTGACAGTTTTTTTTTTCTTTTTTTTACAGTTTATTATTTAATAGAGAAATACTTTTTTTTTTTTTGTTTTATTTTTTTATTAGTTGGATATTGATGATATGACATACTATATTTGACAGAAAGTGTAAAATTAGTGAGTTTTGACAGTTTTTTGACATTGTTGATTTCGATGGTAGAACTTACTATACAAGTAGTAAGATGGTCAAAACTGTCAAAATAGGTGTTTGACAGTTTTTTCAAAATTTAAAAACCTGTCAGATTTTGACAAACGAGGTGGTCCGCCAATTACATTGTTTTTGGATCTTTCTAACGAGGTGTCGTTTTGAACAAATCTCGAATAACTCACACGCCTAGGATGTGAATTACTCAAAAACGTCATTATTTTTGAGCAACCTCTTACCGTACATCTGTTTGACATATTTACCATACACTTTGTTCTTAGATGAGAGGTCAGTTTATAAGTTTTTTTTTTTTTTTTTTTTTTTTTTTTTAATATTATTACGTGAAGTTACAAGTTAGGTTAGGTAAAGTTAAAAGTTAGGTTAGGTTAGGTTACACTTTGTTCTTAGATGAGAGGTCAGTTTATAAGTTTTTTTTTTTTTTTTTTTTTTTTTTTTTTTTTTTTTTTTTTTTTTTAAATATTATTACGTGAAGTTACAAGTTAGGTTAGGTAAAGTTAAAAGTTAGGTTAGGTTAGGTTAGGTTTTAGGTTAGGTTAGGTTAGGTTAGGTTAGGTTAGGTAAAGTTAAAAGTTAGGTTAGGTTAGGTTAGGTTTTAGGTTAGGTTAGGTTAGGTTAGGTTAGGTTAGGTTAGGTTAGGTTAGGTTAGGTTAGGTTAGGTTAGGTTAGGTTAGGTTAGGTTAGGTTAGGTTAGGTTAGGTTAGGTTAGCGGCCCTCCACTTTCGGGCGGCCCTCACGAGGACGTGCGACGCCTCCATGAGGAGGGCAGGGCCGCCCAGGCTCAAGAGGGCCGCCTACTGGTGGTCCCCGGAGGTGGCCGACCTGCGGCGGGTGAGCAATGGAGCCCGCAGGGAATACACCCGCTGCAGGAGAAGGCGGCACACCGCGGCGGAGGAGGAGGAGCTGAGAGGGAGGCTGACGGAGGCCAGGATGTCCCTAAGTCTGGCTATTGCCAAGGCGAAAGACGCGGCGCATACGGACTTCCTGGCCTCCTTGGACGGGGATCCATGGGGGCGGCCATACAAAATGGTTAGGAGAAAGCTCCGCCAGGCCGCCCCGATGGACAACATGGAGAGAGGGCTCCTCCAGAACATTCTGGAGGGGCTGTTTCCGCCGGCTCCTCAATTCGACCCGCCAATAATGGTTGCCCCGCGGGAGGAGCCGGCGGAGCCGGAGGAAGTGCCCCCTGTTACAGAGGCAGAAATGGCCTGCGGGGCCTTCAGACTGAGGGCCTGTAAAAAGGCCCCGGGCCCGGACGGCGTCCATGGAAGGATCCTGCCCATAGTGATGGAGCACCTTGGAGACCGCCTCCGGTCCATCTTTGATCAGTGCCTCAAAGATGGACGCTTTCCAAGGTGCTGGAAGACGGGCAGGGTGTGCCTACTCCGGAAGGAGAATAGGCCGGCGGATTCTCCATCGGGGTGGAGACCCATCGTGTTGCTGGATGAGGCCGGGAAAATGCTTGAACGCATTCTGGCTTCCCGGGTCATCCAGCATCTCGGGGGGGAAGGACCGAACATTTCTGACCGACAATATGGTTTCAGAAATGGTCGGTCCACAATGGACGCCCTGGGGGCGCTTCGGGGTTTTTGCGAGGATGCGCAGGGGAGGGGGGAGGGAGTCATAGCGGTGTCCCTGGACATTGCGAACGCGTTTGGCTCTCTCCCGTACTCGGTGGTGCGGGAGGCCCTAAGATACCACGAGGTGCCCCTATACCTGAGGCGTGTCATAGAGCACTACCTCACGGAGAGGGTGGTGTTCTGTGACACGCCTACAGGGCGGGTGGAGAGGCGGATGGCCTGCGGCGTTCCCCAGGGGTCTGTTCTAGGACCCCTACTCTGGAACGTTGGATTCGACTGGGCCATCCGCGCAGAGCTCCTCCCTCGGACGGCTCTAATGTGTTACGCAGACGACACGATGGTTGCCGTTCGAGGCAAGGAGCTCAGAGAGGTAAAGAGGAGGGCGGAGGTGGCGGCGGAACTCACAATGTCGAGGATCCGCCGCCTGGGGCTGGAGGTCTCCCTACCGAAGACTGACGCGATAGTCTTCGGGGGGAGGGGATGGAGGGTGGCGGAGAATGCCTCCCTACGAATCAGTGGGGAGGTGGTCCAGGTGAGGCCCCATATTAAGTATCTGGGCCTCACACTGGACAGAAGGTGGAATTTCGGGGAGCATTTCCGCCAACTTGCTCCCCGAATAGTGGCGGCGGCATCGGAGCTGGGCCGCCTCCTGCCGAATGTGGGAGGTCCCTCCCACGCGTGCAGGAGGCTATACGCCGGTGTGGCCCGCTCCATGGCCCTATATGGGGCCCCGATATGGAGTGACAAGCTGTCCACGGCCACAAGGGCCCTGCTACGTAGGCCACAACGAGTAGTGGCCATACGTGTAATCAGGGCCTACGTGACGGTGGCGTGGGCAGCGGCGTGCGCTCTGGCGAGTGCCACGCCCTGGGAGCTGGATGCGGAGGTGCTCGCCGAAGCGCACAGGGGCAGAATCAGGAGTAGGGAGACCGGTGAATTCCCTGCTCCTGAAGAGGTAAGGGCGGCGCGCAGGATGATGCAAAGGAGGATGCGGGACAGGTGGAAGGCTGACCTGGAGGGCTCCCTCTATGGTGTTCGCACCATAGGGGCACTCCTCCCGTCATTCGACAGCTGGCTGGACCGGCCGCACGGGCGGGTGGGGTATAGGCTGGTGCAAGTATTGTCCGGACATGGGTGCTTCGGGCATTACCTGCACATGATAGGCCGAGAGCCTACCCCAGCCTGCCACCAGTGCGGCGAGACGGACGACACGGCCCAGCACACCCTGGAGGTGTGCAATCGCTGGGCCGTGGAGCGCGCTGCCCTCAAAACAGCACTTGGGACGGATGATCTCTCGCTGCACAGCGTCGTGGCGGCCATGCTGGGCAGCGAGAGATCCTGGGAGGCAATGGTCTCCTTCTGCGACACAGTCGTCTCGCTGAAGGAGACCGAGGAGCGGGAGCGCGAGGAACACCCGGACGCGCTCCCGATCCGACGGAGACGAGTTGGGAGGAGGCGCAGACGGTTTGCGGCTGTAAACCGTGCCCTCCCACCGTAGGGCCGCGGGTTGGGGACCCGCATTGCACGGCCCTACACGTCTGGGGGAGAGTCAGGTATGCGTTTACTGACTCTCCCCCCATTGGTGACGGCAAACCGGCGCCAGCCGGGACTGCCGGGGGGTGTAGTGGTGAAATGTATGATCCCATTGCACCCCCCTAACGGCAAGGATGGAAACGCCGCAGGGTTTTTAGTGGGTATTCCCCTCACTCTGAGGGGCGAGTCCCACATACCCCCCAATTGGCCCTCCCCAGGCCCCGGGGGGATGCATAAATGCATTTTCCCTGCGACCAAAAAAAAAAAAAAAAAAAAAAAAAAGGTTAGGTTAGGTTAGGTTGGGGCGCTATGTCAGGTAACCTCCTCGAGTGTCTGGGCTCGTCCAATTCCCCTTGATCCGGTTGATCCGCGGGAAAGGGAAGAGCCCAGGCCGGTGCGCCCTGGAGGCAACGGCAGGTGATCATTTAGTGGACCCTAAGTGATCACCTGCCGATGCTACTAATAACCTGACAGGGGGGGATGGGGGGTTCCGCATCAGGGAGTCGCAAGGCTCCCCAGGTGCGGCAGTGAGGGTCAGGAGGCGGGGTAGGGGCGTTTGTCCTCCCGTTGCCTGTTTGGGGGGCACTGCGGACAGGGTAACAAGGGACCTGTGCCGTTGCGAGGTGGCCGCTCCGATTCCGGTTGGCAGAGGGCCTAGAACCGGATCGGATGCGGCGTGGTTGCGGGGTAGGGGCATTTGTCCTCCCGCGGCCTATAGAGGTGTGCTACGAGGTAGGGGCGTTTGTCCTCCCGTAGCGGTGGTGCACCGGGGTAGGGGTATTTGCCCTCCCGGTGCCGTGAGGGTGGGACCGGGACACCGTGTGTCTGGTGCCGGTCCCAGGTTCCCCGGGGGTGTAGGGAACCGGGGAGGGAAAGCACACTGTTGATGCTGCAGTGTGCTTTTTGGGAGAGGGTTCGCCCTAGGGCGAAGGTGCCGGTGATGTCGTGGTAGAATGTTCGCGATCCCATGGCATCACCACCAAGGCACGTGAGGAAAGCATCCCAGAGGTTTAGTGGGTAGGCTAGTCCCTTCTGGACTGGAGAGCCCCACATAACCAATGCGTAATTTCTGGTTCTCCCCGGAACCTTAGGTTACGTAGTGGTATGCAGTTCTATGCATTTCTCTGGGTCAAAAAAAAAAAAAAAAAAAAAAAAAGGTTAGGTTAGGTTAGGTTAGGTTAGGTTAGGTTAGGTTAGGTTAGGTTAGGTTAGGTTAGGTTAGGTTAGGTTAGGTTAGGTTAGGTTAGGTTAGGTTAGGTTGGGGCGCTATGTCAGGTAACCTCCTCGAGTGTCTGGGCTCTTCCAATTCCCCTTGATCCGGTTGATCCGCGGTAAAGGGAAGAGTCCAGGCCGGTGCGCCCTGGAGGCAACGGCAGGTGATCATTTAGTGGACCCTAAGTGATCGCCTGCCGATGCTACCAATAACCTGACAGGGGGGATGGGGGGTTCCGCATCAGGGAGTCGCAAGGCTCCCCAGATGCGGCGTTGAGGGTCAGGAGGCGGGGTAGGGGCGTTTGTCCTCCCGTTGCCTGTTTGGGGGGCACTGCGGACAGGGTAACTAGGGACCTGTGCCGTTGCGAGGTGGCCGCTCCGATTCCGGTTGGCAGAGGGCCTAGAACCGGATCGGATGCGGCGTGGTTGCGGGGTAGGGGCATTTGTCCTCCCGCGGCCTGTCGAGGTGTGCTACGGGGTAGGGGCGTTTGTCCTCCCGTAGCGGTGGTGCACCGGGGTAGGGGTATTTGCCCTCCCGGTGCCGTGAGGGTGGGACCGGGACACCGTGTGTCTGGTGCCGGTCCCAGGTTCCCCGGGGGTTTAGGGAACCAGGTGAGGGAAAGCACACTGTTCATGCTGCAGTGTGCTTTTTCGGAGAGGGTTCGCCCTAGGGCGAAGGTGCCGGTGATGTCGTGGTAGAATGTTCGCGATCCCATGGCATCACCACCAAGGCACGTGAGGGTAGCATCCCAGAGTTTTAGTGGGTAGGCTAGTCCCTTCTGGACTGGAGAGCCCCACATAACCAATGCGTAATTTCTGGTTCTCCCCCGGAGCCTTAGGTTACGTAGTGGTATGCAATTTCATGCATTTCTCTGGGTCAAAAAAAAAAAAAAAAAAAAAAAAAAAAAAAAAAAAAAAAAAAAAAAAAAAAAAAAAAGGTTAGGTTAGGTTAGGTTAGGTTAGGTTAGGTTAGGTTAGGTTAGGTTAGGTTAGGTTAGGTTAGGTTAGGTTAGGTTAGGTTAGGTTAGGTTAGGTTAGGTTAGGTTAGGTTAGGTTAGGTTAGGTTAGGTTAGGTTAGGTTAGGTTAGGTTAGGTTAGGTTAGGTTAGGTTAGGTTAGGTTAGGTTAGGTTAGGTTAGGTTAGGTTAGGTTAGGTTAGGTTAGGTTAGGTTAGGTTAGGTTAGGTTAGGTTAGGTTAGGTTAGGTTAGGTTAGGTTAGGTTAGGTTAGGTTAGGTTAGGTTAGGTTAGGTTAGGTTAGGTTAGGTTAGGTTAGGTTAGGTTAGGTTAGGTTAGGTTAGGTTAGGTTAGGTTAGGTTAGGTTTGGGGCGCTATGTCAGGTAACCTCCTCGAGTGTCTGGGCTCTTCCAATTCCCCTTGATCCGGTTGATCCGCGGTAAAGGGAAGAGTCCAGGCCGGTGCGCCCTGGAGGCAACGGCAGGTGATCATTTAGTGGACCCTAAGTGATCACCTGCCGATGCTACCAATAACCTGACAGGGGGGGATGGGGGGTTCCGCATCAGGGAGTCGCAAGGCTCCCCAGATGCGGCGGTGAGGGTCAGGAGGCGGGGTAGGGGCTTTTGTCCTCCCGTTGCCTGTTTGGGGGGCACTGCGGACAGGGTAACTAGGGACCTGTGCCGTTGCGAGGTGGCCGCTCCGATTCCGGTTGGCAGAGGGCCTAGAACCGGATCGGATGCGGCGTGGTTGCGGGGTAGGGGCATTTGTTCTCCCGCGGCCTGTCGAGGTGTGCTACGGGGTAGGGGCGTTTGTCCTCCCGTAGCGGTGGTGCACCGGGGTAGGGGTATTTGCCCTCCCGGTGCCGTGAGGGTGGGACCGGGACACCGTGTGTCTGGTGCCGGTCCCAGGTTCCCCGGGGGTTTAGGGAACCAGGTGAGGGAAAGCACACTGTTCATGCTGCAGTGTGCTTTTTCGGAGAGGGTTCGCCCTAGGGCGAAGGTGCCGGTGACGTCGTGGTAGAATGTTCGCGATCCCATGGCATCACCACCAAGGCACGTGAGGGTAGCATCCCAGAGTTTTAGTGGGTAGGCTAGTCCCTTCTGGACTGGAGAGCCCCACATAACCAATGCGTAATTTCTGGTTCTCCCCCGGAGCCTTTGGTTACGTAGTGGTATGCAATTCCATGCATTTCTCTGAGTCAAAAAAAAAAAAAAAAAAAAAAAGGTTAGGTTAGGTTAGGTTAGGTTAGGTTAGGTTAGGTTAGGTTAGGTTGGGGCGCTAGGTCGGGTAACCTCCAAGTATGTCCGGGCTCTTCCAATCTCTCTGGATCCTCGCGGATCCGCAGAGAAGGGAAGGGTCTTGGCTGGTGCGCCCTGGAGGCTACGGTAAGTGATCCTGTCCGGGGATTGCTTACCGGAGCTACCAATAACCCGACACCCGGGGAGGGGGGATCACATGGCTGCTCCTAGCATGCCTCAGCTCATCTGAGGTGGCAGTGGATGCAGCCATCTTGTGGTCAAAGGGGGAGAAGCTCTCTCCATGTCCCTCTGATCAGCAGAGGGCAAAGGAGATGAGCTCGGGGCGCTGTTGTGCGCCAGCAGGGGGAGTGACGGGCTCGCCTGGCTTCGGTGTCGTCGTCGGGTGGGCAGACTACGGTCGCCGTCCTCAAACTCGTTTCCCTAAATGAGGAGGTGTCGTGGACACGTCTCGCGGCCTCTGATAGGACCGAGGATCTTGCCTTAGCCGGCCGGGTCAAGAGGAAACAACCTCAATAAAAAACTATAGGTTAAGCTAGTTTTAAGTATCCCGTGATACCGCCCGACCTCACGGTGTAAGTAGGGTTACCCAGGCACAGGGGGCACTGCCTGGGTGGACTGTTTCTTCCCCCTTACTCGTGGGAACAAAAATAGATTCAACAAAAAACCAAAACGACGACCATGGCAATTCCATAACGGACAACCGAGTTGCATTACGAATGGATAGTGGTGACGAGCAGGCGATCTTCCGCCCCCGCCTATCCCTGGCGCGGTCACCAGTGCGTAGAGAGGGCAGCCCACACATTGACATCAATGCGGCTGAGTTCCAGATCAGGCCGAGGGGCCATGTCAGGCCAGGTCCGGCTCGCTCTGGTCGCATTCCCGTGGGGCTGCCTGAGAGCGGCGAGCGCCCGTTGGCACCGCCGCTCGAGGGAGGGCGGGAGGCCCGGTTCGAGAGGGTCCCCGTCGTGGTTTTGACCCGTCTCAAGGAGGGAGCGGGCAGTGGGACTCCCGGGGAGTCGGACGAGACAATGTACACCGTCCAGTCCGACTCGTCTGCCGGCGCCGCTGCCGCCGACGCCGGAGTTGGTGCCGGCCTGGAGGAGCGGGGGCCATCCCCCGGCAGTAAAGCCAGGGATCCGCAGGCCGCCAAGCCAACGACCTCCCCTCGCCAGAGGACGGACCCGCCGAAGGGAAAACCAGGCTCCAGTCGAAAGGAAATGGTGCTTCCAAGGATGCAAACGCCTTACAAGCTCAAGTCCGGAGACGCAGCAGGGGGACTCAAATTACCCAACCCCACGATGCACCAGCCAGGTGCGGGGGGGGAGGAAGCCCCGGAGACGCAACCACCTGGTGCGGGAGAGGAGCTAGTTCCTCCCCATAAGGACGGCCCGTCAAGAAGCGGCCGATTATGGCAAAACCCGAGCAAGAGGTTACGCCTCTCAAATTCCCAGTTGGGATCCAGCGGGGACGAGTCCTGCCAGTCCACCGGAAGTGAGAGCTCGTCGCAGGCCAGGCGAGGACGAGGCCGGCCCCCCACTAGGGGGAAATATGTGGGCTTGGCCAAGGCCAGGGAGGCCTACAACCGCGCTCTACATAATGAGGACCGCCTCGAAGCGGAGAAGGCCAAAGGGAGTGAAGAACATCACTCCAGTGCAGAGAAGGAGGTAGCTGGCATGCAGAGGTCGATCTCGACCCGCAACCTGACAAGCCAGCTGAGACTCACAAGGGATGCCAGTGTAAAAGACGACCTCTCGCTGCCGTCTCTCGTCCAGCGGGCGGAGACCAGTCTAGGTGCCATAGCGAAGGTAGCCACTAAATCGGGTAACCTCAAGGGCACCTTTGTGAGGGAGCTTAAGGACGCCGCAATGGAAATGAAGGATATCTTCGAGGAATTAATTGGGCGCAGTTCCTCAGAAGAAACAAAGAGGTTGCAGGCGCAAAACGACCGCCTGCGTGCCGAGCTGGAGGATCTTCGATCCGAAATGGCTCAGCTGAGGGCGGAAGTCCGAAACCAGACAAGGCAGTCGCCGGTCACGTCCCCACCTCGGGTGATGCCGCGGTCCACTGGAGGCTCCTGCGAGGGAGCTTCTGGCGCTGTCAACATGGACCAGGCCGTAGTCCAGTCCATCACGGCGCAGGTGGGGCTGATGCTGGAAGCGAGGCTGGGGGCTCTGGAACAGGAGGGCAGACTGCTGCCGGCCCAGCCAATGCGCCCCCCGCTGGCCGCAGACCGAAGGAGAAAGGCCTCTCCCGCTGCCGCCGCTTCCACTCCCGGGCCGGCCCCAGCCACAGCTGTGAGACGGGGCCCCCCGAACATGACAGAGGAGCCAGCCAAAGGGAAAGGGGAGGAGAAAAGGAAAAGAAAAGGGAAGGGGAAGAGAAAGAAGCCGGTGACCAGCGCTGGAGCGGAAACTGCTCCTCCCGTGACGCCGGCTCCTTTGCCACTACCCCCAGCGCCCGCATCGATGGACCAGCCCTGGAATGTGGTAGGTGGGCGTAAAAAGGTTGCGAAGAGTAAAACTCGGGCACAACAACCAGCAATAACGCAGCAGCTGCCCAAGAGGCAAAAAGTACGCAAGCTACGACCCCCGCGCTCCACGGTCGTAATGCTGTCCATCCAACCCGAGACAGCCGAGAAGGGCGTGACCTATAAGGACATAATTGCTGAGGCAAAATCCAAAATAAACCTGAGTGAATTGGAAATCCAATCACTCAGGTTCAAAGTGGCGGCCACTGGCGCACGATTGCTGGAAATACCAGGAGCGACCAGCGCCTCAAAGGCAGACAAGCTCGCTGGAAAACTACGGGAGCTATTCAACCCAGAGGAGGTCAGAGTCATGCGTCCTACTAAGTGCGCAGAACTACGAATATCCGGCTTAGATGACTCTGTTACCAAAGAAGACATCTTGGCTGCAATAGCGACTGAGGGAGGTTGTTCGGTCCAAGACGTTAAAGTCGGGGACATAAAGTCAGACACCAGAAGCCTAGGCTCGGTGTGGCTCCGCCTGCCCGTAGCAGCGGCGAAAAAGATAGCGGATAGTGGACGACTATTGGTGGGATGGGTTTCGGCACAGGTGAAACTGCTTGAGGCCCGCCCCCAACGTTGCTACCGCTGTCTGGAGACTGGACATGTGAGTGCCAAGTGTCCTTCTGAAGTTGATCGGTCGGACGTTTGCTACCGATGTGGCCAACCGGGTCACAAGGCAAGAGAATGCTCGGCTAACCCACACTGTATCTTCTGTGCAGCTGCGGGTAAGCCTGCGGGCCACAGGACAGGCAGCAAGAGCTGCAAGCCCCCCCGTGGCAAGAAACGGAGACCAGAGACTGACGATGGCCCCCGGGCCTCCTCGCAGCCTGTCCGCCCGCCCACTTCTATCGTGGACGAGGCAGTGGAGGATATGAGTATGACTATTGATTAGTATGGCTCTCCACGTGCTACAGGCGAACCTCAACCACTGTGCCAGAGCTCAGGACCTGTTGTTTCAGAGTATGGCAGAGTGGTCCATACAAATGGCGGTGATATCGGAGCCATATTCCATCCGAGCTCGAGCGGGCTGGTTGGGGGATTTGGACGAAACTGTGGCCTTAGTATCGCGGAACGCGGCCAGCGCCACAACTTTTCAAGACGTTAGGAAGGGCCACGGTTTTGTCGCAGCAACTTGCGGGAACATGGCTTTGGTGGGTTGCTACTTCTCTCCCAACAAGTCTTTAGCCGAATTTGAGCAATTTCTAGAGGAAATGGGTGCCACTGTCAGACAGCTACATCCCACCCCAGTTATTGTGGCTGGGGATTTTAACGCGAAATCTCGAACCTGGGGCTCCTCAGTGTCGGATGTACGCGGGCAATGCCTGGAAGAGTGGGCTGTGGCTTACGGTCTGGAAGTGCTCAACACAGGGTCGGTAAACACGTGCGTGCGGCAGCAGGGTGGCTCGGTAATCGACATTACGTTCGCCGACCCTGTTTTGGCGCACCGAGTTCAGGACTGGAGGGTCCTGGAGAATGTTGAGACGCTCTCGGACCACCGATACATTAGGTACAGTATCTCTGCGCTCGCAGCCACAGCAACAGTGACAGCGCCAAGTCGGTCCCTTAGGGGAAACAGTCCACGCTGGGCAGTGAAACGCCTAAACCGGGAAGTACTCGAGGAAGCAGCCCTAGTAAAGGCATGGCTGCCGGTTCCTGAAGGCCTACTAGACACGGAACGCGAAGCCCAATGGCTTGGGGATGCCATGACCGACAACTGCGACGCGGCCATGCCAAGAGTTCGCCACTTTTCGCCTCAGCACAGGGTGTATTGGTGGTCCGCAGAGATAGCGCAGCTGCGAGAAGCATGCGTCGCTGCGAGACGCCAATATACCAGGAGTCGTAGACGACAGCAGCGTGATGTCCAGGAGGAAACGCAACTTTACTCTGCCTATAGAGAGCAAGTCCTGGCTCTGCATGCTGCCATTGGCAGGGCTAAAGACATAGCGGAAGAGGAGATGCTGGGGAGCCTCAACCGAGACCCCTGGGGAAGGCCCTACAAAATGGTGAGGTGCAAGCTTCGACCATGGGCCCCCCCGCTGACACAGACTCTCCCGCCCCAACTTCTTGATCGGGTAGTGGACACACTCTTTCCGGAGAGGCCCGGTTTCATTCCACCGCCTATGGCTCCACCGGAGGAGGAAGGAAGGGGGGAGGCTGAAGGGGCGGGGAGTCCTGAAGTCACTGCCGGCGAACTGGGGGCGGCCATACTACGTCTACGTCAGAAGAATAAAGCACCAGGCCCTGACGGAATACCTGGTAGGGCATGGGTTGTCGCGCTGGGCCCTCTGGAGCCCAGGGTGAGAGCACTATTTACAGCGTGCATGGAGCAGGGCCAGTTTCCGCGGGCGTGGAAGACGGGAAAACTGGTCCTGATCCAAAAAGACGGGCGCCCAGCAGATTCACCTTCCGCCTATCGACCGATTGTGCTGCTTGACGAGGTGAGCAAGCTCTTTGAGCGGGTAATCTCGGCTCGCCTCGTCAGGCATCTAGAAAACGTAGGGCCAAATTTGAGCCAAAACCAGTTCGGCTTCCGCCGCTGTAGGTCGACAGTTGACGCCATTGCCCAGGTCAAGGGTCTGGCAAAGGAAGCGGTGTCCCGGGGCGAGGTCGTTCTAGCAGTTTCGCTGGACATCTCGAACGCGTTTAACACCCTGCCCTGGGGCTGCATAAAGGAGGCGCTGAAATACCACGCAGTGCCGAGTTACTTGTGCAACATCATCGGAGCTTATTTATCCCAAAGAGCAATCAAGTACCCGGCACACGAGGAATGGAAAGAAAAACAGATGTCGTGCGGCGTTCCGCAGGGATCAGTCCTCGGGCCGCTCTTGTGGAACGTCGGTTATGACTGGGTGTTGCGGGGCAGAAACCCTCGGGGAGTGGCACTGACATGCTACGCGGACGACACCCTCGTCACGGCGGAGGCCGGCACGTTTAGAGAGGCATCGCTTCTGGCAACGGCAGGAGTGGCTCACGTCGTTGCGAGAATAAAAAAGCTGGGCCTTGAGGTGGCCCTCCATAAGTCAGAGGCCATCTGCTTCCACGGTCCCCGAAAAGCGCCTCCACCGGGCACACAGTTGGTTGTGGGAGGAATTACCATCGGTGTCAAGTCGACAATGAAGTACCTGGGACTTGTCCTTGACAGCCGATGGAGTTTCAAGGAGCACTTCAACCAGCTGGCTCCAAAGCTTCTCCGAGCAGCCGGAGCCCTTGGTCGGCTCCTACCAAATGTGGGCGGGCCGAACGTCGGCTGTCGACGCCTCTACGCGATGGTGGTGCGCTCGATGGCCCTCTACGGGTCTCCAATCTGGGTGGACGCCCTTAACGCCCATAACAAGGCACAATTGCGAAGACCGCAAAGGGCCGTGGCGATAAGGATTGTAAGAGGATACCGCACCATCGCGTACGAGGCGGCCTGCGTCATGGCCGGGACCCCACCGTGGGACCTGGACGCAGAGGTCCTGGCTAGCGTCTATGCCAGGATTACGGACTCGCGAGCTAGGGGACAAGAGCCCATGTTGGAAGAGGTGAAGCGCTGGAGAACGGACGGACACGAAGCTCTTCTACGCAAGTGGAACGAGAGAATGGAGGATCCGGGAGCTGGTCGAGCAACAATCGGGGCAATTAGGCCCGTGCTCCGAGAATGGATCGAGAGGCGCCACGGTGTCGTCTCTTTTCACCTTACACAGGTTATGTCGGGCCACGGGTGTTTTGGGAAATACCTGTGCAAGGTGTGCGGTAGGGAACCGACGCCGGCGTGCCACCACTGCAACAGTCTGGAGGACACAGCGCAGCATACGCTGGAGGTGTGCCCAGCATGGGATGAACAGCGGGCGTCCCTGGCGGCCGTGGTGGGCAATGACCTCTCCCTGCCCACCGTGGCAAAAGCCATGGTCAGCAGAGAGAGGTCTTGGAAAGCGGTGGCCTCCTTTTGCGAGGAGGTCATGACGCTCAAAGAGGTGGCCGAGCGCGCCCGTGAGGAAAGCGCCGAAGCTGACCCGATGCGACGCAGAAGACCAAGGCGCAGGCGTCTGGCGGAAGATCGCCGCCTCCCGCCATAAGGAGGACCTCCGGGTGGCAGTCACGGGGGCGTCTGCCACCCACAGGAATGGAGTCCTCGAGTTTGAGGGCGTGTTTAGTTAAAAGAGCACGCCCCTGAAGAAGATAGGGGGAGCCACAAACTCCCCCAGAGACGGGTCCTTTGGACAACTGCTGGCGAAAGCTCGGATGAGTTCCGTTCCCGTGGCTTCGCCTAGAGCAGTGAGATGTCAACCGTGGGGTTTTAGTCGGTAGTCCGGGCGGTTCCCGGGAGTCCGACATACCCGCCCTTGCTTCCCCGGCAGGGCGGGATGCGTAAAAGCATTTCCCCACGGGAAAAAAAAAAAAAAAAAAAAAAAAAAAAAAAAAAAAAAAAAAAAAAAAAAAAAAAAAAAAAGGTTAGGTTAGGTTAGGTTAGGTTAGGTTAGGTTAGGTTAGGTTAGGTTAGGTTAGGTTAGGTTAGGTTAGGTTAGGTTAGGTTAGGTTAGGTTAGGTTAGGTTAGGTTAGGTTAGGTTAGGTTAGGTTAGGTTAGGTTAGGTTAGGTTAGGTTAGGTTAGGTTAGGTTAGGTTAGGTTAGGTTAGGTTAGGTTAGGTTAGGTTAGGTTAGGTTAGGTTAGGTTAGGTTAGGTTAGGTTAGGTTAGGTTAGGTTAGGTTAGGTTAGGTTAGGTTAGGTTAGGTTAGGTTAGGTTAGGTTAGGTTAGGTTAGGTTAGGTTAGGTTAGGTTAGGTTAGGTTAGGTTAGGTTAGGTTAGGTTAGGTTAGGTTAGGTTAGGTTAGGTTAGGTTAGGTTAGGTTAGGTTAGGTTGGCTGGAGGGAGTCCAGTGCCAAGTGTGCAGGGGAGCTCACCCCTGAAAAAAGAGACGACGATGTGGAGTCATCGAGGTAACTATAATGTCAGCAAGCAGTTTTGATATTCTCCGGGCGGGTATCCAATCCCGTCCATCCGCCGCGGCGGGTGGCTGCCCCATCGTATACGGAGGGGGCAAAAACTGCTTCGTAGGTCAGCGAGCTGCTGGCCTATGTCATAACGACGACCATGGCTTATGTCTACTGGACACCGATTCTGCAACTGAAAGGAAAGTTTTAAGGTTGAGGGGCGGAGGGCCGCCGGAAACGCCGCTGCCGTTGCTAAGCGATTCTCAGGGCGGAAACGCTGACGGCCCTTCTCAGGAGGAGGGAGAGGAGGTGAACGCTAGGGCAGCGATCGAGGAGGACTCGGAGGCTGAAGAAGACGGTTCAAGGGGCTATATGGGACGAGGAGCAAAGTCCCTAGACTCGGCTGAATCCTCATCCGACGACGGAAAGGAAGAAGTCGGTAAAAATATGTCAGAACCAATGGTGCTGGATGTGGTATCCAATAAAAGGGTTAGACCAGAGAGGGGTAGCGACGAGGAAATAGCTCCTGAACGGAAAAAGAACCTGTCGTCCAAAAAACACCCTATGGGGGCATACACTGGCTTGAGTGCTGCCAATGCTCGCCTCCGGAAATCACGATCGGCGGAGTTTGAGAATGAGGTATCCGAAGACGCCCGCCTTGTCACGCTTCCAACGAGACAACGTAGGGCGGAGCCACCTATAGTGCTGTCTAATGATGAGGAGGAGGCAGAAACCAAGAACCCTATCGAGGAGGTAAACAGATGCGCCAAGGCAATTCTGACGGAAATTGCAAGAAGCAGTAACATTAAGGGAGACGTGCGAGGACGCATGAATAAAAATTGCAGGGAGCTGTTGGGTCTTGCGGACTCCATGAACGAGTCGGATCTTGTCCGCTCTTTAAGGGCAGATGTTAAAAGAATGCGTGAGCAGCTGGCACAAGCCCAACAGGAAGTAAAGGCTCTACGCACAGCATTCTCAGAGCGAGGGGCAGTAGCGCCGCCAGAGCAAGCGCAAAAAGCTGTTGCTGGAGACCTACTCCAAGAGCTGGGCACCATGATCGACGCCCGCCTTGGAGACTTTAAAAGAGACATTTTCGTCTCTATAGGCGGCATGATAAATGCCCGTCTCGAAAATGTTGAGCGGAGGCTCCCCCCAGAGCCTATCCTCCGGCCTCCATTGGCGGCCGACAAGCGGGTTGCGGATATGCCAGATGAGACCTCAATAAGCCAGCCTGCACTGGGGTCCCTGTCACAGAAGGGACAGGCAGCGAAACCACAAAAGCCTGCCAAGCCTATCCCTGCTCCGCGTAAGAAGCGGGCCCCGCCTGCTGCTCCAGCTGCTCCGGATCCACATCCACCTGCTGATCCTCAAACTTGGGTGGAAGTAGGGAAAGGGGGAAAGCCGATAAGGCTCAAAAACCCGGGAAAACCCAAGAAAACTAAGGAAGCGCAAGTGGTTGGCGGTCCGACACCAATACCAAAAAAGAGGACGGTGGCGCCTAAATTGGTAGCACCTTCGTCGGCGGCGGTAGTCATTTCGTTGAAGCCGGAGGCAGAAACGGACTACATCACAGTCATGGGGAAAGCGACGACTATTAAGTTAGAAGAGTTGGGGATTAGTAATGTGAGGGTACGGAAATCGGCGACTGGAGGCCGAATTATCGAAGTCCCCGGAGCACAAAGCGGCCCACTTGCCGATAGCTTAGCGGATAGGCTTCGCAGCCTCATAGGAGATGTAGCCGAGGTCACGAGACCTATGAAGAAAGCGGAAATTCGAATTCACGGTTTTGATGAGTCGGTGACCTCGGACCACATCAAAGTCGAGGTGGCTGCCAAGGGGAAGATTCTCGGGGACCAAATAGAGGTAGGGAGGATTAGGTGGGGGCGTAGTGGGTCCGGTGCCGTAATTGTGCGATGCCCAGTGGCAGCGGCCAAAACTGTGGTGGCAGCGGGCCGCCTTATGCTGGGCTGGTCAGCAGCGCGGGTGGAAGCCATGCAACCACTACCTATGCGATGCTACCGATGCATGGGGACTGGCCACACTAGGGCAATGTGCCCATCCCCAGCGGACAGGAGTGGCTCCTGCTACAGGTGCAGTAAAACGGGGCACACTGCGAAAGAGTGCATTGCTCCCACTCCGTGGTGCGCGGTTTGTCACCAGGCTAAACGAGCGGCGGGTCATATCATGGGGGGCCCGTCCTGCGCACCACCTCATGTCAAAGGAAGGGAACCTGCTGCTAGGACTACAGGAAACTTCCAAACTAGCGGAGTCAATGAGAGCGAGGGAGAACAAATGGACACTAATGCCAGTACGCCAGACGCAGCACTTTGAAGTCCTGCAGTGCAATGCCAACCACTCCGCTCGTGCCCAGGATCTGGTAACCCAACACATGGCGGAGTGGGGCATTAGCATTGCAGTGGTGGCGGAACCCTATTTTATCGCCCCACAACCGAACTGGGTGGGAGACACCAAAGGTCTGGTAGCGGTGATTGTGCCCCCGGCGGGGAACCACCCGCCGATCACAAAAATAAGAAGCGGGCCGGGATATGCGGCGGTGGATTGGAGGGGCGTGGTGCTAATTGGCGTCTATTTCTCCCCCAACCGACCGTTGTTCGCTTTTGAGCAGTTTCTGGAGGAGCTTGGGAGGGTGGTAATTGGGGCTGCGCCGGCCCCGATTCTACTGTTGGGGGATCTCAACGCCAAGTGTGAAGCGTGGGGTTGCCCCAGAACAGACCCAAGGGGGGAGGTGCTTTGGGACTGGGCAGCGGGCATGGGGCTGGAGATCCTAAACCAGGGAACGACTAACACCTGCGTGCGCCGGCAGGGGGGGTCCATCGTGGACGTGACTTTCGCCAGCGCCGCTGTGGCTGCATGCGTTACAGATTGGCGTGTCCTGGGGGATGTTGAGACCCTCTCCGATCATCTTTATATTAGGCTGAGGGTCTCTGAATCCAGGCTGACCCATTCGGGGGGCCCTGATAGGCCAGAAGGAAGGACAGGCTTCCCCAGATGGAACTTAGGTAGCCTGGATCGGGATTACGCTAAGGAAGTAGCCATGATCGAAGCCAGATGGAGCCGAGGCCCAGACCAGCAGCAGGGTGTAGAAGAGAGGGCGCTCCAGTTCCGCAAGTCGCTCAGAAACATTTGCGACTCGAGCATGCGGAGAGCGGGGAAGCCACCAGCTAAAAAACGAGTGTACTGGTGGTCGGAGGAAGTTGCGGCCCTCCGACTAGCATGCAATGAGGCGCGCCGTGCATACACTCGATGCCGGCGGCGCAGACACACCCCGGAGGAGGAGGAACACCTTCATAGAGCTCTAAAGACGGCGAAGGAGGCTCTCTGCCTAGCTATAGCCAAAGCCAAAGATACGGCGCACGAGGCTTTCTTGGCAACACTTGACAGGGATCCATGGGGGCGGCCATACAAGGTGGTACGTAATAAATTACGCAATGGCCCCTCTATGGACTCTCTAGAGCCGGAGCTTCTTGCACGAGTGGTGGAAGGTCTGTTCCCGTCTGCCTTAGAGTTCACCCCACCGGCAATGGTGGAGCCTCAAGTAGAGAACTCAGAGCCGGTGGAGGTATCCCCGATCACTGAGGAGGAGGTAACGTGGGCGGTGCACCGTCTGAGGGCCTGTAATAAGGCACCGGGTCCAGATGGCGTACCCGGCAAACTTTTGCCAATAGCACTGGAGTACCTTGGGAGCCGCCTAAAAGATCTCTTCAACGACTGTCTGGAGACGGGGCGGTTCCCAAGCTGCTGGAAAGAGGGAAGACTCTGCCTCGTCCGTAAGGAGAATCGCCCAGCGGACTCCCCTGCAGGGTGGAGACCGATCGTTCTCCTGGATGAGACTGGGAAGATGCTGGAACGCATCATATCCACTCGGATAGTCCAGCATCTGGACGACACGGGCCCCAATGTGAGCGACCGCCAGTTCGGCTTCCGAATGGGGCGGTCCTGTGTGGACGCGTTGGGTGCCCTGAAAGAATTTTCGGAGGTGGCAGCAGGGAGGGGGGAGGGGGTGGTCGCGGTGTCATTAGACATTGCGAACGCTTTCGGCTCCCTCCCATATTCAGTGATTGGGGAGGCCCTCAAGTATCACCGCGTGCCCCCATACCTGAGGCGCATCGTGGAGCACTACCTCACCCAGCGGTTAGTGCTCTACGAAGATAGAGAAGGGCACAAGAGGACAAGGCCCATGGTCTGTGGAGTACCCCAGGGGTCAGTACTTGGCCCCCTTTTATGGAACCTGGGGTACGACTGGGCTATTAGGGGTGTTCTCCTGCCGCGGATGGCCGTCATGTGCTATGCAGACGATACCATGGTGGCCGTCCGGGGCACGGAGCTGAACGAGGCTCTACGGAGGGCGGAAGTGGCAGCGGACCTCATGCTCACCCGTATACAAATGTTGGGCTTAAAGGTGTCCCTCACGAAAACGGAGGCAGTAATCTTCGGAGGGAGGGGATGGCGACCACCTGCGGGAGCCTCGCTAAGGGTGAGCGGGGAGGCGGTCCAGGTGAAGCCCCATATAAAATACTTGGGGCTTATCCTGGACCGGAGGTGGAACTTCGGGGAGCATTTCCGCCAACTTGCTCCCCGAGTAGTGGCGGCTGCTTCGGCCCTGGGAAGGCTGCTGCCTAACGTGGGGGGGCCTTCCATGGCGTGCCGTCGCCTATATGCCGGGGTTGCCCGAAGCATGGCCCTTTACGGGGCCCCAATATGGGCGGACCGGCTAAGCGCGGCGAATAAGGCCCTACTCAGGAGGCCACAAAGGGTGGTGGCCATCCGCATGTGTAGAGCCTATGTGACGGTAGCGTGGGCGGCAGCGTGCGCGCTGGCGGGCACTCCCCCGTGGGAATTGGATGCGGAGCTGCTCGCGGAGGCACACAAGGAGCGGGTCCGATGGAGGGCTTCGGGAGAGTTTCCCGCTCCTGAAGAGATAATGGCGGCAAGGAGGCAAAATGAGCGAAGACTCAGAGAGCGGTGGAAGAGCGACCTTGAGGACTCCCCCTATGGAGTCCACACCATAGGGGCACTCCTCGGGTCGTTCAACTTATGGCTGGATAGGGCCCATGGCAACGTGGGGTACAGGCTGGCGCAGGTAATGACCGGACATGGTTGCTTCGGTCATTACCTGCACAAAATTAAAAGAGAGGGAAGCCCCGCCTGCCACGAGTGCGGCGCGGAGGATGACACGGCCCAGCACACATTGGAGCACTGTGTTCGCTGGGCCGAGGAGCGCCGCACATTGGCAATAACTCTGCAGACAGTTGATCTCTCGTTGTCGAACGTTGTCGCACCCATGGTACGCAGCGAGAGATCCTGGGAGGCGATGGCCTCCTTTTGCGAAATAGTCATTTCGCAGAAGGAGGCCGCGGAGAGGGAGCGTGAGGACAGTGCGGACGCGCTCCCGCTCCGGCGCAGGCGAAGGGGTAGAGGTCGCGCACGGTTGGCAGTGGCTGGCCGTGTCATCCCCCAGTAGGGCCGGTGGTTTGGGGAACCACATTACACGGCCTTACACAGCTGGAGGAGGGTCAAGCGTCCCTGAACTTCCTCCGTCCTTCGGTGAGGGTGTCTCGGCATGAGCGAGCTGGGACCGCCGGGGGGTGTCGTGGATGGAAATGTTCGCGATCCCATGGCGCCCCCTTAACGGCAGAGCGGGTAACGCCGGTGTGTTTTTAGTGGGTATGCTCCCCCCCTCCCTCTGGCTAGCAGAGGGGGTGCGGGTGGAGAGAGTCCCACATAACCCCCGTAAGTCCCTCCCCGGGCTGGGGGTATGCGTAATGCATTTTCACACCGTTAAAAAAAAAAAAAAAAAAAAAGGTTAGGTTAGGTTAGGTTAGGTTAGGTTAGGTTAGGTTAGGTTAGGTTAGGTTAGGTTAGGTTAGGTTAGGTTAGGTTAGGTTAGGTTGGGGCGCGAGGTCGGGTAACCTCCAAGTATGTCCGGGCTCTTCCAATCTCTCTGGATCCTCGCGGATCCGCAGAGAAGGGAAGGGTCTTGGCTGGTGCGCCCTGGAGGCAACGGTAAGTGATCCTGTCCGGGGATCGCTTACCGGTGCTACCAATAACCCGACACCGGGGGGGAAGGGGAATGGCCTACAGTGGCCGAAGTGGGTTGCTCTCTCCACGGAGGAGATGAGCGTCGACCGCGAGGTCGTAGAGGCGGAGTAGAGGGCGACGATTGACTCAGGTCAGCCGTCGGCCGACTCGTAACCCGGTCCGTGGGCCCGGTACGAGGGTCGCTGTCTGCGGACGGGGTCTGCGAGGAAGGACACCTCTTTAAAAAACCACCGCATGAGGAGGGTAGTTTCTAACCGAACTACCAGGGAGGCCTACGCCGGTTTCTCTGATACCGTAACCCGCAGCATTTCCCAACGACCCCCATCAGTGGCGGTATGGGGTATGGGAGGTGCCAGCAAGTCTGCGCGCGGAACGGTGGGCTTGCCTTAATTGGCCGGCCCGCGGGAAGGAAAACCCTGTTAAAAACCCGACAGTGAAGTCGTAAAAACCTCTGGATACCGGACGACCTCCAGAGTACATAGTCACACCCAAGGAATGGGCGTAACCCGGGGGTGTAGCGTTAATCGGCCCGACTCGTGGGATTAGTATATGGATTTAAATAACAAAAACACAAACAAAATGATGGTGGGCGTGGATGCCGAAAATGAGGAGACAGAAGGAAACGCCGCTATGGCGATCAATGAGGCCCTAACAACTGGCCTCAACAAGGAGGAAGGGGCAGCGCAGTTAGCGCAGCCGAAAATGAGGGAGCTGAGGGTGTCGCTCGAGCGAATCGATGCCATGGACACGAGAGATCCGATGGCAGAGCAGCTATCCGACTCAAGCGCGAGTCTGATAACGGTGGCAACTAGGTCCAGATCCGGATCCACATCCTCAATGCCGGAAGGCCGTCTCTGGGCCCAAGAGGGCCAGAAGAGAAGGCGATTAAAGCTCTCTGAGTGTTCCAGCGGGGACGACTCAGATATCGCCAAAGTAGGCGAGCCAAGACCCAGGGGCCGCCCGCCCACAACTGGAAAATATGTGGGCATAGGAAAAGCACGTGCTGACTTGATGGCGGCGAAAGAGGAATTCCGTCGCCGAGCAGCAGAGGAGGCGGAGGAATTAGTGGCGAACATGGTTATCCGCAAGAGACCAAACTGTGAAATTAGATCACCGCGAACGCCTCAAGTGGAGGATAAGCTGGCTTCCGAGCTACTTGTACAATTGGAGGACAGCACTGCTGTTATAAACACAGTTGTAGCCAAGTCAGGACACTTAAAGGGCACCCACCAGCGAAAGCTGAAGGAGGCGGCGGCGGCGTACATGGACGCTGCCCGGGTGCTGATGGAACGGACTTCCTCCGAAGAGGTAAAAAAGCTTCAGGCGGCAAACGAGCGCCTAGAAGCTCAAATATCGGAGCTCAGAAGGGAGCTTGGGGAGATGAGGAATGAACTCCGGCAGGCTAGGGCCGTTCCGGCTCCTCCTCCGCCAGCACAAGATGAAGCTGAAAGGGACATCATGGTCAAGGTGGGGACCATGGTAAATGCACGACTGGAAGCGTTAGAGGAAAGGCTTCTTCCACAAAAGATTCTGCGGCCCCCACTGGCCGCAGATCGAAATAGACAAGCTAGGCAGACAGCCTCTCAGAGCCATGAGCCTGCAGCTGCTCCCGAGCTGACTCCAGTTCCGGCTCCAAGAAGAGGTCCCCCGAATAATATGGAGGAGCCCCGGAAGGGGAATAAAGGAAAAGAGAAGGGGAATAAAGGAAAAGGGAAGGGGAAGAAGACCTGCTCTGGTGTTGAAACCACTGCGGCTCTTCCACCCGTTGCACCAGCTCCCGAGCGACCGCCGCCAGACCATGAATCCATGGAGTGGAAGTTAGTCGGAAAAAACAATAAGGTGGTAAATCCTCGTACAGGCTCGCAGCCGGAGCAACAGAGGAATAATAACAAGAAGCCGAAACCACGGAAGCTCCGCCCCCCTCGCTCGGCAGCAATTGTGCTGACACTGCAGCCCGAAGCCGTGGATAAGGGCGTGACGTACGCGCAGGTGCTTGCCAAGGCCAAGGAGAGTATTAACCTCGAGAGCCTTGATATAAATAACATCAGGTTTAAGAGGGCGGCCACTGGCGCTAGAGTTCTGGAGGTACCGGGTACAACCAGTGGGGAGAAGGCCGATTCCCTGGCCAAAGAGCTAGCTGACAAGCTTGGGCAGGATATCGTCCGGGTATCCAGGCCGACGAAATGTGCAGAGCTGCGTCTTATGCACCTGGATGACTCGGTGTCACCCGGCGAAGTTGTTGCTGCCGTTGCCAAGGCTGGCGGTTGTGAGGAGAGTCAAATAAAGACCGGAGAAATCCGCGAGAATGCGTCCGGCCTTGGCTCAATCTGGCTTCGCTGCCCTGTAGCAGCAGCCAAAAAAGTGGTCGAAGCTGACCGTGGGAGACTCCAGGTGGGGTGGGTCCGTGCTGCGGTGAAGCTACTCGATCAGCGTCCCATGCGGTGCTACAAGTGCCTGGAAAAGGGCCATGTACGGGCACAGTGCTCTTGCGATGTTGATCGAAGCGATGTTTGTTACCGATGTGGCAAATCAGGTCACAGAGCGGCTGGATGCTCCGCGACGCCATACTGTGTGGTATGTGCGGATGCAGGGAAAAAGGCGGATCATAGGCTGGGCTCAAAGGCGTGCAAATCCTCAGGTCCTAAAGCGACCAGTAAGAAGACTGGAGCAGGCCCCAAGGCCTTGTCCCAGCCTACCCAGCCATCTACCAGCAGGTCAGATGAGCACGAGGAGGATCGTATGGCTACTGATTAAGATGGCCATTCGGGTATTACAGACGAATCTCAACCATTGCGCTAGGGCCCAGGACCTCTTGTTCCAATCCCTGGCGCAGTGGATGATTAATGTTGCCGTGGTGGCTGAACCGTACTCGATACCTCCCCGGGATGACTGGATAGGTGATGTGGACGGATGTGTGGCACTAGTCGTACGGACAGTAGCCGGTGGTCTGCCGATGACCAGTGCCATAAAAGGGAGGGGCTATGTGGCGGCGCTCTGTGGCGAAATATGGTTTGTAGCGGTCTACTTCTCGCCTAACCGCTGTCTGGTAGACTTTGAGAGGTTCCTAGATGAAATTGGGGCTCGAATAGGCCAGCTCCTACCACGCCAGGTGATCGTTGCCGGAGATTTCAATGCTAAATCCACAGCTTGGGGCTCTCCGGCGACGGATGTGCGTGGCGCGACCCTAGAGGAATGGGCCGTTGCGGCAGGCCTCGCGGTTATCAACCAGGGAACGGCAGAGACGTGCGTGCGACAACAGGGTGGCTCTATCGTGGACATAACGTTTGCGAGTGCCCCTCTGGCGCATCGTGTCCAAGGATGGGAGGTCATGGTGGAAGTGGAGACGTTGTCGGATCACCGTTATATCCGGTTCGAGGTCGTTACACCTTCAGTGGCCCCGAATAACCCAAGCCGAAATGGCCCGGCCAGAAGTGGCCCAAGATGGGCACTCACTAAACTCGACCGGGAACTTTTGAAGGAGGCGGCTATAGTACAGTCCTGGTTGCCGGAACCGGATGGAGCATTGGAAGTAGAGACTGAAGCGTCCCGACTTCGAGCCGCCATGACGCAAATTTGTGACGCAGCTATGCCCCGGGCCAAGTCTGTGCCACCAAGGCGAAGCGTATACTGGTGGACCGCCGAGCTCGCGCAGATGCGTAGTGACTGTATAGCCGCGCGGCGCCAGTACCTGCGACAAAGAAGGCGCAGACTGAGAGATGAAGACGAGGAGCGTCGCCTGTACAAGGTTTACAAGGCCTCCAAACTGGCATTCTCGGTGGCCATAGGGCAGGCAATTGAGGCGAGTCGTGCCGAATTTTTGGAGACCCTCAATGCCGACCCATGGGGAAGGCCATATAAAATGATCCGGAGCAAGTTGCGCCCATGGGCGCCTCCACTGACTGAATCACTGCAGCCGGAATTTGTGGATCGCGTGGTCGCGACGCTATTTCCCGAAAGGGGACCTCACCAGCCACCTTCAATGGCGCCGATAGTTGTGAGACCAACAGAGGAAGAGACCGTCCCACCAATTCGTCCTGCCGAGTTGGCCGTGGCTGTCATCCGGCTCCGTGCCAGGAACACGGCTCCAGGGCCTGATGGCATTCCGGGCCGTGCGTGGGTCTTGGCTATGGACGCACTGGAGCCGCAGCTACTGCGTCTCTTGACCGCCTGCCTGGAGCAGGGTTGCTTCCCGAAAGAGTGGAAGTGCGGGAAGCTGGTGCTATTGCGAAAGGAGGGGCGACCGTCAGACTCTGCGTCTGGCTACCGGCCAATAGTCCTGCTCGACGAGGTGGGCAAGCTCTTTGAGCGGATAATCGCTGCTCGCCTTATCAGGCATATGGAGAGCGAAGGGCCGGACCTAGCTGACTGCCAGTTTGGCTTCCGCAGGGGGCGTTCGACGGTTGATGCAATCCAGCGGGTCAAAACAATGGCGAACGAAGCCGTGTCCCAGGGGAGGGTCGTCCTGGCGGTGTCCTTAGACATTGCCAACGCCTTTAACACCCTGCCCTGGAACACGATAAAAGAGGCGTTGCGGTTCCACCAGGTACCCTACCACCTGTTCCGCATCATAGAGGCCTATCTCAGCGAGAGGTTTGTTACCTGGCCTGGGCAGCAGGAATGGGGGAGGAAGGAAATGTGTTGCGGGGTCCCACAGGGGTCGGTTCTAGGACCACTCCTGTGGAACATAGGCTACAATTGGGTCCTACGGGGGGAAAACTTGCGCGGAGTCAATGTCATTTGCTACGCTGATGACACGCTCGTGACGGCTCAGGGACCCAGTTACCGAGACGTAGCCGTGCTGGCGACAGCGGCAGTTGCTCATTGCGTCGCTAGGATTCGACGGCTGGGCCTGGAGGTGGCTCTAACAAAGTCCGAGGCCATATGCTTCTATGGTCCACGGCGAGCGCCCCCAGCCGGCACACATATCGTGGTGGGAGGAGTTCCGATTGCTGTCAAGCCGACGCTGCTATATCTTGGCGTCGTGCTTGACAGCAAATGGAATTTTAAAGCACATTTTGAGCGCCTGGCGCCCAAGTTGCTGCGTGCGGCGTTAGCCTTTGGGCGTATACTGCCGAACCTGGGAGGGCCCAAGAGCTCATGTCGCCGCCTTTATACGGGTGTGGTGCGCTCAATGGCACTATATGGTGCCCCAGTCTGGGCAGACGCCCTCCACAACTACAACATTGCCCAGCTGCGCCGGCCGCAGAGAGCGATGGCTCTGAGGGCGATTAGAGCGTACCATACGGTAAGCGCGGAAGCCGCGTGTGTGCTGGCTGGTTCCACACCCTGGGACCTGGACGCGAGGGCCCTCGCAGCCCTATATCAGTGGCGTGGGGAGGCGCGAAACCGGGGGGACCTGCTGGCACCGCAGGAGATCAAGAAGCGGCGGACGGAGCTGCTGCAGGAGGCGGTGGAAAGATGGGGGCAGAGGTTGGAGCGGCCAAGTGCCGGCTTCCGCACCATAGAGGCGATTCAACCAGTCCTCCAAGACTGGGTGGAAAGGCGCTTCGGGGTTTTGTCCTTCAGGCTGACGCAGGTGCTGTCGGGGCATGGTTGCTTCGGCAGCTACCTGCACAAAATCGCGCAGCGAGAGCCGACCCCGGAATGCCACGAGTGCGGAGCCGGCATAGACTCTGCTCAGCACACGTTAGCAGAGTGCCCGGCCTGGGGCGTGGAACGGCAGGAGGTGGTTGCCCGATTAGGGCCGGACCTGTCGCTGCCAGTTGTAGTGCGGGCCATGCTGTCCAGCGAATCCAGCTGGAAAACGATGCTGGACTTCTGCGAACACATCATGGCCGACAAGGAGGCAGCGGAGCGCGAGCGGGAGGCCTGTGCTCAGGCTGACCCAATGCGCCGCCGCAGAATAGGGCGAAGGCGTGCCGCGCACAATCGGCGCTTGCCGCCATAACGAGGACTTCCGGGTGGCAGTCACGGGGGCGGCTGCCTCCTGTAGGAGAGAGGTCCTCGAGTTGGAGGGCGTGTCAAGTGTCCTGACACGCTAGTAATGGTGCCTGGGGGATGAGAAGAATCCGCCTGTGATGGGCCCAGAAGGGCAGCTGCTGGCGGGGTTGCGGACGTATAGTAGTTCCCGTGGCCCCGCCGATACGCAGAGCGAGGCACACCGTGGGGTTTTAGACGGTAGTCCGGGTGGTTCCCGGGAGTCCGTCATACCCGCCCTGGCTTCCCCGGCAGGGCGGGATGCGTAAAGGCATTTCCCCACGTAAAAAAAAAAAAAAAAAAAAAAAAAAAAAGGTTAGGTTAGGTTAGGTTAGGTTAGGTTAGGTTAGGTTAGGTTAGGTTAGGTTAGGTTAGGTTAGGTTAGGTTAGGTTAGGTTAGGTTAGGTTAGGTTAGGTTAGGTTCCCCCCCGAGGTGCTGCCACCTTGCCGTGGTGGGGGGGCTTGCGTGCTCCTATGATCCCCGAGGCTATACCGGACAGGGCTACCCATACCGGGAAGGCGAGGGAGGAGGGGCCAGACAAAGAGCGGCACAAGAGGTGTGCGCCCTGTTGCGCAAAGGTTGGAGGAGCTCTCTCCATGTCCCTCTGACTAGCTGAGGGCATAGGAGATGAGCGACGGTTACGAGTGCTGACCGTGAGGACCGGGGCCCTAGTAGCTAGGGCCAGTGGCCGCCTTCAGGCGACGTGGGATGATGGGCCTTCAAGGCTCATGGCGCGGCGGGTCTGGCAGTTATACTGCTGGGTGAGTTTCGGCTCCCCGTCGGGCAACCCGTAACCCGCACTGAGCGGGCCGGGGGTGCTGCTCATTGAGAGTAGTGCTGCGTGGAAGAAAACCACTATAATAAATTACCCCAATCCCAAGGTGAGCGGAGCGTGCCGATGGGATGAGTGGCTGGAGGGAGTCCAGTGCCAAGTGTGCAGGGGAGCTCACCCCTGAAAAAAGAGACGACGATGTGGAGTCATCGAGGTAACTATAATGTCAGCAAGCAGTTTTGATATTCTCCGGGCGGGTATCCAATCCCGTCCATCCGCCGCGGCGGGTGGCTGCCCCATCGTATACGGAGGGGGCAAAAACTGCTTCGTAGGTCAGCGAGCTGCTGGCCTATGTCATAACGACGACCATGGCTTATGTCTACTGGACACCGATTCTGCAACTGAAAGGAAAGTTTTAAGGTTGAGGGGCGGAGGGCCGCCGGAAACGCCGCTGCCGTTGCTAAGCGATTCTCAGGGCGGAAACGCTGACGGCCCTTCTCAGGAGGAGGGAGAGGAGGTGAACGCTAGGGCAGCGATCGAGGAGGACTCGGAGGCTGAAGAAGACGGTTCAAGGGGCTATATGGGACGAGGAGCAAAGTCCCTAGACTCGGCTGAATCCTCATCCGACGACGGAAAGGAAGAAGTCGGTAAAAATATGTCAGAACCAATGGTGCTGGATGTGGTATCCAATAAAAGGGTTAGACCAGAGAGGGGTAGCGACGAGGAAATAGCTCCTGAACGGAAAAAGAACCTGTCGTCCAAAAAACACCCTATGGGGGCATACACTGGCTTGAGTGCTGCCAATGCTCGCCTCCGGAAATCACGATCGGCGGAGTTTGAGAATGAGGTATCCGAAGACGCCCGCCTTGTCACGCTTCCAACGAGACAACGTAGGGCGGAGCCACCTATAGTGCTGTCTAATGATGAGGAGGAGGCAGAAACCAAGAACCCTATCGAGGAGGTAAACAGATGCGCCAAGGCAATTCTGACGGAAATTGCAAGAAGCAGTAACATTAAGGGAGACGTGCGAGGACGCATGAATAAAAATTGCAGGGAGCTGTTGGGTCTTGCGGACTCCATGAACGAGTCGGATCTTGTCCGCTCTTTAAGGGCAGATGTTAAAAGAATGCGTGAGCAGCTGGCACAAGCCCAACAGGAAGTAAAGGCTCTACGCACAGCATTCTCAGAGCGAGGGGCAGTAGCGCCGCCAGAGCAAGCGCAAAAAGCTGTTGCTGGAGACCTACTCCAAGAGCTGGGCACCATGATCGACGCCCGCCTTGGAGACTTTAAAAGAGACATTTTCGTCTCTATAGGCGGCATGATAAATGCCCGTCTCGAAAATGTTGAGCGGAGGCTCCCCCCAGAGCCTATCCTCCGGCCTCCATTGGCGGCCGACAAGCGGGTTGCGGATATGCCAGACGAGACCTCAATAAGCCAGCCTGCACTGGGGTCCCTGTCACAGAAGGGACAGGCAGCGAAACCACAAAAGCCTGCCAAGCCTATCCCTGCTCCGCGTAAGAAGCGGGCCCCGCCTGCTGCTCCAGCTGCTCCGGATCCACATCCACCTGCTGATCCTCAAACTTGGGTGGAAGTAGGGAAAGGGGGAAAGCCGATAAGGCTCAAAAACCCGGGAAAACCCAAGAAAACTAAGGAAGCGCAAGTGGTTGGCGGCCCGACACCAATACCAAAAAAGAGGACGGTGGCGCCTAAATTGGTAGCACCTTCGTCGGCGGCGGTAGTCATTTCGTTGAAGCCGGAGGCAGAAACGGACTACATCACAGTCATGGGGAAAGCGACGACTATTAAGTTAGAAGAGTTGGGGATTAGTAATGTGAGGGTACGGAAATCGGCGACTGGAGGCCGAATTATCGAAGTCCCCGGAGCACAAAGCGGCCCACTTGCCGATAGCTTAGCGGATAGGCTTCGCAGCCTCATAGGAGATGTGGCCGAGGTCACGAGACCTATGAAGAAAGCGGAAATTCGAATTCACGGTTTTGATGAGTCGGTGACCTCGGACCACATCAAAGTCGAGGTGGCTGCCAAGGGGAAGATTCTCGGGGACCAAATAGAGGTAGGGAGGATTAGGTGGGGGCGTAGTGGGTCCGGTGCCGTAATTGTGCGATGCCCAGTGGCAGCGGCCAAAACTGTGGTGGCAGCGGGCCGCCTTATGCTGGGCTGGTCAGCAGCGCGGGTGGAAGCCATGCAACCACTACCTATGCGATGCTACCGATGCATGGGGACTGGCCACACTAGGGCAATGTGCCCATCCCCAGCGGACAGGAGTGGCTCCTGCTACAGGTGCAGTAAAACGGGGCACACTGCGAAAGAGTGCATTGCTCCCACTCCGTGGTGCGCGGTTTGTCACCAGGCTAAACGAGCGGCGGGTCATATCATGGGGGGCCCGTCCTGCGCACCACCTCATGTCAAAGGAAGGGAACCTGCTGCTAGGACTACAGGAAACTTCCAAACTAGCGGAGTCAATGAGAGCGAGGGAGAACAAATGGACACTAATGCCAGTACGCCAGACGCAGCACTTTGAAGTCCTGCAGTGCAATGCCAACCACTCCGCTCGTGCCCAGGATCTGGTAACCCAACACATGGCGGAGTGGGGCATTAGCATTGCAGTGGTGGCGGAACCCTATTTTATCGCCCCACAACCGAACTGGGTGGGAGACACCAAAGGTCTGGTAGCGGTGATTGTGCCCCCGGCGGGGAACCACCCGCCGATCACAAAAATAAGAAGCGGGCCGGGATATGCGGCGGTGGATTGGAGGGGCGTGGTGCTAATTGGCGTCTATTTCTCCCCCAACCGACCGTTGTTCGCTTTTGAGCAGTTTCTGGAGGAGCTTGGGAGGGTGGTAATTGGGGCTGCGCCGGCCCCGATTCTACTGTTGGGGGATCTCAACGCCAAGTGTGAAGCGTGGGGTTGCCCCAGAACAGACCCAAGGGGGGAGGTGCTTTGGGACTGGGCAGCGGGCATGGGGCTGGAGATCCTAAACCAGGGAACGACTAACACCTGCGTGCGCCGGCAGGGGGGGTCCATCGTGGACGTGACTTTCGCCAGCGCCGCTGTGGCTGCATGCGTTACAGATTGGCGTGTCCTGGGGGATGTTGAGACCCTCTCCGATCATCTTTATATTAGGCTGAGGGTCTCTGAATCCAGGCTGACCCATTCGGGGGGCCCTGATAGGCCAGAAGGAAGGACAGGCTTCCCCAGATGGAACTTAGGTAGCCTGGATCGGGATTACGCTAAGGAAGTAGCCATGATCGAAGCCAGATGGAGCCGAGGCCCAGACCAGCAGCAGGGTGTAGAAGAGAGGGCGCTCCAGTTCCGCAAGTCGCTCAGAAACATTTGCGACTCGAGCATGCGGAGAGCGGGGAAGCCACCAGCTAAAAAACGAGTGTACTGGTGGTCGGAGGAAGTTGCGGCCCTCCGACTATCATGCAATGAGGCGCGCCGTGCATACACTCGATGCCGGCGGCGCAGACACACCCCGGAGGAGGAGGAACACCTTCATAGAGCTCTAAAGACGGCGAAGGAGGCTCTCTGCCTAGCTATAGCCAAAGCCAAAGATACGGCGCACGAGGCTTTCTTGGCAACACTTGACAGGGATCCATGGGGGCGGCCATACAAGGTGGTACGTAATAAATTACGGTTCCCGTCTGCCTTAGAGTTCACCCCACCGGCAATGGTGGAGCCTCAAGTAGAGAACTCAGAGCCGGTGGAGGTATCCCCGATCACTGAGGAGGAGGTAACGTGGGCGGTGCACCGTCTGAGGGCCTGTAATAAGGCACCGGGTCCAGATGGCGTACCCGGCAAACTTTTGCCAATAGCACTGGAGTACCTTGGGAGCCGCCTAAAAGATCTCTTCAACGACTGTCTGGAGACGGGGCGGTTCCCAAGCTGCTGGAAAGAGGGAAGACTCTGCCTCGTCCGTAAGGAGAATCGCCCAGCGGACTCCCCTGCAGGGTGGAGACCGATCGTTCTCCTGGATGAGACTGGGAAGATGCTGGAACGCATCATATCCACTCGGATAGTCCAGCATCTGGACGACACGGGCCCCAATGTGAGCGACCGCCAGTTCGGCTTCCGAATGGGGCGGTCCTGTGTGGACGCGTTGGGTGCCCTGAAAGAATTTTCGGAGGTGGCAGCAGGGAGGGGGGAGGGGGTGGTCGCGGTGTCATTAGACATTGCGAACGCTTTCGGCTCCCTCCCATATTCAGTGATTGGGGAGGCCCTCAAGTATCACCGCGTGCCCCCATACCTGAGGCGCATCGTGGAGCACTACCTCACCCAGCGGTTAGTGCTCTACGAAGATAGAGAAGGGCACAAGAGGACAAGGCCCATGGTCTGTGGAGTACCCCAGGGGTCAGTACTTGGCCCCCTTTTATGGAACCTGGGGTACGACTGGGCTATTAGGGGTGTTCTCCTGCCGCGGATGGCCGTCATGTGCTATGCAGACGATACCATGGTGGCCGTCCGGGGCACGGAGCTGAACGAGGCTCTACGGAGGGCGGAAGTGGCAGCGGACCTCATGCTCACCCGTATACAAATGTTGGGCTTAAAGGTGTCCCTCACGAAAACGGAGGCAGTAATCTTCGGAGGGAGGGGATGGCGACCACCTGCGGGAGCCTCGCTAAGGGTGAGCGGGGAGGCGGTCCAGGTGAAGCCCCATATAAAATACTTGGGGCTTATCCTGGACCGGAGGTGGAACTTCGGGGAGCATTTCCGCCAACTTGCTCCCCGAGTAGTGGCGGCTGCTTCGGCCCTGGGAAGGCTGCTGCCTAACGTGGGGGGGCCTTCCATGGCGTGCCGTCGCCTATATGCCGGGGTTGCCCGAAGTATGGCCCTTTACGGGGCCCCAATATGGGCGGACCGGCTAAGCGCGGCGAATAAGGCCCTACTCAGGAGGCCACAAAGGGTGGTGGCCATCCGCATGTGTAGAGCCTATGTGACGGTAGCGTGGGCGGCAGCGTGCGCGCTGGCGGGCACTCCCCCGTGGGAATTGGATGCGGAGCTGCTCGCGGAGGCACACAAGGAGCGGGTCCGATGGAGGGCTTCGGGAGAGTTTCCCGCTCCTGAAGAGATAATGGCGGCAAGGAGGCAAAATGAGCGAAGACTCAGAGAGCGGTGGAAGAGCGACCTTGAGGACTCCCCCTATGGAGTCCACACCATAGGGGCACTCCTCGGGTCGTTCAACTTATGGCTGGATAGGGCCCATGGCAACGTGGGGTACAGGCTGGCGCAGGTAATGACCGGACATGGTTGCTTCGGTCATTACCTGCACAAAATTAAAAGAGAGGGAAGCCCCGCCTGCCACGAGTGCGGCGCGGAGGATGACACGGCCCAGCACACATTGGAGCACTGTGTTCGCTGGGCCGAGGAGCGCCGCACATTGGCAATAACTCTGCAGACAGTTGATCTCTCGTTGTCGAACGTTGTCGCACCCATGGTACGCAGCGAGAGATCCTGGGAGGCGATGGCCTCCTTTTGCGAAATAGTCATTTCGCAGAAGGAGGCCGCGGAGAGGGAGCGTGAGGACAGTGCGGACGCGCTCCCGCTCCGGCGCAGGCGAAGGGGTAGAGGTCGCGCACGGTTGGCAGTGGCTGGCCGTGTCATCCCCCAGTAGGGCCGGTGGTTTGGGGAACCACATTACACGGCCTTACACAGCTGGAGGAAGGTCAAGCGTCCCTGAACTTCCTCCGTCCTTCGGTGAGGGTGTCTCGGCATGAGCGAGCTGGGACCGCCGGGGGGTGTCGTGGATGGAAATGTTCGCGATCCCATGGCGCCCCCTTAACGGCAGAGCGGGTAACGCCGGTGTGTTTTTAGTGGGTATGCTCCCCCCCTCCCTCTGGCTAGCAGAGGGGGTTGCGGGTGGAGAGAGTCCCACATAACCCCCGTAAGTCCCTCCCCGGGCTGGGGGTATGCGTAATGCATTTTCACACCGTTAAAAAAAAAAAAAAAAAAAAAAAAAAAAAGGTTAGGTTAGGTTAGGTTAGGTTAGGTTAGGTTAGGTTAGGTTAGGTTAGGTTAGGTTAGGTTAGGTTAGGTTAGGTTAGGTTAGGTTAGGTTAGGTTAGGTTAGGTTAGGTTAGGTTAGGTTAGGTTAGGTTAGGTTAGGTTAGGTTAGGTTAGGTTAGGTTAGGTTAGGTTAGGTTAGGTTAGGTTAGGTTAGGTTAGGTTAGGTTAGGTTAGGTTAGGTTAGGTTAGGTTAGGTTAGGTTAGGTTAGGTTAGGTTAGGTTAGGTTAGGTTAGGTTAGGTTAGGTTAGGTTAGGTTAGGTTAGGTTAGGTTAGGTTAGGTTAGGTTAGGTTAGGTTAGGTTAGGTTAGGTTAGGTTAGGTTAGGTTAGGTTAGGTTAGGTTAGGTTAGGTTAGGTTAGGTTAGGTTAGGTTAGGTTAGGTTAGGTTAGGTTAGGTTAGGTTAGGTTAGGTTAGGTTAGGTTAGGTTAGGTTAGGTTAGGTTAGGTTAGGTTAGGTTAGGTTAGGTTAGGTTAGGTTAGGTTAGGTTAGGTTAGGTTAGGTTAGGTTAGGTTAGGTTAGGTTAGGTTAGGTTAGGTTAGGTTAGGTTAGGTTAGGTTAGGTTAGGTTAGGTTAGGTTAGGTTAGGTTAGGTTAGGTTAGGTTAGGTTAGGTTAGGTTAGGTTAGGTTAGGTTAGGTTAGGTTAGGTTAGGTTAGGTTAGGTTAGGTTAGGTTAGGTTAGGTTAGGTTAGGTTAGGTTAGGTTAGGTTAGGTTAGGTTAGGTTAGGTTAGGTTAGGTTAGGTTAGGTTAGGTTAGGTTAGGTTAGGTTAGGTTAGGTTAGGTTAGGTTAGGTTAGGTTAGGTTAGGTTAGGTTAGGTTAGGTTAGGTTAGGTTAGGTTAGGTTAGGTTAGGTTAGGTTAGGTTAGGTTAGGTTAGGTTAGGTTAGGTTAGGTTAGGTTAGGTTAGGTTAGGTTAGGTTAGGTTAGGTTAGGTTAGGTTAGGTTAGGTTAGGTTAGGTTAGGTTAGGTTAGGTTAGGTTAGGTTAGGTTAGGTTAGGTTAGGTTAGGTTAGGTTAGGTTAGGTTAGGTTAGGTTAGGTTAGGTTAGGTTAGGTTAGGTTAGGTTAGGTTAGGTTAGGTTAGGTTAGGTTAGGTTAGGTTAGGTTAGGTTAGGTTAGGTTAGGTTAGGTTAGGTTAGGTTAGGTTAGGTTAGGTTAGGTTAGGTTAGGTTAGGTTAGGTTAGGTTAGGTTAGGTTAGGTTAGGTTAGGTTAGGTTAGGTTAGGTTAGGTTAGGTTAGGTTAGGTTAGGTTAGGTTAGGTTAGGTTAGGTTAGGTTAGGTTAGGTTAGGTTAGGTTAGGTTAGGTTAGGTTAGGTTAGGTTAGGTTAGGTTAGGTTAGGTTAGGTTAGGTTAGGTTAGGTTAGGTTAGGTTAGGTTAGGTTAGGTTAGGTTAGGTTAGGTTAGGTTAGGTTAGGTTAGGTTAGGTTAGGTTAGGTTAGGTTAGGTTAGGTTAGGTTAGGTTAGGTTAGGTTAGGTTAGGTTAGGTTAGGTTAGGTTAGGTTAGGTTAGGTTAGGTTAGGTTAGGTTAGGTTAGGTTAGGTTAGGTTAGGTTAGGTTAGGTTAGGTTAGGTTAGGTTAGGTTAGGTTAGGTTAGGTTAGGTTAGGTTAGGTTAGGTTAGGTTAGGTTAGGTTAGGTTAGGTTAGGTTAGGTTAGGTTAGGTTAGGTTAGGTTAGGTTAGGTTAGGTTAGGTTAGGTTAGGTTAGGTTAGGTTAGGTTAGGTTAGGTTAGGTTAGGTTAGGTTAGGTTAGGTTAGGTTAGGTTAGGTTAGGTTAGGTTAGGTTAGGTTAGGTTAGGTTAGGTTAGGTTAGGTTAGGTTAGGTTAGGTTAGGTTAGGTTAGGTTAGGTTAGGTTAGGTTAGGTTAGGTTAGGTTAGGTTAGGTTAGGTTAGGTTAGGTTAGGTTAGGTTAGGTTAGGTTAGGTTAGGTTAGGTTAGGTTAGGTTAGGTTAGGTTAGGTTAGGTTAGGTTAGGTTAGGTTAGGTTAGGTTAGGTTAGGTTAGGTTAGGTTAGGTTAGGTTAGGTTAGGTTAGGTTAGGTTAGGTTAGGTTAGGTTAGGTTAGGTTAGGTTAGGTTAGGTTAGGTTAGGTTAGGTTAGGTTAGGTTAGGTTAGGTTAGGTTAGGTTAGGTTAGGTTAGGTTAGGTTAGGTTAGGTTAGGTTAGGTTAGGTTAGGTTAGGTTAGGTTAGGTTAGGTTAGGTTAGGTTAGGTTAGGTTAGGTTAGGTTAGGTTAGGTTAGGTTAGGTTAGGTTAGGTTAGGTTAGGTTAGGTTAGGTTAGGTTAGGTTAGGTTAGGTTAGGTTAGGTTAGGTTAGGTTAGGTTAGGTTAGGTTAGGTTAGGTTAGGTTAGGTTAGGTTAGGTTAGGTTAGGTTAGGTTAGGTTAGGTTAGGTTAGGTTAGGTTAGGTTAGGTTAGGTTAGGTTAGGTTAGGTTAGGTTAGGTTAGGTTAGGTTAGGTTAGGTTAGGTTAGGTTAGGTTAGGTTAGGTTAGGTTAGGTTAGGTTAGGTTAGGTTAGGTTAGGTTAGGTTAGGTTATAGGATCGTCCTTCGGTAGAATTGGCTCAAATTCAGAATATAAGGGTTTCTAAAGGGGATCTAAATTCTGGACCCCCCTTTAGGGGTGGGAATCCCCCCCCTTCTGGTAGCTGCCATACAAAAAAAAGTGTTTTTATTTTTTTAAAAAAAAAGTTACAACGCTATCTGGCTGGAACCAGCGTTGAACCTATTACTTTTTGATTCTCTAGAAACGGTTTTTTTTTTATCGAAATCTGATAATAAATAAAGATTTTAGACCTGGGTTAGATTTTTTGGCCATATAAAAAAGTCGTCAAAAAATTTTGAAAAAAATCATATCCATGAGTTTGCATTTCACTCGTGCACCTACTTCGTGGTGCCGACAGCCCAAAAATGAAGTCCATTTTTATCTATCTCTTACCGTTTCTGAGATAATGATTTTTAAAGTTCGGAAAAATTGCCTGTTGCTTTCATCAGGCGCTGAGTCTCAAAATGTATGGGGAAACTAAAATCCGACTCGCGCTTGACCAAAATTTTTTTTTCTTTGTTTTGTTGTAATTTCTGTTTTATGATGAATTTGACAATGTGAATTGACATAATATTGTTTGTATGACAGTTTTTTGACAGTTTTTAGTTTTTAATGTAAATGCATTTATTACGTAGAAATTGATGATATGACATACTTTATTTGACAGAAAGTGTCAAATTAGTAAATTTTGACAGTTTTTGAATTCGATGGTACAACTTACTATATGAGTGCTAAGATAGTCAAATCTGTCAAATTTCGTAAATTTGACAGTTTTTTGACAATTTTTGTTTTTTATTGAAAATGCATTTATTAGTTGGAAATTGATGATATGACACACTTTATTTGACAGAAAGTGTCAAGTTAGTGAAATTTAAAAAAAACTGTCAGATTTTGACAAACGAGGTGTCGTTTTTAATTAATCTCGAATAACTCACACCAAAGGTGTGAATTGTTCAAAAATGACATTATTTTTGAGCTAACTCAAACCGTTTAAAAGTTGTCTGTCAAACTGACAGATTTTGACAAACGAGGTGTCGTTTTCAGCAAATCTCGAATAACTCACACCCATAGGGTGTGAATTGATCAAAAATGGCATTATTTTTGAGCTACCTCTTACCGTTTCTGAGATACTAGTAATTAAAAGCTAGACCTCTGGTTAATATCTTTACCATACACTTTCTTCTTAGATGAGAGGTCAGCTTATAGTAGTTTTTATTCTGTCAAGTTCTGACTAAGTTAAAAAGGTTAAGGTTAAAAGTTAGGTTAGGTTAGGTTAGGTTAAAAGTTAGGTTAGGTTAGGTTAAAAGTTAGGTTAGGTTAGGTTAAAAGTTAGGTTAGGTTAGGTTAAAAGTTAGGTTAGGTTAGGTTAAAAGTTAGGTTAGGTTAGGTTAAAAGTTAGGTTAGGTTAGGTTAGGTTAAAAGTTAGGTTAGGTTAGGTTAGGTTAGGTTAGGTTAGGTTAGGTTAGGTTAGGTTAGGTTAGGTTAGGTTAGGTTAGGTTAGGTTAGGTTAGGTTAGGTTAGGTTAGGTTAGGTTAGGTTAGGTTAGGTTAGGTTAGGTTAGGTTAGGTTAGGTTAGGTTAGGTTAGGTTAGGTTAGGTTAGGTTAGGTTAGGTTAGGTTAGGTTAGGTTAGGTTAGGTTAGGTTAGGTTAGGTTAGGTTAGGTTAGGTTAGGTTAGGTTAGGTTAGGTTAGGTTAGGTTAGGTTAGGTTAGGTTAGGTTAGGTTAGGTTAGGTTAGGTTAGGTTAGGTTAGGTTAGGTTAGGTTAGGTTAGGTTAGGTTAGGTTAGGTTAGGTTAGGTTAGGTTAGGTTAGGTTAGGTTAGGTTAGGTTAGGTTAGGTTAGGTTAGGTTAGGTTAGGTTAGGTTAGGTTAGGTTAGGTTAGGTTAGGTTAGGTTAGGTTAGGTTAGGTTAGGTTAGGTTAGGTTAGGTTAGGTTAGGTTAGGTTAGGTTAGGTTAGGTTAGGTTAGGTTAGGTTAGGTTAGGTTAGGTTAGGTTAGGTTAGGTTAGGTTAGGTTAGGTTAGGTTAGGTTAGGTTAGGTTAGGTTAGGTTAGGTTAGGTTAGGTTAGGTTAGGTTAGGTTAGGTTAGGTTAGGTTAGGTTAGGTTAGGTTAGGTTAGGTTAGGTTAGGTTAGGTTAGGTTAGGTTAGGTTAGGTTAGGTTAGGTTAGGTTAGGTTAGGTTAGGTTAGGTTAGGTTAGGTTAGGTTAGGTTAGGTTAGGTTAGGTTAGGTTAGGTTAGGTTAGGTTAGGTTAGGTTAGGTTAGGTTAGGTTAGGTTAGGTTAGGTTAGGTTAGGTTAGGTTAGGTTAGGTTAGGTTAGGTTAGGTTAGGTTAGGTTAGGTTAGGTTAGGTTAGGTTAGGTTAGGTTAGGTTAGGTTAGGTTAGGTTAGGTTAGGTTAGGTTAGGTTAGGTTAGGTTAGGTTAGGTTAGGTTAGGTTAGGTTAGGTTAGGTTAGGTTATAGGATCGTCCTTCGGTAGAATTGGCTCAAATTCAGAATATAAGGGTTTCTAAAGGGGATCTAAATTCTGGACCCCCCTTTAGGGGTGGGAATCCCCCCCCTTCTGGTAGCTGCCATACAAAAAAAAGTGTTTTTATTTTTTTAAAAAAAAAGTTACAACGCTATCTGGCTGGAACCAGCGTTGAACCTATTACTTTTTGATTCTCTAGAAACGGTTTTTTTTTTATCGAAATCTGATAATAAATAAAGATTTTAGACCTGGGTTAGATTTTTTGGCCATATAAAAAAGTCGTCAAAAAATTTTGAAAAAAATCATATCCATGAGTTTGCATTTCACTCGTGCACCTACTTCGTGGTGCCGACAGCCCAAAAATGAAGTCCATTTTTATCTATCTCTTACCGTTTCTGAGATAATGATTTTTAAAGTTCGGAAAAATTGCCTGTTGCTTTCATCAGGCGCTGAGTCTCAAAATGTATGGGGAAACTAAAATCCGACTCGCGCTTGACCAAAATTTTTTTTTCTTTGTTTTGTTGTAATTTCTGTTTTATGATGAATTTGACAATGTGAATTGACATAATATTGTTTGTATGACAGTTTTTTGACAGTTTTTAGTTTTTAATGTAAATGCATTTATTACGTAGAAATTGATGATATGACATACTTTATTTGACAGAAAGTGTCAAATTAGTAAATTTTGACAGTTTTTGAATTCGATGGTACAACTTACTATATGAGTGCTAAGATAGTCAAATCTGTCAAATTTCGTAAATTTGACAGTTTTTTGACAATTTTTGTTTTTTATTGAAAATGCATTTATTAGTTGGAAATTGATGATATGACACACTTTATTTGACAGAAAGTGTCAAGTTAGTGAAATTTAAAAAAAACTGTCAGATTTTGACAAACGAGGTGTCGTTTTTAATTAATCTCGAATAACTCACACCAAAGGTGTGAATTGTTCAAAAATGACATTATTTTTGAGCTAACTCAAACCGTTTAAAAGTTGTCTGTCAAACTGACAGATTTTGACAAACGAGGTGTCGTTTTCAGCAAATCTCGAATAACTCACACCCATAGGGTGTGAATTGATCAAAAATGGCATTATTTTTGAGCTACCTCTTACCGTTTCTGAGATACTAGTAATTAAAAGCTAGACCTCTGGTTAATATCTTTACCATACACTTTCTTCTTAGAGAGAGGTCAGCTTATAGTAGTTTTTATTCTGTCAAGTTCTGACTAAGTTAAAAAGGTTAAGGTTAAAAGTTAGGTTAGGTTAGGTTAGGTTAAAAGTTAGGTTAGGTTAGGTTAAAAGTTAGGTTAGGTTAGGTTAAAAGTTAGGTTAGGTTAGGTTAAAAGTTAGGTTAGGTTAGGTTAAAAGTTAGGTTAGGTTAGGTTAAAAGTTAGGTTAGGTTAGGTTAGGTTAGGTTAGGTTAGGTTAGGTTAGGTTAGGTTAGGTTAGGTTAGGTTAGGTTAGGTTAGGTTAGGTTAGGTTAGGTTAGGTTAGGTTAGGTTAGGTTAGGTTAGGTTAGGTTAGGTTAGGTTAGGTTAGGTTAGGTTAGGTTAGGTTAGGTTAGGTTAGGTTAGGTTAGGTTAGTTAGTTAGGTTAGTTAGGTTAGGTTAGGTTAGGTTAGGTTAGGTTAGGTTAGGTTAGGTTAGGTTAGGTTAGGTTAGTTAGGTTAGGTTAGGTTAGGTTAGGTTAGTTAGGTTAGGTTAGGTTAGGTTAGGTTAGGTTAGGTTAGGTAGGTTAGGTTAGGTTAGGTTAGGTTAGGTTAGGTTAGGTTAGGTTAGGTTAGGTTAGGTAGGTTAGGTTAGGTTAGGTAGGTTAGGTTAGGTTAGGTTAGGTTTAGGTTAGGTTAGGTTAGGTTAGGTTAGGTTAGGTTAGGTTAGGTTAGGTTAGGTTAGGTTAGGTTAGGTTAGGTTAGTTAGGTTAGGTTAGGTTAGGTTAGGTTAGGTTAGGTTAGGTTAGGTTAGGTTAGGTTAGGTTAGGTAGGTTAGGTTAGGTTAGGTTAGGTTAGTTAGGTTAGGTTAGGTTAGGTTAGGTTAGGTTAGGTTAGGTTAGGTTAGGTTAGGTTAGGTTAGGTTAGGTTAGGTTAGGTTAGGTTAGGTTAGGTTAGGTTAGGTTAGGTTAGGTTAGGTTAGGTTAGGTTAGGTTAGGTTAGGTTAGGTTAGGTTAGGTTAGGTTAGGTTAGGTTAGGTTAGGTTAGGTTAGGTTAGGTTAGGTTAGGTTAGGTTAGGTTAGGTTAGGTTAGGTTAGGTTAGGTTAGGTTAGGTTAGGTTAGGTTAGGTTAGGTTAGGTTAGGTTAGGTTAGGTTAGGTTAGGTTAGGTTAGGTTAGGTTAGGTTAGGTTAGGTTAGGTTAGGTTAGGTTAGGTTAGGTTAGGTTAGGTTAGGTTAGGTTAGGTTAGGTTAGGTTAGGTTAGGTTAGGTTAGGTTAGGTTAGGTTAGGTTAGGTTAGGTTAGGTTAGGTTAGGTTAGGTTAGGTTAGGTTAGGTTAGGTTAGGTTAGGTTAGGTTAGGTTAGGTTAGGTTAGGTTAGGTTAGGTTGGTTAGGTTAGGTTAGGTTAGGTTAGGTTAGGTTAGGTTAGGTTAGGTTAGGTTAGGTTAGGTTAGGTTAGGTTAGGTTAGGTTAGGTTAGGTTAGGTTAGGTTAGGTTAGGTTAGGTTAGGTTAGGTTAGGTTAGGTTAGGTTAGGTTAGGTTAGGTTAGTTAGGTTAGGTTAGGTTAGGTAGTAGGTTAGGTTAGGTTAGGTTAGGTTAGGTTAGGTTAGGTTAGGTTAGGTTAGGTTAGGTTAGGTTAGGTTAGGTTAGGTTAGGTTAGGTTAGGTTAGGTTAGGTTAGGTTAGGTTAGGTTAGGTTAGGTTAGGTTAGGTTAGGTTAGGTTAGGTTAGGTTAGGTTAGGTTAGGTTAGGTTAGGTTAGGTTAGGTTAGGTTAGGTTAGGTTAGGTTAGGTTAGGTTAGGTTAGGTTAGGTTAGGTTAGGTTAGGTTAGGTTAGGTTAGGTTAGGTTAGGTTAGGTTAGGTTAGGTTAGGTTAGGTTAGGTTAGGTTAGGTTAGGTTAGGTTAGGTTAGGTTAGGTTAGGTTAGGTTAGGTTAGGTTAGGTTAGGTTAGGTTAGGTTAGGTTAGGTTAGGTTAGGTTAGGTTAGGTTAGGTTAGGTTAGGTTAGGTTAGGTTAGGTTAGGTTAGGTTAGGTTAGGTTAGGTTAGGTTAGGTTAGGTTAGGTTAGGTTAGGTTAGGTTAGGTTAGGTTAGGTTAGGTTAGGTTAGGTTAGGTTAGGTTAGGTTAGGTTAGGTTAGGTTAGGTTAGGTTAGGTTAGGTTAGGTTAGGTTAGGTTAGGTTAGGTTAGGTTAGGTTAGGTTAGGTTAGGTTAGGTTAGGTTAGGTTAGGTTAGGTTAGGTTAGGTTAGGTTAGGTTAGGTTAGGTTAGGTTAGGTTAGGTTAGGTTAGGTTAGGTTAGGTTAGGTTAGGTTAGGTTAGGTTAGGTTAGGTTAGGTTAGGTTAGGTTAGGTTAGGTTAGGTTAGGTTAGGTTAGGTTAGGTTAGGTTAGGTTAGGTTAGGTTAGGTTAGGTTAGGTTAGGTTAGGTTAGGTTAGGTTAGGTTAGGTTAGGTTAGGTTAGGTTAGGTTAGGTTAGGTTAGGTTAGGTTAGGTTAGGTTAGGTTAGGTTAGGTTAGGTTAGGTTAGGTTAGGTTAGGTTAGGTTAGGTTAGGTTGGTTAGGTTAGGTTAGGTTAGGTTAGGTTAGTTAGGTTAGTTAGGTTAAGGTTATAGGAATCGTCCTTCGGTAGAATTGGCTCAAATTCAGAATATAAGGGTTTCTAAAGGGGATCTAAATTCTGGACCCCCCTTTAGGGGTGGGAATCCCCCCCCATTCTGGTAGCTGCCATACAAAAAAAAGTGTTTTTATTTTTTTAAAAAAAAAGTTACAACGCTATCTGGCTGGAACCAGCGTTGAACCTATTACTTTTTGATTCTCTAGAAAACGGTTTTTTTTTTTATCGAAATCTGATAATAAATAAAGATTTTAGACCTGGGTTAGATTTTTTGGCCATATAAAAAAGTCGTCAAAAAATTTGAAAAAAATCATATCCATGAGTTTGCATTTCACTCGTGCACCTACTTCGTGGTGCCGACAGCCCAAAAATGAAGTCCATTTTTTATCTATCTCTTACCGTTTCTGAGATAATGATTTTTAAAGTTCGGAAAAATTGCCTGTTGCTTTCATCAGGCGCTGAGTCACAAAATGTATGGGGAAACTAAAATCCGACTCGCGCTTGACCAAAATTTTTTTTTCTTTGTTTGTTGTAATTTCTGTTTTATGATGAATTTGACAATGTGAATTGACATAATATTGTTTGTATGACAGTTTTTTGACAGTTTTTAGTTTTTTAATGTAAATGCATTTATTACGTAGAAATTGATGATATGACATACTTTATTTGACAGAAAGTGTCAAATTAGTAAATTTTGACAGTTTTTGAATTCGATGGTACAACTTACTATATGAGTGCTAAGATAGTCAAATCTGTCAAATTTCGTAAATTTGACAGTTTTTTGACAATTTTTGTTTTTTATTGAAAATGCATTTATTAGTTGGAAATTGATGATATGACACACTTTATTTGACAGAAAGTGTCAAGTTAGTGAAATTTAAAAAA